>JALGBA010000095.1:0-376352 GCA_023970755.1 Azemiops feae
AGAAGAGACTGGACAGCCATTTGTCTGAAATGGTATAGGGTTTCCTGCCTGAGCAGGGGGTTGGACTCGATGACCTCCAAGGTCCCTTCCAACTTTATTATTATTATTATTATTATTATAATTTGTAAATGAAATTGTTCAAACAGCCTCATTAAATGGTATCTGATGTTAAAGGTTATCATTGCAGAATGTAAGGTCAGTGGTGGGATTCAGCTGGTTCGCACCACTTCAGCAGAACCGGTAGCTAATTTTTTGTTGCCCGGGCCCAGAATGGACTTCTGGAAGCGGTATCCACACAGAGAACCAGTTGTTCACATATTTGAATCCCACCACTGTGTAAGGTGACTTTTGCAATTGACTGGCCATGATTTTGTCAGTTCTGATGGTGTTCAAGTGGTCCTCCAGATGTTTTGGGATTGCACCAAAGATTTCTATTCCTGTTGGTACTATCTTTGCTTTTTTTTTTTTTTTTTTTGGAACAGTTCTATTTTTATTTGCAGGTCTTTGTATTTTATTATTTTCTCTGGTTCTTTCTACAGTATTCTATTCTGCTGTCTCCAGCTATTAGAATATCCACTGTCCAGATTTTTGGTTGGGGTGTTAATGTGGCAAGTGGTTGATTGTTTAAATTCTAAAGTCCTAGAGCACTTTGTATGCATTTTGTTCTTAAGGCTTTGACTTGTGCAGCCAGAATTACCCTCTCTGTCTCTTCCTCAGTTTTCCTTCTTTTAATCATTTCCAGGTCTTGTTGTTTTCTGCTTTGCATGTTAGTTTTGCTTATGTATTGGGCACGTTATTCTTGCCATGTTTCTTTTCTATTCTTCATTTGGTTTTTCTTGAAAACCTATGTCCAGTACTCAGCAAGCCTTCATGATTTACAAGCTTTGGTATATCTTCTTCACTGTCCTTCAGATATTTTTTCAATGCCTTGATTCCTTATCATTACTCTCCTATCCAGAGCTTTTAGTTCTGCTTTAGCCCAGTACACTATTCCAGCTGTGTGTCTTATGACTGGAACTACCTAGATGTTAATTGCTTTGATGGTATATTCTCCACTGAGTTTGGACTTCAAGATCTTCACTTTCATGAAATATTCACTTCTAAACTTCTTGATTTCAGTGTACTTGATGTTTTCAGCTTGAAGGATTTGTAGTACACATATTGATATGTCTCTTAATATA
This sequence comes from Azemiops feae, assembly GCA_023970755.1. Classification (NCBI taxonomy): domain Eukaryota; kingdom Metazoa; phylum Chordata; class Lepidosauria; order Squamata; family Viperidae; genus Azemiops; species Azemiops feae. Next base: position 1,182 of record JALGBA010000095.1, read on the forward strand.
TGGATACAGATACTTAGGCATCAATGCTAAAAGAGTTCAGAAATTAAAATGAGTATCACAATATTTACCAGTATATTCATTAGAATGAATTTTATTTTAAAATCCATGGAAAGATGAAAGACTCAGAAGTTTCAAGTCTGCTTAAATATAAGTAAAGATTAGATTAATATAATTTTACTAGAGATCAAGTTTTATTATTGGGGAGCTACAATGGAAGAGGTCCCAACTGGGTTTGGATATTGATCATCACAAAAATCTAAATTCAATTAGAAGTGTGAGAGGCAGTTTGGTGTTGTTGTTAAAACAATGACTAGAAAACATGAGGCCATATGTTCAAGTCCTGCCTTGGCCATGAAAGTCAGATGGGTGAACTTGGGCCAGTCAGCCAACTCAGCTCAACTCAACTCTATTTATGGTACCTGAAATATCTTATTATAAATTTTATAATAGGCAAATTTTCTAAAGTAAGTGCTAGTCTTCATTTTGCTTAATTTTGCATTGGTGATGTTGGAAAAAGGAAAAAAAATCTACACCATTAATTTTACTTTTAAGACATGAGTGCTTATTTTTTAAAAAGCATGCATTTAAGGACTTCTATTGCAATGAAGCACATGCCCTATATAGTTCTTCAATTTCCCATGTTTAAATCTATCATTCACTGGCTAAAGTGAAGGCCCTATGAAATTTCAGAATTGCGATAGATGATATCTTTTCAGATGATAAATATTGGGGTGTGACACCTTAATTTATTTGGAGATATATATCCCAAATTCATTGTTTGAGGACAGTTCTAGTATTCTCGTCCTTGGCTTTTTGTCCAAGATCAAGTGTAGTATCTATGTAATATATACAAGATGTGGAATAAAGAAAAAGAATAACCTGAGGCTTTTCTCCTTTTCTTACTTTGCTATTAAATGTTTATTTTATACAGAGGAAAGCACTAATTAATTCAGTAATCTAATTAAAAGGAAATTCATTTGGACTGCAACATTTGTTTATTAATGAGGTGAAGACAAACTATTTTTAAAGCTCTTAATACAGAATGGTCTAGTCCATATAATTGAGCTTAGTGTCTTCAAATAAATAGCCTAGAATTTAAAAAAATCAGAAACAAGGAAGAACACTTAGATATTTGTCTGGATTTAAAATCTTAAAATATGCAACTCAGAACACCTGCTGAGCCTCATGTAAGGGCTGGTGAAGTGTGATTCAGAAGCTGAATGTCAAAATTGCCTGATTAAATGGATGCAGAATTTGGATGCAATCATAGAAATGCAATAATGAGAATTTCATTGGAAAAAGAATGTTATATTTACCCCCAAATAGAGAAATTAGAATCACATATTTTAGTACTGGTATATTACTTTACTTTTAATTAATAAAATAAATAATTCATTGTCAAAAAATTGCTGAAAATTAGATTAAAAGTTTGGATCATTTTATATTTGGTACTCATGTTATCAAGCTCAACACTTCTAGAAAATTATTCATACCAGAATGTTTATTTGTGTCAGAAGCATCACAATTAAAATAAGGCATACTATATAACATAAACTTTAAAATATAAAATACAAGATTAATATATATATAAGTTAAACAGATCTTGCCCAGAAACTAGCAACATCAATTACATTCTGTCACGTGGCCATGAGGTCCTCAAGTTTACACTAAATCGGACACAAAGGGCAGGTATACATATATGTTGTTGTCTGCATGTCACCACAATCACAAAGAACAGAAGCCATCGGATAGCCCCATTTCTTCAGAGTATCTCGGATCTTGTTATATCCATGCACAGCTCCTCTGTTGGTTCCATCCAGTGTTGATTCTTTATAGTTTTCCATAGGTTTTCTCTGCTTTTAAATTCTTCAAAGTCTTTGATAAACTTTTCCTAGATTTTAATCTCTGATGAACTGGTTGTAAGCTATAGAGAGGGTGTTGTCTAGATATTGATTATTTAAGCCTCTATATATGCTGCATCTTCTCTGTGAACAGCAGGTGGGGCAATGATGGCTAGAGGGTAGATCTTATCTAGAGGGCTAGGTTTAAGGCATCCAGTAATAATTCTGCTAGCTTCACCTGCTCAGTAGCAAAGAGCTGTTGTCTTAAGGACCCTTGGTTTGGCACTCCAGATAGAGCTCATTAATTTCCTGAAGATGTTATTTTATCTGCTGACATTCAGTTTAGTGTTGGTACAGTGCCTGCTTATATCTTAGGGTCCTATCTAGAGTGACCCCTAAATATTTATAAATATTCATGCCAGAATGAAACAAATTTTAAGTCCTATTCCCATTTCAATCTACAATATTGTACAATATAAACCATATATTTCCTGAAAGTATATTGAGTTAGCTCTAGGTATGCCAAGTGCTACAAGTATTCTATGTGCCTTTTAATAATAATAATAATAATAATAATAATAATAATAATAATAATAATAATAATAATAATAATAATAATAATAATAATAATAATAATAATAATAATAATAATAATAATAATAATAATAATAAAAAATATACAATAAATAATAATAATAATAATAATAATAATAATAATAATAAAGGTTGAAGGGACTTGGAGGTCATCGAGTCCCAACCCCCATGCTCAGGCAGGAAACCCTATACCGTCGGTGACAATGGGCTGTCCGTAACTTCTTAAAAATCAGGTTGGGCCTTCACCCAACTTCTGAAGGCAGGGTGTTACACGGTTAATTGTTCTAATGTCAGGAAGTTTTCTCCTCAGTTCCAGATTGCTTCTCTCCTGACTGTTTCCATCATTACTTCTTGTCCTGCCCTCAGGCGCCTTGGAGAATAGCTTGACTCCCTCTTCTTGTGGCAACCCGAGATATTGGGAATACTGCTATATGTCACCCTAGTCCTTCTTTTCATTAAACTAGACATACCCAATTCCAGCAACCGTTCCTGATATGCTTTAGCCTCCAGTCCCCTAATCATCTTTGTTGCTCTTCTCTGTACTCTTTCTAGAGTCTCAGCATCTTTTTTACATCGTGGTGACCAAAACTGGATGCAGTATTCCAAGTGTGGCCTTACCAAGGCATTGTAAAGTGGTATTAATACTTCACGTGATCTTGATTCTATCCCTCTGTTAATGCAAGCCAGCACTGTGTTGGCTTTTTTGGCAGCTGCAGCACACTGCCGGCTCATATTTAAGTGATTGTCCACTAGGACTCCAAGATCCCTCTCACAGTTACTACTATTGAGCAAGGTGCCCCCTATACTATACCTGTACATTTGGTTTTTCTTGCCTAAATGTAGAACCTTACTTTTTTCACCATTGAATTTCATTTTGTTAGATAGCGCCCAGTGTTCAAGTCTGTCCAGGTCCTCATGTATCTTAAGCCTGTCTTCTGGAGTGTTGGCTATTCCTGCCAGCTTGGTGTCATCCGCAAATTTGATGAGTTCCCCATCTATCCCCTCGTCCAAATTGTTGATGAAGATGTTGAAGAGCACTAGCCCCAGAACAGAGCCCTGGGGCACCCCACTGCACACTTCCCTCCATGTAGATGCGGTTCCATTGAGGACCACACGCTGAGTACGGCCGGTCAGCCAGCTACGAATCCATCTGGTGGTGATGCTGTCTAACCCACATTTTTCTATCTTATCAAGTAGTAGGCTGTGATCTACTTTATCAAATGCCTTACTGAAGTCCAAGTAAATTATATCCACAGCATTCCTCTGATCCACTAATTTTGTCACTTGGTCAAAGAATGCAATAAGGTTTGTCTGGCATGATCTGTTTTTGACAAACCCTGTTGGCTTTTAGTAGTGATTTTGTTTTCCTCTAGGTGTTCGCTGATTCGTTGTTTGATTATCTTTTCCAGAATCTTCCCAGGTATTGAGGTCAGGCTGATAGGTCTGTATTTTCCTGGATCCATTTTTTTTCCTTTTTGAAGAAGATGGGAACTACATCAGCTCTTTCCAGCCTCTGGTAGTTCCCCAGTGCTCCAGGATCTTTGAAAATATAGTTCAGTGGTTCTGAGATCACATCTGCCAGTTCCTTGAGAACCTTGGGGTGTAATCCATCTGGTCCTGGTGATTTGAACTCGTCTAGGCTGGACAGGTGCTCACTTACCATTTTCTTGCCTATCTTAACTTGTGTTTCTATTCTGTTTTTTATGGCACTATTTTTGATAGGTTGGTCTGCTTTCTCCCTGTTGCTTGTCACCTTCTTGCCACTTTCACCCACTAATGGACCAATCATTTCCTTCAATTTTTTCTTATTTTTTACATGTTGAAAGAAGCTTTTTTTGTTATTTTTGACTTTGGTTGCAAGCCTTAGTTCATTATGAGCCTTAGCTTTCCTCACTTCATATTTGCAGGCTCGGGCTATTTGCTGATATTCTGACTTTGCTATGTGCCCCTCTTTCCACTTTCTATACTTGTCTTTTTTATCTTTTAATTTATCAGAGAGTTCTTTATGCAGCCATGCTGGTCTCTTTTGAGAGCTGTTATTTTTCCTCTTTGTTGGTATTGTGCTAGACTGGGCTTTTATTATCTCGCTTTTCAAAATTTTCCAAGCTTCTTGAGTTGTTTTCCTCTTGAGGATTCTCATCCATGGAATCCTTCCCAAGCCCTCTCTAAGTTTATTGAAATTAGCTCTCTTGAAGTCCAAGACTCTAGTTTGACTGTGTTCTATTGCTTGTGCTTCCATAATATTGAATTCCAATATTACATGATCACTACCTACCAAGGTTCCTGTGGCTTCAACACCTTCTATCATTTCATCTCTGTTAGTGAGAATTAGTTCCAGAATGGCTAATCCCCTAGTTCCCTTCTCTACTTTTTGGGAGACAAAGTTGTCTGCTAGGTTTGTCAGGAATCTGTTTGATCTTCCACTTGGTGCAGAGTTTGTCTCCCAGTTGATGTCAGGGTAGTTAAAGTCCCCCATTACTGTTGTGATGTGCTTCCTACATACCTTAGTTAGCTGACTAGCAAAAAGTTCGTCTATTTCCTCTGTTTGGTTGGGTGGCCTATAGTATACACCTATGGCAATGTCATTTTTTCTCCCTTTTATATTGACCCAAATGCATTCAAGACAGTTTTCATCATTGTTGTGCTCTATTTCTGTAGAGATGTAGTTATTTCTTATATAGAGAGCAACTCCACCTCCTCTTTTATTTGGTCTGTTTCTTTTAAATAATTTAAATCCCTCTAGCTGTGTGTTCTATTTGTGGGTTTCATCCCACCATGTTTCCGTAATGGCAACAATATCATATCTGCCCTCATTAACCTGGATTTCTACTTCACCCTGTTTGCTGTTCATACTCTGTGCATTGGTGTATAGACATTTGAGTCCTTTATGACTGACCCTGTGTTTACTTTCTACATAACCTGTGTGGTGCCTGAGTTCCCCTATTGTCTTACCACCTATTTGGTTAGTGTACTTTGTGTGGCACTCGCTATTGAAAGCTTGATTTTGCTTGACAGCAAGGTTGATATTCTTGTCCACACACACATCTATGTTACATGCACTAATAGCCCTATAGTTTTTAGATTGCCAGGGACAGGGATGTTCTGTATCAATTAACTCACTGTCCCCGCTGTTTAGTTTAAATATTCCTCCAGATAATCTGTGAATTTATAGCCGAGTAACTCAGTTCCTTTCTTTGATGGATGCAAACCATCTTTTTTGTACATTTTTTCATTGGACCAGCTACTGACATCGTGACTAATATATCCAAAGCCTTCCCCTTTACACCACTCCTTTAGCCATATATTGAATTGTGCTATACGCTGGCCTTTTCCATTTTGCTCCTTGTACACTGGTAAAACCTCTGAAAAAGTAAGCCTACAGCCTATTCCGCTAAGTCCCTGCCCCAAGCTCTGTAAATCATTCTGCACAGAGAGTACATCTTTTTGGGACAGATCGTTAGTGCCAAGATGTACAATAGCCTCCACATCACAGTCCTTGCTGGCATTCTTGATTATTTTAGAAATACGCTTCTTGTCCCTACTGGCAGTAGCACCTGGGAGACACCTGACCTCTTTTGGAACTTCTGTGTCCTTTCCTAAATTTACATCCCTTATAATCGAATCACCAACCAGAAGGTGGCTTCTCTTTTCGGATGCCTTTCTGTTCTTGCATGACTGATGTGTAATACCTGATTTGCACTTCTCCCTGTCGAAAACAAGTTCTTCATCTCGGTCCACGATCCCCTGTTTATTTGAGTTATCATCACAAATACCTTTACCTGTCTCCTTAATGTCCCTATTAAGGTCATCAAGGGCACTGTATCTGTTGTGCAGAGACACATCGAAAGCTTTGTGTTTATAGTTCACAGCTCTCACCCTGCCAGATCCCACGGTTGTCCACACTGCCCTTCTCCTGCAGGATCTTTGTGGTAGAGGGGGCTGATAGCGCGGAGGCTCAATAGAGTAGAAGGGCTGAACTGGACACCTAATTTTACAGACCCTAGATAAATAATCTGTCCTTGTAGACTAGTGATAATCTGTCCTTGTAGACTAGTGTTATTTGAAAGGACATTTGATCCCCTGTGAAGAAACGGCTAGCCAAGATGTAGGAATCTGCCTTGATGTTTAGAATAATTTAACATCTCAGAAATAATCTGACACAGAATGTATTTCAAACTGCAAAACATTTCTAGGCTACAATTCAATACATGAATTAGCACCATACCCAAAATTTAGATTTATTGATGCAGAAAACCAGTGCTTTTTTTGTAAGAAAAAAGGTGCCAGAATTCACATCTTGTTAATCTTTTATTTAAAAAATTATATATTCAGTTCTTAACATAAATTTAATTTATTGTATTTAAGGCAAATGTTCATAGTAAATTTTACACTAAAAATTAAAAAAGTTTTTCAATTTACCAACGATTTTTTAAAATAAAGAAATTATTTACCTTTCGCACATAGTCAATCACTGTACACACACCCACACACATCAATTGTGTAATGAAACATAACAGTCGCTGCCCGCAGTAAGCACTCAGTGCACGACCACATGACCAATCACAAGCCGAGCAGTGCCACAAGCCGAGCAGCACCATCACAACCAGCACGGACAAAGTACGCATGCATCGGACTCAACACACAAGCAGCCCACATACACCATTTTAATGATTTTGCCACCGACCTGCTACACGCGACCAGGTGATTCAAGTCCACGTGGCCCAAACATCAAATTTTCAAAAGTTACTTTTAAAACTTGGAAAATCCATTGAAAAAAAGGTGTTGGAACTCTGTTCCAGTGCGTTCTATTACAAAAAAAGCACTGAATAAAACCTATATTTTATTTTATAAGATTTCCAAATTAAATAAACTTTTAGCAATATGAATAGAATTCATTATAATTTGTGATCTTATTTGTGATATTGCTTCTTACATTTATATTTTGCTTAAAGCTTAACAGCAATTTATAGGCTTTAAAAATTCTGTCGGTTGTTGTTCTCTTCCGATACACTACAAATTCGAATTTCTTTTTTTGTTGACAAAGAGTCAACCCATTTAACTCTTTAACTCTTTGTCAACAAAAAAAGAAATTCGAATGTATATATATATATATATATATATATATATATATATATATACATTCGAATTACTTTTTTTGTTGACAAAGAGTTAAAGAGTTAAATGGGTTGACTCTTTGTCAACAAAGAGTCATATATATATATATATATATTCAGGGTGCATCAAAAAAACACTCAAGACATATCTCCTCCCCTGTGTCTTCCTTCCCTGATACAGCTGACAAAGTGAGAAAGAGCCTGTGGCCTTTATATATATATAATGAGATTATATATATATAATGAGATTTAGTATTCCATTCTGTAGTTAAGCATTTGAACAGAAATTTCTCTATGTGCTTATCTTTAAAAACATAAACATGGCCTTGTCAATAATCCCTCCCATATCCCACCAGTGGTCACTGACAAAGACATCCAGATGAAACCTAGTATGTCCAACTGTTATACCATCTGCTTGTTGTTATTGCAAAGAAAAATATCCTTATTATGCTCCAGAGGACAGTATTGAAAAGTAGTTAAAACAGGCCTAAACATTCAACTGGCATAGCTTTATAAGAAAACACAGTGAATAGGGGAGGCAAACTATATTTTAAATATTCAGACTTTCTCAAGAAATGCATAGGATTACTATTTTGAATTTATTATCATGATACAACAAATGCCATTTTGCAAAAATATTTATTTTATATCACAATTTAGAAAAAATATGTTACTAATATATTTTTCAAGAGGATTGCTCAATTCAATAACTTTTGTAAAGGGATGTGAATTGTATTCAACCTATGTTTTTTACTCCAATCCCACAAATCCTCAATGCTTTGACAGATAGGATCCCAAAAGCTATCTCACTTTGCTTAATAACATGATAGATAAACTCAAAACAGCTGAAAGAAAGAAATTTGACATGAGGAACTTTCTATGACATACCATATTGCAAACTGTTTGCAAATAACTAAAGCTATTCATGAAAAATTATTTCTTTACTTATGAACAAAATTTTACACCAACTTATCTTCATCTCTTTCTGTGATATACAAAATGTCAATAGCAATATTACCATATAAACACGATATTAATGAAATCAATGAAAAAGCATAAACAAAGGCCCTTTCTCTTCTCATATGCTTCAAATGCATCAAAGGACCACTTCAAACAAAGGTTTTCGGATTTTTTAAAAATCAGGAGACAAGAGCCTAAATGTTTTCAAGGGACAATGTGCTCCATAAAGTTGGTGCCATGACTCAGGATTTTTGTAATAACCTAATAGGACAATCAGACTCATTTATATTTACCTTATTTTTTACATTGTGAAATTTTATTTATACGTTTTGGTGTAATAGAACTTTTTTCTTTCCATCTTTTGTATATTTTTTAACACAACAATTTCTCTTTTGCTTGAAGACAAAGGAAAAATATTGATCTATTGGTCTAGTACTTATTCATCCTGAATACCCTGAATTCTAAATCAACATATTATTTCTTTAGTTCTACAGACTGTTTTGTTAGGAGCTCCCATTTGTCAAATTAAACTAGATTTTGCAGAATAGTGTTCATCAGATTCAGACAAGGCCCCAAAGTGGTGTAATTTATATTGCAAGCCATCAGTTCAAAGTGCCTACTGCTCAGGCATTAAGACATTTATTCTTGGCTGCTAAAGTCATAGCCTAAGGAACCTGAGCTATAGAAACTGTTTTTGAATTTTTTTTTTTTAAATGTATAGCTTGTCTTATTTTCAGAAAGTGGGAAAATAGGAAGGGAATTTGCCAGTAAAGACCAGTAAGAAGTAGAAGTGTACAGTTGCTGGAAATGTATCAGAAAGATTGTTTTTACATTTTGTTTTGCTTGTAGCGTATTACAATGGTACAATAGTAGCCAGTTTTTGTCTTTTGTTGTTTGTTTTGACTCTCTAATTTAACTCTTTCAAAATCTTCTAAAATGCCTTTATATTTTGGCTTAGTTATCCCTACTATTATTACTTGTAAATTTTACACAAGACTACAAACAAATACAAATTTATATCGTTAAAGTTAAAGCTGTTGCTGTTTGCAATTTTTCTCACTATATTAGGTCAAATATGTGGAAAGATAAGAAATTTTAAGATGAAGTGTTGCTTGCTTCAAATAATGAGTACAATCTATCTTTCATAGGGCAATCCTTTCCCAGATGGAATTTACATGAAATAAGTAGCTTTTTCTGCAGTAACAGCATTAACCATCCGAAATTGATCTAAGAAAGCAGAACCATAGTTCTACACTATGGTTTGTAGAACCATAGTTCTACAAACATAGTTCTAGTATACAGCACATTCCCATTTTTAAAAAGCCCAATTATTCTTATACAGCATAAGCTACCACTGTTCTGGTCCATATACTGAAGAAGAGAGAAACATATCATGGTTGGAATTATTCCCAAATGCTTCTATTAAGTTTGGTTCAAGCAAATTACTTTGGTATCATTTTGAAATGAACTATTCAGGAAAATATAACTTTTTAAAAGTCAAATTATTTATTATATGAACAGCCAACCTGGACTTATTTACTTATTTATATTATATCCCACCTTTACTATTTTTTACATTTTTTTTACTATTTTACAACTCTTTACTATTTTTACAACTCAAAGCAGCAAACATATCTAATACTCCTTCCTATTTTTCCTACAACTTCTGAGTGAGATAGATTGGGCTGAGAAACAGCGTTAACTCAAAAATCACCTTTTTGAGTTTTGTGTTCACTAGATGTATGAGAGATTCTGGGAGTGTGTGTGTGTGTGTGTGTGTGTGTGTGTGTGTGTGCAGCAGAGGAGGCATGGGTCAAGGTTATTCCTCAAACATTTGGCAGTAAAATGAATGAATTTCAGCTGCTTAACATTTTTACCAGTTTTTCAAAAGAAAGAGTGGTGATAGGTGCCATGGGCTAGTTATATGTTTGAATAGTCCAATAGAATAGAGTTTGACATGTCTGCTATAATGTTTTAAATATTTTTAGAGTCTTTCCTTAGCCTTGAAGAAGCAGGCCTTTTCTAAAGCAGGAAAACTTGGGTACTTGAGTACTTTTTATAAAACCAGATTGTGTAGGATTGATAATTAAAGGTGATATTGTATATAGCAGGATCCAATCTGGGTCGGTCACTGGGACCAGAAGTTTAGTCTTCTGAGATTTGGACTCATGCTGGAACCTCCATCCTCGGGGAACTTCTCTGTAGCAGAGAGCACACATTTTGCTAGAGAGAAGTTCCCTGAAGATGGGCTCCAGCACAATTTCAAAACTCAGAAGATTAAACTGCTGGTCCTGTAACTGACCCAGACTGGATCCTGCAACATTATCCTGGGACAGTCACCTTCATTTGTGAGAAATATTGTATATAACACTGATTTTGTTTGATTGATGACATGCTATCAAGTTGGTGTTGCCTCTTAGCGACCACATAGATAGATTTCTCCATGACAATTTGTCCCTAATCCCGTCTTTCAGATCTTCTAACAGCGCATCTACCACCATTGTAATTAAACCCATCCATTTTGCTGCTGATCATCTTCTTCTCTTTCCTTCCACTTTTACCAGCATTACAGCCTTCTGCAGAAAGCTAAGCCTTCCCATAATTAGTTCAAAATAGGATAATTTGAGACTGGACATTTATGCTTCTAGTGAGAGTTCTGGGTTACTTTGGTGAATAATCCATTTGTTTGTTTTCTTGGCCTGCCACTGTTCTCAGGAATCTTCTCCGATACCAAAGCCCCAAATCATCAGTACTCTTCCAATCCCATCCTGCTTCTTCAAAGTCCAACTTTAATTTCCCTAAAGTGTCACAGGGAATACTATGGCTTGCACAATTTTGTTTTATGTTTGTAGCAATAGCAATAACCTACATGTTAGTGGCCTATCAATATTTTTGTATCAATGTACAGCAAAGAAATGAAACAATAACAATAACTCAACATGATTTAACAAGCATTACTGCTAATTCTCAACATAGGGGATAGAAAACATTTATTTAAAAAAGACATCATCATAAATTTCCAGCTCAGTCAGAAGAATTGAAACCACATAAAAGTGTTTGATTTAAAAACAAAAATCTAAATGTATCTGTTTCGCCATCTGTATCAGGATTTTTCATGGATATATTATTTCTTGGAGAGATAATAGTACTGTTAAATAGGCTGCTTGATCAAGCATGGCTAGGAAAAACTATATTATATAAAATATTATTAATTTATTTCTTTGTTATATTTAGCTGTGATATATTCTAAATAAAAAACAAAAAACAATTTTACTGTGTCTGCATCATTGGAGAAATAATATTATATTGTTGCAATTGCTTCAGATGAAAGACTAATATTCTGTCAGGCCTTTTATTAACTTCCCAATTTCAATAAATATTTTGTTTCAAGTGAATAATGGCAATTAAATTCCCATTTACGCTGTGTATAATTCTCATGTATGTTATCCTTTATATGTACTTAAATGTTGATTAACTTCTTTATCCAGGTATTGTTTTTAAATTTAATTTAATATATTTAATTTAAAATATTCTAGCTGGGCTGTATGTAAAAGAAAGCTTCAGCCTAGCTGTACTTTAGTAGTTAAGCTTCCAACATTTTCTAAGTACAAGAATTAGATTTAGTTTAGATATTCCAGTCTAAGAACAGATTAAAATTTGATTAAACTTGATTAAAATTTCAAGTCATAAGTATCTGTTTCATAGCAAAGTTTAAAAAATCTGCAATATATCTGGAATATCCTTAGTAGGATCATAAAAATTAATAAATGCAGCATATTTATTTAAATACTTAGCCATCAGTATTCAAATTTCCATTTGGATTTATCATCTATTTTTCCCCCAGACATTTTTAGCCTTATTAATCAAAATTATTGCAGTTATTGCAGATTGTGAGTTTCCACTCATGCATACTTGGCCAACGTCTCTGCTAGATAAAAGGTTGTTCTGTTCTAACAGATTAGAGTTTCTTGTTAACAGAAAACGTATCAGGTCTTTAAATGTTCAGCTTGCTAACACTCTAGTCCTTCTTAAAAGAACATCTAAGACCTTTTTATATAAATGTCATAAATGCCATTTATGGCAAAAATGTGTTTATATATTTATATATCCTATAGGAGGAGGAAGAGTAATAGTAGTAGAAGTAATAGTGCTGGGTATTTTTTCTTCTCTGAACAAAAATGACACACACTCTTTTTCTCCATCGATATGGGGGGGAGCTTCATTGAAGACTATGGAACATAATCTGCTGTACTGATCCAACACAGATTATGTATATAGGCTTTTCAACTTTTCATTTTGGGGCTGAGGAAGTCACCAATTCCCAGCTACTTTCCAAAGAGAGGACTAGAACTTGGGAGAGATTGTTTTTTTCTCTCTCTCTCTCTCTGTCTCTCTCCCCCTCTCTCCCACACATACTAGTCTCATGTTATTTTTTTCTGATCATTTCAGAAACTCCCATTATTTTCCATACAGTGGAAAATCAGATGTCTGTGTGTTATCTTTATCTTGCCATAAGCATCAGATTGCATGGTTGGCTGTTGCTTGCCTTATGGATTCATCAAAGATACTCCTCAATCGTGACATGAAGTTAGCATGTTTTCTGTATTCAAACTATTTTGTTGCCCATTTAACAAATTATACAGTCAAAAGGCAAAAGATAGAAAACTGGATTATCATCCAAAAACCGGCAGATCAGGAGAGTGACAGCTAAAGTTGCCATCAGTTCTGGGATCTTTCATTAGGAGGGGAAGCAGGTTGTGTGTCTCTTAGGCTAGTTGATTTATTACCGAATTCATTTGGTCCACCTGGGCTTCTTTTTGGTTGTAATACTCTGCCATTTTGCTCAGATGAAGAAATATATTGCTAATGACTTGCAGTTAGAGCTGCAGATAGTCTGTCAGGCCTTCAAACACTCTGAATTCAGCCATGATTCTTCGTTTTCCGGCTGCCCCAGCAAGGGGAGGGGGGAGACTGCATCCTTATAGTTTAGTCAAAACAATAACTTTCTTGTGGGAACCAAGGTCAAGCAGCTAACGTGTTTGGCGGGCTGGAACTACCGTTAGGAAGCCCGCCAAAGATGTTAATTGGGGATTGTGATTTATGACACATCAATGGGTGCGGAGTTTTACTTGTAACCTTTTGGGGGGTAACTTTCAGTCTTGGTTTCATCTTTGATCATGCTGATATTATGTAGCCATTAAAATTGTTCTTTGAGGACTTCCAGTTCCGGTTCGTGGCGCTGGCGGTCACGCGGAGAGTTTTCTCTCTTCGCCGGCTGGTTTCCCTCCGCCGGTAGACCCTGGATAGGGTCGAAAGTCGCCCTGGAGGGGCGACTACCACTGAGGAGGACTCTTGTTGACTGCAGAGGGAGCGGTCCGAGGCAGCTCCTTTGGGCCCAAGGGGAAAAAATCGGCCATTAACATGGCCGATCATTTAGCTGCACCAGCCGAAGTCAAAATAACAACTAAGCATTAAAGAACCACCGTGGAAGATCCAGGTGAGACCTTTCCTTTCCTCTCTTTACCCTTACTATCTCCCTGTGAAAAGCCCCTGGAATTATTTCCCTATTTTGATAAAGCAGCGTTCGCTCACTTGGGAAAATGAGCTTTGGACAATAAATAATAAATTGATTTTTATTGACTATTTCTACTCTTGAATATTCTGGGGTCCTGGAAAAATCCCTACTACAGAATTTTATTATTTTATTTGCTTATAAAACTGGACAATATTGTTTTCTTTTATTTTTATTCCTTTTTTAACTGGAATAAAACCTTTCTGGAAAAAGATTTTATAGTTTACTGGGGACATCTTGTGGCGAAAAATGACATTGCAATTACACTTTCTCTTTGATTGTGAGGCTGGATTTGACCTTCAAATTACCATAAAAGGGAAAAGATAAAGAATTTGTAACAGCTGTGTGGAGGTGGATACGGGCTGATTGTTACTAATAGCCTCCACTAAAAAACTAAAAGATTACCTTACCACTGAAATGGAGGAGTTTTACCCACAGCTTGGCTATAGGCTTATACTGGAAAAAATCTTGGAACTTAAGGAGCAAAGGATCTTTAGAATGAACACTAAAGATGATACTTCAGAACCAAAAATTGAACCTCAAATCTTGACTGATCAACTTATAGACCAAGGAATAACAGAGGAGGAACAGATCAACTCCAAAGAGGCCTGTATGCAACAACATACACAATTTAATGAGATGGAGGAATCTCAACCACAATCTACCTGTAAACTTATACTGGAAAAATTGTACGAAGCTACTGAGCAAGTGGATGCTAGAATAAAAGCATTTACCCTAAAACTTCAAATTGACTTCCAGATTTCAACTGACTACTCCATAACTCAAATAACAATAGAAGAGGAACAAATCAACATAGAAGAGGACATCATACAATCCCATGTACAACTCATTGAGAACTTTGATGATCAAAGAATGATTTCAATTAAAACATCTGCAATGCCAAAAGCAACAGGAACTGATTTGCAAATACGAGGCATTGAAAACTGTGACAACATGGATAACCAATGAGTAATTACCACATTGAACAAAATTGATTATACTACTCAGATAGTACTGGAAGAAAGAGAAGAGAAATATGACCAGACTGAATTGTTGATAAATAAGTATAACCAAACACTGAGATTTGATGATATAGAGGCTCTTTTATGGAAACCTGTCTGGCACAAAAAGAAAGCTAGAATTAGATTTAAAAATGAGATATAAAATTTTACTTGATGGGTTAAAAAGGCTTTTAGAGATTTTGACTGAGTTAATACCACTGAGATGAAAATTATTGATTTGATTATGGTTTGGAATTGTAATATGGAAAAGGTTGTAAACAAGGAGTTATTAGAATAAGGAATAGAATATAGATGTGAAATGTAGTAAGAAGGTATCTTCTGGAATAATATGTTTGTTTTTAGGTATGATAATTACTTGAGATATGGATTGATTTATAAAATATATATTTGAAATAGAGTAAGAAGGTATTTTTGGAGTAATATTTTTGTTTTAGGTGTGATAATTATTATGCAATGGAAGGAGAACAAGAAAATGGATTGTGATAAAAGAAGATATGGTATTTATAAATGTGTTACCAGAATAAGAAATAGAATATAGTTGGGAAGTGTAAAAATATAATGGTTGGGATAATATGTTCATTTTAGATATAATTATTACCCTATGAAATAAGGGAAATTAGGGACACCCGAAGTGTAAATTATGTGTTTATTTAAGGCTAAATTGGACCATGGTAATTGTAAGTTAGTAAAGCTTAAAAACAGGATTTGGACTGATATAGGTGAAATGTTATTGATACTCTATTTAGAAATGTACATGTATTAATTTGACTATGTTATATCAATTGAGGGAAATAGAGAGGGAATCTTTAAAGAATTAACCTGAACTATACATGTATGATTGTGTTTTTTTGATGATTGATTACCCCATCTCCACGTTGTTTCCCAAGCACTCTGATGTAAAAACTAAAAAACCAATAAAACTTGTTTGTTTGTTTTTTAAATTGTTTTTTGAGGAAATCAACTGCCTCAGAGTTCTTATTTCTACTGATCTCATCTATTGGAATCATGACCTAATCATTACTACCATGGTATGCAGTAAAAACTGAAAGTCATTCTTTTCTGTCATAAAAGTGGGCATAAGAAATCCTACACACTAGGAGACTCACTGCCAATTATGAGGGATAGAGCAACACATTCCTGCAAGTCAACTGTCTTAAATTTGCAGAGAAGCAATTTTTTATACAAATGTAATGTATCATATGATTTAGAGATACAACAGTTATATTAATTTCAAGCACTAGAAATTCTGTGAAGAAATTCAATAACTATCAAGTGTAAAATGCAAGCTCTACATTTGGTAGAAGCAAGTTTTAATTCTTTTTTTAAAAAAGTATTTTATTGGTTTTCTATCATTACAATTTAACTGTGCTTAATAAACAACGTGTTGTCTGGGTTAATCTTTGCCTAGTCATAAAAATTAAGTTCTTACTCTCTACCCCGCTTTTCCAACCATTGGTAAAATAAGTTCCATGTTTGAAAGTATATTGTATCTTCTTTTCCTTTGATTCTCAATGTAAGTCTGTCCATTTCCGCACAGTCCAATATTTTCTTAATTATCGCTTCCTCCGATGGTGTTGTCTCATTTTTCCAGTGCTGTGCAAATACTATCCTCACTGTAGTTAATACATGTAATGTTAAATATACATTTTGTTTATCAAACTTTTCTGGCATAATGCCTAGTAAGAAAAGTTCAGGTTTAAGATCTACATGTTTTCCTAACATTTTTTCTAACCACGTATGTAATTTAGTCCAATTTTTTTTCTTTTACACATGTCCACAACAAGTGATAATATGTACCAGGATTTTGATTACATTTCCAGCATTTGCTAGACATATTTTTAAATATTTTTGCTAATCTAACAGATGGAAAAGTTTTAATTCTTGAATTTCTTTCTCCTGTCAATGCTGTGTAGGGGATGAGCTTCACTTTTGGGCAGGAGAACAGTTAGCGTCTGTTACTGTAATGGTTCAGTCAGAACCATCAGACTGTTTGCCAAATCTAGATATCACAAGAAATACCACCTGCACTATTTAAATTAATATGACAGTAAATGAAACAGAAATATTTCAAAAGATAGTATTAGTTTCATTCATTTAACGAAAGAAAAAGGATTCTGAAAAATACTGAAAACAGATTTAACAGAAGCATCATATATCTTTTACCTTTAACCTGACCAAGGCATATGATGGCAGTAGATCAGTGGAATGTATTTCTAGAGAGTTCATAAAACAGTTATATACATATTTCTTATTCAAGGGACAGAATTCCAGAAAGTGACAGAAGTTGGTAAAGGCACTTTACAAACAATATGGATATTGGGAGTATTAAATTTATCTATGTTAATGCTCCTCATGAATATATATATATATATATATATTGATAAATATGATTTAGAGATACTGTTATCTTAGATTATATGCTCATAAATAGTCATGAAACATGAGGCATGAACTGTTACATAAATGTGAGATTAGGAAGGGTATATACTGTTGTAGCAGTTTATCTATTTGAAATGTACAGTTCATTTCTTTCTGATATGGTTCAGAGATCTGTTAAGAAAAAATTCTTTGCAAGCCTTGATGAAGAAATGGGTTAGTAAATTGATGGTGTGAATGCTAAGCCACACTAACTTTATAAACTTTTAAGACAATCTTTACTGGCTTTAAATATATTTGCATTTTAGTAAAAAGTAACATACATTATTGTTGCTTCAGGAAATGGTTTAAAGATAAATACCTGCATAATAATGACTCTCTATTATTATTTATGTTGCCAGGGACAGATAATGTTATTGGTATTTGATAAATTAGTAACTCAAGGTTTCTCAAATGTTGTAGTGCCATGAGCCCTAAAATGATAAATTAATATGAATTACCACCACATACCCCCTGTGAACAAAATTAATTATTTTGTCAAGTTTATGGTTGGGCAAAAAATAAAACCTATAATGTTCTCACTTAATTCTTTGCACTTATTTTGTAGATTGATCCAAAATTCAGGAAAATATGGTGTGGGGAATTTTATTTTCAAGTTAGTGTCAAAAGGGACATCCGTGAAATGCCTCTCTTCAGTAACAGTGAGTGTGCCAATTATCACTTTAGCATCGACTGGATTTATGCTTGTGAGACAGGCACGTTGATTTGCTCAGCTGACATGATTGCTGGTATCTGCTTGAAAGCATGCTTATGATGTCCAAAGGAAGCACAATGAAGCAAGACTGATTATGGAAATCGGACAATTAAAATTAGAATCTAGAAAATTTGAATTAGAAAATTAATCAGATGTTATATTGTGGATTAATTTTTCCACAGTAACTCTTGTAGATATGGTTTGTTAAGCTTAGCTTAAGTGCTGTTCGCTATCCAGGAAAAAAAACCCACCCAAATCTGCATGAAAATTGCTATCTCATTTCTGGCTCTAACTACTTCTACCAGGACATGCTAAATCAAGTGATCAGTGGAATTCTCCAGCAATCCTGCCCTCCCCTCTTGTGAATATCTCCATCCTGAAGAAATGATCTATAAATCATTATAGTAGTGAGTGCAGCTTGAAACAAGTAATCTGGTGTCTTTTTGCCTCTGCCCTTATCATTTGTCAAATGAAGGATAACTTGCCAAGAACTAAAAAGAAATGATGGGAGGAGCATGCTTTAAGATTTTATATTTTACTGCAGAATCTGTTCATATAAATATTGTTTGCTGTCCTGGCTTGGTTAAATTGGAGCCAAACTACAAAATCCCACATATACATGTACCTGCGGCCACATGCAAATACATTTTTTGCACAGTTGAAAACAGGCATTTTACAAACAGTCCTAAGAATGAACAAACTGGGTAAACTAAAATTCTAGTGCTCACCTAAACATGTTCCCCTCATGACCTTGGCATTAATGACACCAAGATTTTTAAATTGTCTTTTTACCTACTGTATTCAGCTATTAGGGATGTGGTATCCAGCTGTTAGGGATACAGTATCAAAATAATAACAGAGATCATTCAGCAGTCGTTCATCAATAGAAAGCAGAAAGCAGTAGAGTTTCAGCCTGAAATGTCCAAGTGAGCATGCTCTATTTACTTCCACTACTTACTATATTATCTGACTTTACCTCCAAATGTAATAGATGGTAAAACATTACAAATGACATACATACCTTGAGAATACTGCTCCACAATAACTTCAGCACTGAAACAATACAGCCAGGATAACAAGGTCATCTTATTCATGAACTGGGTGGGAAATGCAGGTAATCTCATGGAGACATGGCTTAAAAAGAAGTTGCTAGGATATACTGTATGTGTGTTATTATTTTGCTTAGATCAAGAAAGGCTCATAAACAGTTTTAATTCTTCTAGATAAACATAAAGCTTCAAATTGGACATGCACACATCAGAGTCGCAGATGGGGGTAAAAATCAATGATAAAAAATAGTATGAAGAATCAGAGTTGTAATCAGCACAAAAATCACAACTCACTTTTTTTTCAGTCACTGAGCGTACTAAAAAAATTCAGATTAAAAATAGAACTAACAAATCTAATACATTCATAAGAACAGGATAAAAGAAACAAACACAATTATAATAATAATAGTCCTTTTGCAGAGACTAAAACCACAGGGAGGCATATTCCCACTAAAGTAGGCTATATTGAAAAACAAGAGATGGGACTAATAGTGAATGTCAAGACCACTGATTTGTGGATACTTGGCTGTAAAATTGTTTATGATGTGCATATTCTTTAACTTGTTATTGTTAAATCATAAATAAACTGGATTGCCAGAGTCACCTTCCGTGAGATGGGAGGCCGTATAAATTTGATTAATAAATAAATCCAAACATTTATTCCACTTTTCTTCTTGTTTCCTGTTATAAGGGAGAGGGTTATGTTGTTCTCACAAAGCAGCTTGGACAGGAAGGAACAATTTATTCCAGCCTTTGTCTAAGTGAAATATCCCAGTGAATATTTGCACAGCCTTAATATTTTGGTCCAAAATAAAAGAAAACGCCAGCAGGCATGCAGAGATACTGTGACTTCAGGATTTTTACAAATAAATCCATAAATTGGTGGGCAATATGATGATATTATTAACCATTCAGAGAGCGCTGTAAAGCACTATGGAGCAATATATAAGTCTAAGTGCTATTGCTATTGCTATAAGGTGGGGAAAGCAAGGCCACTTTAAGACATTTTACTATCAGGAATACCTTACCTGAAGCACATTTTTATAAGTCATCTTTCCTTTTTTCTGAAAGAAAACATGAAGAAAATGTATAAATCTATCAAATGAAGAGGCAATTTGATCCTCTTTCACAACAACTTGATGCAAAACATGTTTCAGATAGTTTTGAATGGTGAATTGGCACCATATACTCCAGATGCTTATGTGGAAGGATTGCTCCAAAAGTTTTTCTTTAATGCAGTAAGGCAATTTACTTTTTCCATCTGCCAAGAAGAGGCAAAGAAAACACATGATAATTTTCATGGTATCTGATAATACAAAGAGTGCAATTATCTTCATAATTATTTCTCTTGAGTCTCTGAGGCTGTCATAAAACTTTATTCAATCACAATGTCAAATCATGTTATATTCCCAAGGGTGCTACCAAGGAAGTAACTGGAGATGGCAATCACCTAACATGTAAAAAAAAGACGTCCAAAGATTTAAATAAATGAATTCAATTTAGAAATCTTGAACCTGGAGCCCAATTGCCATAAATTTAAAAATGCACTAATACAGCTTGTAACATAAAAATACTTTAAAACTCCCTTTAATAAAGTAAAGGATGTACGCTAGTACATGTTAGAAATTAAACAAAAAAGAATGTGAAAGATTTCTTCCAAATACATCCATCATTGTTGGAAAAGTACATGTATGCATGCATTTGGAAAAAAAATATGTAAACTATTTTTCTAAACTTGTAAACAATACATTTATAATTAGGAAATTGGAATTGGGCTGAAAGTGAAATTGGCACAGCCAAGTAGCTAACTTTGTGCACAAGAACATGTGCACAGAATATGGGCAAGAACTTCCCACATCCAAATGGAAGAACCTTCAGAAGGTCATGGAGAATAAGATCATGTGGGAGACTTCTGGTTGTCAGATGGATGCAGGAAGGCAGGGCTCTGCCTTCCATGCCCAATTTCGCCCTTGCTGGGGGGCCTAAAAAGGGCCTAAAGTTGCCCCAAAGAGGCGATGAAGGAGGGGTGTCTTGTTGATCATGGATGGTCAAGATGCACCTGATGACAAGGAAGAAGATTTTGGGGAATGGAACATAGAGCTGTCAGGGGAAATGTTACAATTCGGGAGACAAAAGATGAGGGGAGAAATTGAGGGAGAAGGAATGTGGGAGTTGCTTAAGGAACATAAATGGGAAGAATTCCCTCTCAAAAATACCCTACCTAAATTGTCTCCCTCATGCCAAGCAACTTTCATAAAAATAGAAAGAAAATTCCTGGGTGATTTAATTGCCTTGGCTTGGAAAGCTACTTGGCAAAGAAAGAAAGTGAGAGTTAGATTTAAAAAATAGAAGATTTGACCTATTAGAGGGGGCATCATATGTTTAAGTACTTGTTGGATGACCCTTAGATATAATTAGACTTTTATAATGAAAGAAATTATTTAGAATTAAAATAGCATTTTTTTCTCTTCTTTTGATATGGGAAATATGAAAATAAGAGGAGGATTGGTATGAATAAAATTTTTAGCTATATAAATGTAATTAATATTGAGAAAATCATAACTGACAAAGATACTTTAAATATTGATGGAAATTAAACCTTAACAAGAGCACGAAAAACAAGATAGTGCTTAATGAATTGATATTATTGTTATTTATATAATATTAGTAAAATATGATGAAGATGTTTATATCTAACTCTGTATACATCAATAGTACCAAGACTTGTAATTGTGTAATGAGGGGGAAATGGAAAAAAATATGGGGAAGAAAGGAGGATCAGGGAAAAAATACTGGATTGTGCAGTACTGAATAGACTTATATTGAAGAAGTTAATGTTATATATGTATCCAGACAACATGTTGTTTACTGAGCTCTAAAGATTGTTATTCTTAAACTTAATAAAACTTTTAAAAGAGAATAAGATCATGTAGGCCTTCCAGATCTAAACAAAAAGCAGATAAGAGCCAATGAAACAGATATTGTAGTAATAGACAAGTAGCAGAAAACAACAGTGGTGATAAATGTAGTGGTGCCAAGTGACAGCAACATGAGGAAGAAGGAGTATGAGAAGCTGAAGAAGTACTAAAGTCTAAAGAACTAGAAAGGATATGGAAAGTAAAGCCCAATAGTCCCATTGGCGGTAGGAGCAATCCAGGCAGTGACTCCAAAGCTAGCAGTCACAATTTCAGGGGTCTCTCTCCAGAAGAAAACACAGCTAGGAACACTATGGAGTGATATATAAGTGTAAGTGCTATTGCTATTGTATGGACTTTAGTCTGCAGTCTAAAGTCTCAGGCAGTCTTGGATCTAATTTCAAAACCTGTCAGATAAGTTTATGCTTTGTTTTCTGTTCCTTTCATGCTCAAGAGAAGAGATGACAGAGCAAAACAGTTCATTGGAGACAAAGAGATGAGTACTCCCCACTCTCCATATGCTATAGACCCACCAATTACATCTTCAAAAACATTATCTCTTGACAAAAAAAAAGTTTCCCTAACACAACTGCTTATTAATATGCAACGTCAAACCATCGTCAGTTTTTGTAAAAAATAATAAAGACTTATTATAAAGACAATAAAGAAAAGGTTATGAGGAATCCTTTAAAATGTCTCCCTTTTCATCTTCAGAATTCGCCATGTTTTCTTCCCTTCTCTATTTTCATTTTCTTCAAGTGTTCATAGGAGACAAAATTTCAAAGTACTGACATTAATGGAATTCATGGATGTAAATCATTGTAGAACACTTTGAACATTTTCTCCTATCATTCGTTAATGAAGGTTTAGGACTTTCAATATTAAATATATGATAGTTGTTACATCCAAGTCAATCTCTTTCCCTCCTACCCATGAGTAATAATTTAAGAAATGTCTTCTAAGACCAAAATAATCTGACCAATTTAATATGAACTTGCAAACAATGCTGTATGGTATGAAATTCCTCTTCGTGTTTCCTCATATTATTTAGTTGACTCTGAAAATTATATGCTGCATATTTTTCCCACAAAAATATCTACATGGGTTCCTTGTCTCAAAATTTCCATAGAGATCATGGAATTATGCCTAACCAACAGAAGTAAAATATTAGATATTCTAGGATTCAGACATTCCATAACATAGACATAAAGTTTACAAACTTCCTGATGCATTTTTGGTTCCTTTGAAATTACTCTTACCAAATAATGTTCCAATTTTTAGGTAAACCAGTGGTGGTATTCTATAGGAATTCACTAGCGCCCCCCTTTTAGCTCAGACTTTATACTAAAGCATAATGTGTGTGGTTTTTGCTTTTGTTTTCAACATAATGAGAAGCATGTGATTAACAATGTGTCTATTAAATATATTAAAGTAGATGCTGATACTATAGTTAATGTTGGTTTATATACTGATTGCACTGTGATGTAACAGTGTCTATGCATGTGTTTCTGATTTTCTGTTTATCCATATTTTGTTTTTGTGTCCTAACAATGTAGAAGGAAAATAGGAAGAATCATTTTTTTTTAAAAAAAAGGAAAAATAAATAAATAAAATCCTTATTAAGCTTCAAGCAAAACACCACTTGAAGGAAAACTGTGCTGTGCTTCCCTGGGAGACCTTCCTCCCCCCATCCCACCCCACTCCGGCCTGTTTGGGATCCTGCAGGGACTTCTGAAACCATCCTTCAGAAAGCAATTTAGAAAGTGGATCCTCCATTAAGCATAAAGACTGGAAATCAACATGTCCAGCCTTGTTGTTACTGTTAGTTGCAAAGTCGTGTCCAACCCATTGCGATCCCATGGACAACGTTCCTCCAGGCCTTCCTGTCCTCTACCATCTTCTGGAGTCCATTTAAGCTCACGCCTACTGCTTCAGTGACTCCATCCAGCCACCTCATTCTCTGTCGTCCCCTTCTTCTATTGCCCTCAATCTTTCCCAGCATTAGGCTCCTCTCCAGTGAGTCCTTTCTTCTCATTAGATGGCCAAAGTATTTGAGTTTCAACTTCAGGATCTGGCCTTCTAAAGAGCAGTCAGGGTTGATCTCCTCTAGCACTGACCGGTTTGATCACCTTGCAGTCCAGAGGACTCGCAGGAGTCTTCTCCAGCACCATAGTTCAAAGGCCTCAATTCTTTGGTGCTCAGCCTTTCTTATGGTCCAACTTTCACAGCCATACATTGCAACTGGGAAAACCATGGCCTTGACTATACGTACTTTTGTTGGCAGGGTGATGTCTCTGCTTTTTAGTATGCTGTCTAGTTTTGCCATAGCTTTCCTCCCCAGGAGCAAGCGTCTTTTAATTTCTTGGCTGCAGTCCCCATCTGCGGTGATCTTGGAGCCCAGGAAGATAAAATCTGTCACTACCTCCATTTCTTCCCCATCTATTTGCCAGGAATTGAGAGGACGGATGCCATGATCTTGGTTTTCTTAATGTTGAGTTTCAAGCCAACTTTTGCACTCTCCTTCTTCACCCGCATCAAGAGGCTCTTTAGTTCCTCTTCACTTTCTGCCATTAGAGTGGTATCATCTGCATATCTTAGGTTGTTGATATTTCTCCCGGCAATCTTTATTCCAACTTTTGATTCATCTAGCCCTGCCTTTCTCATGATGTGCTCTGCATATAAGTTAAATAGGCAGGGTGACAGAATACAGCCTTGCCGGACTCCTTTTCCAATTTTGAACCAATCAGTGGTTCCGTGCCCAGTTCTCACTGTTGCTTCTTGACCCGCATATAGGTTTCTCAAGAGACAAATAAGATGCTCTGGTACTCCCATCTCTTTAAGAACTTGCCACAATTTGTTGTGATCCACACAATCAAAGGCTTTAGCATAGTCAATAAAGCAGAAGTAGATGTTTTTCTGGAACTCCCTAGCTTGCTCCATGATCCAGCGTATGTTGGCAATTGGATCTCTAGTTCCTCTGCCTCTTCGAAATCCTGCCTGTACTTCTGGAAGTTCTCGATCCACATACTGCTGGAGCCTAGCTTGTAGGATTTTAAGCATAACTTTACTTGCATGTGAAATGAGTGCAATGGTGCGATAATTTGAACATTCTTTGACATTGCCTTTCTTTGGAATTGGAATGTAAAT
This sequence comes from Azemiops feae, assembly GCA_023970755.1. Lineage (NCBI taxonomy): Eukaryota > Metazoa > Chordata > Lepidosauria > Squamata > Viperidae > Azemiops > Azemiops feae. The sequence continues at coordinate 26,526 of JALGBA010000095.1, forward strand.
CCTGTGGCCACTGTTGAGTTTTCCAAATTTGCTGGCAAATTGAGTGTAGCACTTTTACTGCATCGTCTTTTAAGATTTTGAATAGCTCAGCTGGCATACTGTCACCTCAACTAGCTTTGTTGTTGCTCAGATTTCCTAAGGCCCATTTCACTTCACATTCTAGGATGTCTGGTTCGAGGTCAGTGACCACCCCATCGTGGTTATCAGGGACACTAAGCTTGTTCTTGTATAGTTCTTCTGTGTAATTTTGCCATCTCTTCTTAATCTCTTCTGCCTATGTTAGGTCCCTGCCATTTTGGTCCTTTATCATGCCCATCTTTGCATGAAACGTTCCCTTCATATGTCCAATTTTCTTGAAGAGATCTCTGATTCTCCCTATTCTATTGTTCTCTTCTATTTCTTTGCACTGTTCATTTAAGAGAGCATTCTTATCTCTTCTAGCTATTCTCTGGAATTCTGCATTCAATTGGGTGTATCTTTCTCTTTCTCCCTTGCCTTTCGCTTCCCTTCTTTCCTCAGCTATTTGCAAAGCTTCCTCAGACAGCCATTTTGCTTTCTTGCATTTCTTTTTCTTTGGGATGGTTTTAGTTGCTACCTCTTGTACAATATTGTGAACCTCCATCCATAGTTCTTCAGGCACTCTGTCTATCAGATCTAATTCCTTAAATTTATTTGTCACCTCTACTCTATATTCATCAGGGATATGATTTAGTTCATACCTGAGTGGCCTAGTGTTTTTCCCTACTTTCTTCAATTTAAGCCTAAATTTTGCAACGAGAAGCTCATGATCTGAGCCACAGTCAGCTCCTGATCTTGTTTTTACTGACTGTATAGAGCTTCTCCATCTTTGGCTGCAGAGCACATGGTCAATCTGATTTCTGTGTTGACCGTCTGGTGATGTCCATGTGTAGAGCCGTCTCTTGGGTTGTTGGAACAGAGTGTTTGCTATGACCATTGTATTCTCTTGACAAAATTCTATCAGCCTGTGCCCTGCTTCCTTTTGTACTCCAAGGCCAAACTTGCCTGTTATTCTGTTTATCTTTTGGCTTCCTACTTTAGCATTCCAATCCCCCATGATGATAAGGACATCATTTTTTGGTGTTGATTCTATAAGGTGCTGTAGGGCTTCATAGAACCGGTCAATTTCATCCTCTTCAGCACCAGTGTTTGGGGCATAGACTGGGACTACTGTGATATTGAATGGTTTGCCTTAGATTCACACTGAGATCATTCTGTCATTTGGGGGATTGTATCCCAGTATTGCTTTTCCTACTCTTTTATTGACTATGAAGGCTACTCCATTTCTTCTGAGGGATTCTTGCCCGCAGTAGTATACCTGATGGTCCTCTGAATTAAATTCACCCATTTTAGTTCGCTGATTCCTAAGATGTCGATGTTCAGTCTTGTCATCTCTTGTTTGACCACGTCCAGCTTGCCTTGATTCATGGATCTTACATTCCAGGTTCCTATGGATAATAGATCTTTACAGCATTGGACTTTCCTTTCACCACCAGATGCATCCACAGCTGAGCGTCCTTTCGACTTTGGCCCAGTCGCTTCACTCTTTCTGGCGCTACTAGTACTAGCCCTCTGCTCTTCCCCAGTAGCATATTGGACACCTTCCGACCTGAGGGGCTCATCTTCCAGTATCATATCTTTTTGCCTTTTAGTACTGTCCATGGGGTTTTCATGGCAAAGATACTGGAATGGTTTGCAATTTCCTTCTCCAGTGGATGACGTTTTGTGAGAACTCTCTGCTATGACCTGTCCGTCTTGGGTGGCCCTGCACGGCATCGCTCATAGCTTCATTGAATTACGCAAGCCCCTTCACCATGACAAGGCAGTAATCCATGAAGGGGAAACATATAATTAGTATTCTTATAAAAAATCAGTTTAATAAAAGGATCATCCCTTCTTAGCAAATCTATGTAAAGGTAAAGAAAGAGGGTATGACCAACAATGATTTCTGCCTTTTTACATGATAATTATTTCTTTTGGAAAGCTGCAGCTGTCTGCTGTCTGCTGCCTCATAAATTGAGTAAAGGAAACCCCAATGATGTTAAACTGGTTAAAGTTTGAGATGTCATCATTAATGACATCTTGCCTGAATATAGAGCAAGGTGCTTTTCTGTTTTTATATGGTCTTCATTTCATGTTAGGAAACAGTACAAGGAGAAAATAGGAACACTGTTGCTATGCATCTCATGGTCCTTGATCACATCTCCATGGTAACTACCAAGGACAATTTATGCAGAAGCATTAGGGAGATATGCAACAATCATATTCTTCTTTCATATTCCACTTACATATGGGAAGTCTTTGGAAGGCTTTGAAAACTTCCTAAGCTTGTTAGTTGATTTGTGTTGATTTACTCTGTTTATCCTATTTGCATATATTTGTCGTCATGTTTTTACTGCCTTAGTCATACACAAATCCTGCCTTTTCTAGAAAAAAGAAACAACCTAGATTTAATTCCCTGCTCAGGAGGTAAATTTAGAAAATTGACTTATGCAATGCTGTCATAATTTGCTTTTAAAAATTGCTGTCACTCTTGATCTGTCAGACCAAACTAATCTCTTATAGCCTGTGGAGGTGGCTCAATATTTCTCATTTGCAAACATTTCTAAAGGTCCCTGAATAACTAAATTACAACTGAAGAGATTGCCACTGAGTAAGAGTAAGCTACCCTGTTCATTGCAAAGAATTAAAGGTATACTATGTCTTCATTGCAGTGATCTAGAACCAAAAGGAGTCTTATAGTCTTTTTTCAGACTAAGAGATTTTATTAAAAGGTATATGCTTTCATGAACTCACTTCATCAGATTCACCAACTAGCACAATTCTCCTCTTCCACTGTCTAAAATGATCTAAGGCTCTTTTGCTGTTTTGCTCCAAGGTGACTTCTTACCTTTTTATTGACTGTTTACTTTACAATCCTTTTTCCACTTCCCCTGCTTTTGACATAACAATAGATCTGATGCCAGACACTTGAAACAAATTCTATATCTTGATTCCATTCAGAGGGGAGGAGGGAAATCCATCCAGATTTCAGGGAAGATTCTTTTTCATTTCCCGGCACCTGCATGTTGCATACACAATAGTCAGTGATCAGGTTGGTGTCAGATAAGGGTTATTTGCATGTTCACAAATACAAAAGCTTCCCAGTATTTTATTGTGTTACAATAAAATCTACAAAGAAATACAGGTCTTTGGCAACAATCTAGTGTCAACTAGATTATATTTCCAATTACAAGTAAAGTTTCAAATAAATGCACATCAAATATAATACTCATATACTCACACAATAACAAATTATTCCTATGTCTAAAGGGCAGAATAAGGTAGTATATTTGGTCTTCAGGCCTATCTAACCATCAAGCAGTGTATGAACTGCAATAATTAGGCAAATGGTTTGAACAAAGCTGGATTTATAATGTTTAACAGCAAAGCACTGTTCCCCCCCCCCCGCTTTTGTTAGGGAAAGAGGAACATTTTAGCAATGACTCCTTGATACATGTTAAAAATTAAAGGAATGCATAATGATGACTTTAAAATCTTGAACAAGTTTTAATTGTCATAAACCCAAAGACCCTCCTCCCTCCAGTATTAGCCAAATCAATCTCTTTGGATAAGGAAAAATTTGACTTTGAGAATTCAGTTCCCAGATAAAGGTTAGTGTTTACAACAAAGACCTGTCTGTGTCTAGGAATGCTATCTCCATGATTTAATATCCTGCAAATCAAGGCCTTTAATTTGAAGATATAGAGGATTGTGTACTCCCTTGGTCATATGTGGATACAAATGTCATGTCTAAGCTCATCTCCATTTTGCTTTCTCTTCTGAAGATTTTTTTGTGTGGAGAAAATATTTGTCAGTCATATATATGAAACTTTCATTTCAAACAAAATACAAACTATACACACACACACACACACACCCACACATATAATTTGTATAAAGAGTTTTTATATAGAAAAAAGATAAATACAAAAATATATAAAGAAAAAAGAAACATTAAAATATTAAATGTTAATTAAATATTAAAAAAAGAAATATTAAATACTACAAAAATCCAGCTAGGGTTAGGGTCGGGCTCCCATGAGGTCTGGCCCCCAAACCAACATGGTGGTTCAACTTAGAGCCCTTCTTTATGGCAATGGGACCAGTTTGGTTGGTCCGAGAGCCTTAGTCACATTCCATTGGAAAGCCCATTGGAAATAGAAAAGTGCTCTCAGGCTAAGGTTATGCCCCTATGAGGTCTAGACCCAAACCCAACTTTGTGGCTCAACTTAGAGTGATCCTTATGCCAAGGGGAGCAACTTGATTTCCAGTCGGTACCCCAAGAGGTCCTAGGTTGGACCCTTCAGCATAAAGATGAGCTCTAATTTGAACTGCAATGTTGGATTTGGGACCAGACCTCATGGAGGACTAACCCTACAAAAATATCTTCAGCCCCTTAGTCATTCTTTTAAATTATCAAATCCAGAAATCATCATTTCATTCTTTTCCATTTTCAGCAAAAGCCCATAAAAGTTGTCCAGTCATTTATAAAAGTAATTTCCCCCCCTGGCCAAACAGTCAGTTTTCTGCCTGTTTCTTCCTATTCTGCCATGTTCACAATCCATTTCTCTATTGTGAATATTTCAATATTTCTACTGTGTCCTGCATATAACAATCTTGCTGCACTTTATAAAAGAAATCTATCTTTTATAAATCTTTTCTAATTGCCTATTCATAAGCCTCTATTAAAAAAAGTTCTGGTTTCTTCTCAGTGTTAATATTTAAAATTCTTTGTACCATTTTCACAATTCCAGCATTGAGTAGAAGTACCTTTCTATATCTCAGATGATTTCTCTATTGCCATATAACAACAATATGTCATTTTATAGAAATATAACACAATGTGAATTTAAATCCAAATACCCTCATTTTCTCCAATTGTTTCATTTGTATGTTATTACTGAAAATTTTAGTCCTTTTTATCATGCACTCCATAACTTGCTCCTCTTCTATTTCAAATCTCAAGAAAACTTTATAAATTTTTGCAATTACACGTTCATCATTTGTATACCATTCCTTTTCAAATTTTGTCTTATATTGTTTAATGACCTTTATAAATTTTATTTTTTTCTCTAAATCATTTATATGATAAGCATTGAAAACTAAATCCCTCTGCAGTCAATTGTTCTGTTGACTTCATCTTAAATTATTCATCTTCCTATACTAGTAGATCTGGATATTTCAATCATTTTTTCTTTGCCTACTGTTTCTTTTCAATAAAATATTTCCTATATTGAAACTAATAAGAGTATTTTTGGGCAAAACGTAGTTTTATATTTATCCCATATCCTTAATATGTCATTTCTCATATAATAATTTTTAAAATTTACATTAAGTTTAACTTTATTGTACCATAAAAATCCATGCCACCCAAATCAAAGATTGTGCTCTTCTAAACCTAATATATTTTTATTTCTCAAAAACATCCACTCTTTCCTCTAAACCAGACAAATATTGCAAAATACAATTTAAAATCAGGCAATCCTAGTCCTCTTCTTTCTTTTGCATCTTGAATTTCATATTTAATCCCTGGTTTCTTACTCTACAATACAAATTTGGATATACTGTAGGTACAGGTTCTTGACTTATGACCACAATTGGAACTTGTCCTGTTCCAGTACTCCTTGCACATGAGGAATTTAAGAACTTTATTGAGGCACTACAAACCTCTAGTGTTATTCCCCAGGTCCTCACTCTCATCAAATACAATTGAATTCTATTGAGTTCAGTACTGCTCAGTTTAGGCATAGGGTTGCAAAGTCCAAGAACAAAGGCACAAGTCAACAAATCCACAAAATCTGAAATTCAGTCACAGTCCAAAGTCCACAGACAGTAATCAAGTCAAGGTTCAAGTCCAGAATCCAATGAGCAAGTCCAAAGTCCAAATACATGGTCAAACGAAGCACAAGTCCAGAGTCAAGGAAACAGAAGTCATGAAATTGGAGTATATGTATGTCAGGGAAAACAGGTGGTTGTTTCCAACATTGCATTGCTCAGCACACGCTGAGTTCATTAGGAGGGGTGAGGTTGCCTCCTTGCAAGTAGCCTCACCTCCACCAGAGGGCAGGACAAGAAACAATGGTTGGAAACTGACCAAAGAGAAAAGCAACCTGGAATTAAGGAGAAACTTCCTAACAGTGAGGACAATTAACCAGTGGAATAGCTTGTCTTCAGAAATCGTGGGCGCTCCATCACTGGGTTTTTTTAAGAAGAGACTATCTGAAATAGTATAGGTTCTCCTGCTTGAGCTGGGGGCTGGACTAGAAGACCTCCAAGGTCCCTTCCAGCTCTATTCTATTCTAACTTACCATCCATTACACTTCCCTCCATTCAGCCCTGTGTGTCCACGGATCTGTGTGTCCATGGAGGAGGCAGTTCATCCTCATTCTCCTGACCAGCTGCAGCTATGATCCTTCTCCACCCATGCTTCTGACTGGGTCTCTGAGTTCTCCAGTTGCATCTCCAGCCAGGTGCTTGTCCAGTTGTTCCCCAACAGTCCCTCTGAGGTTCCTGGCCTATCTTCTTCCTCTGGCCCATTCACTCCAGGATCAGAGACCTTGGTGTCTTCTCAATGCTCCTCCACACCCCATTCTGAAGTCCCCAGAGTTGGCTCTTCTCCAAGCTGGCATCTGGGGAAGCTATTACACAACCAGAATTTCCATTTCTAAGCAAGGTAGTTATTAAGTGAGTTCTGCCTGATTTTGTAAGCTTTTTTTGCCACAAATCACTGCAGTTGTTAAGTGGATCACATAGTGATTAAGTGAATTCAGTTCCCCCACTCCTATTGATTTTGCTTGTCAGAAGCTGTCTGGGAAGGTTGCAAATGGCAATCACATGACCTCAGGATGCTGCAACTATCACAAATACATGCTGGTTACCAAGCACCTGAATTTTGATTGCATGAGATGCTGCAACCATTGTAACTGCAAGAAGTGGTCATAAGTCATTTTTTTCAGTGCTATTGTAATTTGAACAGTTGTGAAATGAATGGTTGTAAGTCAAGGACTACCTATAGTTCTCACTTAATGACCACTTTCTAGTAACTGTTGAAATCTACAGTGAACAGGTGGTCCAGCCATCCCAGAACCCCCACAGTCATGTAATTGCAATTCATGTGATTGACACTTATAATGGTTGCAGTGTCCTACAGTCACATGATTGTTGTTAGTCATCTGGCTTTCCCATTGACTTTGCTGTAGGAACCAGCAAAATCTGGGGGCTGGACAGGGGACAGATTGTATCTGCCCTCAGTGTGGAAGGGACTGCCATTCTCGAATTGGCCTTTTTAGCCACACCACATGCTGCCTTAGGACCTCTTTCCAGAGCACGATACCATAGTCTCTCGAGACTGAAGGATGCCAATGATGAATGAGGAAGATGACAGGAAAGGTTACAAGTAGCTGTAAGTTACTCCTACTCCCACTGCTTTTTTACCCCAAGGAGCCAGGCTAAAGATCACTGTGCAGTCCACTCTTCATAGTTCTGACCAGTGGTAGGATTCAGCCAGTTCGCACCACTTCGGCAGAACCGGTAGCTAATTTTTTGTTGCCCAGGCCCAGAATGGACTTCTGGAAGCAACATCCACACAGAGAACTGGTTGTTCATATATTTGAATCCCACCACTGGTTCTGACTCACCCTGGCTGTACGTGTGTCATGCCACAGCAGCCCTCCTGTATCACGCAGCAGCCACCCCTGGCCTGGCTGCACTTATATGGTGCTGCAATGATTCCTTTTACCCACCTGCTAGACTACTTGCCAGCTGCCTTGAACCTGCTTGGGAGCGGCCCAGAATTTTCTGCCAGCTATCCCATTGATTTTGCTTGTTTGAAGCTGGCACAAAGTCACAAGAAAGTCCTTGCTTAATGACCCATGATCCTTTCTTAATGGGTGGCAATGGGGACTGCTGGAATTGCCATTGTAAAGCAACGAGATCATATAAAATTGTACTTTATGACTGCATAATTTAGCAATGGAAATTCTAGTCCCAATTATGGTCATTAAATAAGGATTATTCTGTCTGTCATTTTGCCATTGCTTAAAGGATACATCATGTTTCAAAACAGAAATTTTATAAAACATATATATTTACTTTATTGGTATGGCAAGCTTTAACGTGAAGCTTAAAAATAGATGTACTACTTCTGTTTTTAAGAGGAAAAAGCTAGAATCCATGCTCTGGTAAGACAAATGGACTGGTCTTATTGCCACAGAAAATTGAGAACGTTATGGGAAACCACTTGTATTGCAGTTCATCACATCCAGAATAAGGAACAGTCAGTCCCATATAAATGTCTGATACTCTGTGATAAACATGAAATTCATTTTGTTTACTAGTTCTTATGAAAAGGTAACTTACAGCCTGAAGGAAGAGTGTTTTAACCTTTAAACAACAATGTTTATACAATTTTACAGATAGGAATTAATTTGGCAAATTTTGAGAGACTAAATATATGCTTTAAAGCTACTTTATTTTTTTTAGTAAATTTAATAGATTAGGATTAATTATTATTTTTTAAAATTTAAATATGAAATTGCCCATAGTTGAAAGGTATAGGCATGTTTGATTGTTCAAATTACTTTAAGAAAAGGTACTGCTTAACAATAAAGTTTGATAGCAGTAGTAGCGCTGAAGCTAGAAAAGGTTAAAGAATCAAGGTCTGTATATTACAGACAGCTCAGCAGATCTTATTTAACCCGACCTTTATTGTTTTCTGAACTTGGAGAATAATGTTTCTGTATTGATATTTCCATGTAGCCAAAATCCTATGTTTCACTATAATGTACTGCTGGCAACTATTTTTAATTAGAACAATTTGTCAAATTATAATTGAAGAAATAGCAAGAAGGAAACACAGTTTTTGCTTTTCAAGGGGATTTCTCTGAAAGTCCAAATGAAGTCAGTGACAAACATCTCTTAATGCATCAAGATACCTGCCAAATATTATATTTTAATATAATATTTACTGTATAATCATTTGTTTTTATAGGGTTTTTTTTAGTGGTTTGGTTTTGTGTTTTAACTTACACTTGCTCCACTACAATCTCTGATAAAGTTTGCATTGTAGATTATTTTTTCATGTAAATTACAGTTTAGAAGGCATGAACTAATATGCTGAAAAAGCTAGTAGTTACAATTTTGACAAATTATACTATGCTGTATGACAGACTGTTAGACTCTCCACATTTTGGGAGTGATAATAACCAACTCCTGGGATATCTTTGCATAGAAAAGTATATGTCACCTTCTTCACAAAGTCCTTGGCCAGATCTACAAATATGCTCACTAAGAAGTTTCCTTAGGTAGCAACTGCACTGAACCATAGAGTGTAATACTGATGCCATTTGTGAACATTATCCCATATCATACTGAACTGGCAGTCTGGATTGGATTGTTCTTCGCCTTAGACAGCAAAATATATTGGCCAGCCTAACTAGAAAGAACTATGAAATGATTTATAGGTGTAAATTGTAAGATTTCTTTGAAGTTAGGGCTATATAGAGAAATAATTATTGTGATTTCATTTAATTTATTTAAAACTGTATCTCTCTTGAAGTTTTAGATTCTTTCTGTAGGTTTTTTGTTTTTATTGAGAAGATTTCTAGAACTCTGCCGAGATTTTAGAATACATTGGAAAGAAAGTTCAATCAAATACAAGGAATCAATCAACCAATCAGAATAGAGCTAGAAGGGACTTGGAGGTCTTTTAGTCCAACCCCCTGCTCAAGCAGGAGACCTTATACCATTTCAGACAGGTGGCCATCCAGTCTTTTCTTAAAAACCTCCAGTGATGAAGCACTCACAACTTCTGATGGCAAGCTGTTCCACTGGTCAATTGTCCTCACTGTGCTGTTAGGAAGTTTCTCTTTAACTCCAGGTTACTTCTCTTCTTGATTAGTTTCCATCCATTGTTTCTTGTCTTGCCTTCTGGTGCTTTGGAAAATAAGTCGACACCCTCTTCTTTTGGCAGCCCCTCAAATATTGGAATACTGTTGTCATATCCCCACTAGTCCTTCTTTTCTCTAGACTAGCCATACCCAATTCCTGCAACCGTTCTTAATATGTTTTTGTCTCCAGGCCCTTAATCATCTTAGTTGCTCTTCTTTGCACTTTTCCCAAAGTCTCAACATCTTTTTTGTAATGTGGTGACCAAAACTGGATGCAATATTCCAGGTGTGATCTTACTAAGGATTTATAAAGCGTGATTTTGATTCTATGCCTCTATTTATACAACCAAGGATTGTATTAGCTTTTTTGGCTGCTGCCTCACCCTGTTGACTCATATTTAAGTGATCATCCATCTGACTCCAAGGTCCCTCTCACAGTTACTGTTTTTAAACCAGGTTTCACCTAATCTGTACTGGTATCTTTGGTTTTTTCCTGCCTAGGTTTAAAACCTTGCTTTTCTCCACATTAAATTTCATTTTGTTGGATAGAGCCCATTGTTCAAGTCTGTCAAGTTATTTCTGGATCCTGAGCTTGTCTTCTAGGATGTTGGCTATTCCTGCCAGCTTAGGATTTTTATTCATAGAATTTTTCTTAGGCTCTCTCTGAGTTTGTTAAAATCAGCTCTTTTAAAGTTTAAGACACTGGTTGGATTATACTCTATATTGCTTGTGTTTGCATTGTATTGAATTCCAATATGATGTGTTCACTCTTGCCCAAAATTCCGGCAACTTCAACTCCCTCTACATTTAGGCAAGAAAAACCTAATGCACAGATACAGTATAGGTGGTACCTCAATAGTAGTAACTGTGAGAGAGACCTTGGAGTCCTAGTAGACAATCACTTAAATATGAGCCAGCAGTGTGCTGCAGCTGCCAAAAAAGCCAACACAGTTCTAGGCTGCATTAACAGAGGGATAAAATCAAAATCACATGAAGTGTTAATACCACTGTATAACGCCTTGGTAAGGCCACACTTGGAATATTGCATCCAGTTTTGGTCACCATGATGTAAAAAAGATGTTGAGACTCTAGAAAGAGTACAGAGAAAAGCAACAAAGATGATTAGGGGACTGGAGGCTAAAACATATAAAGAATGGTTGCTGGAATTGGGTATGTCTAGTTTAATGAAAAGAAGTACTAGGGGTGACATGATAGCAGAGTTCCAATATCTCAGGGGTTGCCACAAAGAAGAGGGATTCAAGCTATTCTCCAAAGCACCTGAGGGCAGGACAAGAAGCAATGGATGGAAACTAATCAAGGAGAGAAGCAACCTATAACTGAGAAGAAATTTCCTGATGGTTAGAACAATTAACCAATGGAACAGCCTGCCTCCGGAAGTTATGAGTGCTCCAACACTGGAAGTTTTTAAGAAGAGATTGGACAACCATTTGTCTGAAATGGTATAGGGTTTCCTGCCTGAGCAGGAGGTTGGACTAGAAGACCTCCAAGGTCCCTTCCAACTCTTCTATTCTATTCTATTCTATTCTATTCTATTCTATTCTATTCTATTCTATTCTATTCTATTCTATTCTATTCTATTCTATTCTATTCTATAGTCTCACTTCTTCTCTATTAGTAAGGTCCAGTATAGCTTTTCCTCTAGTTCTCTCCTCTACCTTTTGGATGACAAAGTTCAGTTAATTTGGTTAGGAATCTTTCAATCTCCCACTTGCTGCAGAGTTTGTCTCCCAGTTGATATTAGGGTAGTTAAAGTCTCCCATTACTACTGTGGTATGTTTCCTACATACATTTGTTAAGTGATTAGCAAAGAGTTCATCTATTTCTTCTGCTTGATTGGGGGGTCTGTAGTATACGCCTGTAGCAATGTCATTTTTTTCCTTTTATATTGACCCATATGGATTCTAGGAGATTTTCATCTTTGATTTTATAGTATTTTTGTAAAGATGTAGTGATCTTTTATATATAATGCAACTCCACCTCCTTTTTTGTTAGGTCTGTTTCTTTTCGAATAATTTGTATCCTTCTATCAGTACATTCCAGTCATGAGTTTCATTCCACCAAGTTTTAGTAATGGCAACTTTATCATATCTGCCTTCGTGTACTAATACTTCAAGTTCACCCTGATTGTTCCCTAAACTTTGAGCGTTAGTGTATAGGCATTTGAGTCCTTGGGTATGTTTCTTATTTCTCCTACTTTGTAACTGGGATTTCCCATCCTTCCCATCACTGTCTACTTCATTATGTTTTTCTTTTTTTCTTTTGAATGGCAGATGTTACTGGTTTTTGATTCTACCTAAAGCTCTGTAGCATACATAATTTGACACAAGACAGGGAAAAAGAAACAACAAAAGGAACTTCAATCTTCTTTTATTGTTATGTTTGCCTACTAGAGTAGGTCCCTCATTCCCTAATTAGCAGATATAATTGTCTTGTGGGAAAGTGTAAGACATTTTGTTAGGGCATGTGTAGAGATTTGGAATAAGAATTCACAGTGAATTAATTAAGTAGTTTGTACTTATTTACATTGGTATTATATTACATATATGTGTTTAATTTACTTTTCTGGTAGAAACTTTAAGAAAGGAATTTTGTTGCACTGCTACTGTAGTTTGGGCCTTTTAGTGATTAATTGATTATTTTCAATTTTTGAAACGAACCTGGCTGAAGCCATTTTCAATCATTCTCAGCAAACTAACTGGGCAGAACTTGGGTTCATTTGTTGGAACCTTGACAATTATAGCATGTATGCCTTGAAAGAAGGCAGTAGGTTTAGGGATATGTGACACTGATTCTTTATCTCTCTCCCCTCTTTCACAAGTATCTTTTACACCTAGGATAACAATTAGAGCTTTGGCAAAGATCAAAGCTATGTTGTCTTTCAGAGAAAGTGTGGATAATGTTTTCATACCATTAAGGATAGCCATATTCCTTTTTCTGGTAATCTTTGTTTATCAGTTGTAAAGCAATTTGGTGTTAGTGGTGGTGGTGAGGTGTTTCTCCATTATTGTATATGCGTGCTCAAGCTATATTTGCTGAACATTCCATACAACATATATTTAGCATTATGGCTCTTGTAGTTGGCTTATCGGTCATGTGACAGGTTAGGGCTAGGGTAGGACTGATCTACCTGATCTCTGGCAGCCAAAGCATAGGCTGGTCTAGGCTCAGTTTTAGAGTAGGAAGCAGTTGAAAAATGAAACAGAATGGGCAAGGACTAAGGTATAGTAACTAATGTATTTTACTGACATCAGAGAGATCGAATTTCTACTCCATTTGCAACCACAGGAGCTGACTTGGTGACTTTCAGCCCAATCTACCTGACAGGGTTGTTGTCAATGTAGGAGGTTAGAGCACTATGTATGTGCCTTGAGTTCCTGAACAAATATGAGATATAGATACATGTGCATGTTTGTGTGCCTATATAAGGGGTACATAAACAATACAAGTATCTAGGCTTTTCTTCATTTACTTTAAGTTGTGGCTTCTATAGGAGCCACATGATGAGTCAATTACTGGCTGTTGTGTTGAGAAGGGAATTAGGGTCAGGATATTTCAGGAATTTTTATGTTGAGAGATAGTTATGCAGGTGGCTCAACCACTGTTTTTTAATTATGACCCTGTGTGTTGGCTATTAGCCACCTAGTGCTGTTTTTTAAATCAAGCAGCCATATTATGTTTTTTTTTAAAAAAAGAAACATAAAACCAAGATAAATTGTTTTATTTTTACAACCACCAACACTACCCATGAGAATATAATTCTATATATTGTATGATACAGACTCATACCTTTCTCTTGCAATCAAAAATCAACACCATTTTTATAATCTGTGGATTTTAACTTTGCCAGTTAATGCTTTAAGATATTTCTTTCTTTATTCTCTCTTTCCTGACCACCAATGATTTTTCAGCAATTTGTTAAGCAGTAGAATGTAGATTTGAGGCATGATTTGTGATAAATATCTAAACATTAGTGTTAAGAGCTACCATTTTTTAGAGCTGCAGGGATGCTTTCATGAAGCTATAAGCTAACAAATTCAGCTATAAATAATGACTCTTGCAGATTTGTAGATAAATACGTATGAAGCTTTTATTGAAATATCATATTTTAACATCATTTTGTTTAACTCTTGAGGCATCATGGCTGTGGTGGTGCTAGAATATGATTTAAGATTTTAAATTAATTACTTTATGCAAACTACGGTGCATAAAAGCTGTCACTTTACGAGTTCAAAGTAGCATTTTAAAAGGCACCTAAGGGCTTTAATTTCATGAAATCAAATGACCTTCTCCAGAGGACCTTCTTCTTTGATTGCATCTAAATCTGACACTGGTATTGGTCTCCACAGCATAACCCAACAGCTTTTATTTGTTCCCATCAAAATGTGTTCAAGCATGTAGCTCTTGCTATTTAAAATATATGAACCAGTGGAGTCCATAGAATTTGACAGCTTGCATTTGCAGCTTTTGTTTATACTTTAATATTAAAGATACGATATTTTGAAGGCTGTGCAAAGCATCAGCATTCTATGCAGGGGTTATATTTCCATACAAATATAGACAGATGTTCGATGTTTTACTGTAGTCAGTTTGTATACTTTGAAGAATTTTATTTAGGGTTTAAAGGTAACAAAATACCCCAATATATTTCTTGGTTATGTTTATAATTCAATGTATTGAAATTACTTACAGTTTGAGGTATCTTACTACTAGTTTACTCCTTTTGCTGGACTGCTTCCAACATATAACTTAAGATTGAAATATGTAATTTAAATGCCCAGTAGTTATGCTAATACTTAAGGGCAGTAATAGCTGTTTTTGCATTTAGAGCAAAAGGAGAATTTGAGTGGGATGAAAATTGTATGTTATTACCACATTTGATTCACACTGGGTGTTGGTTATCTTTCCCTTGATCTCCAGAATTAGTGGTATTAATTTAAAATTGTGGGATTTTCTCCCCTCAGGTGATCTATGAGTATATACAATTTTTCAAAACATGTCAAAATACTAACAAGAGACTACATGGAAAAAACATAGTTTTCCCCTTATTTCATGGCTCTATCTATCTATCTATCTATCTATCTATCTATCTATCTATCTATCTATCTATCTATCTATCTATCTATCTATCTATCTATCTATCTATCTATCTATCTATCTATCTATCTATCTATCTATCATTGATCTATCTATCATTGATCTATCTATCATCTATCATATTTATATAGCCAACCATCCAGTGGTGGGATTCAAATATGTGAACAACCGGTTCTCTGTGTGGATGCCGTTTCTGGAAGTCCATTCTGGGCCTGGGCAACAAAAAATTAGCTACCGATTCTGCCGAAGTGGTGCAAACTGGCTGAATCCCACCACTGCAACCATCTCACTAACAATTAAAGATTTAACAATTAAAAAACACAATCAAATCATTTCTTGATAAATCTTTGGAGTATTTACCACCAACATTAACAGACTTGTTTTAGCATTTACATATTACATATGTACTGTACATTGTTTATGAAATAAGCATGTATATATTTAAATATTATTCTTACTACAATTTTATTTTTCAGAATTTAGAACCTATTTATGTTCATGTATAAAATATTGGAAATTAGTTCTAAATTTGATAATTTTGGAAAGATGGACTGGTAGGCTGTTCTTTAAACAGTGATAAACAATATACGTTTGAGTCTAGCATAATAGCTGCCTACAAAAACCCTAATGAGCTTCCATTAAGAAAAAAGTGAAAATGTGACTCTGGGAAAGAGTGCTTGATCAATGATAGGGTTTATTTGAGGATTTACTCCTGCTGCTTAGTACCAAAATATTAGTAGTAAGTGCTGTCATGATTATTACACATTAATTTACTATAGCAGTCAGTTGCACCAGATGGTCAGTTTAATCTTTCAGCCTATTATTTCATTACTTTAAAATGGATATCTCTTTTAAAATCTGAATTGCAATAATCATGCTAGGACAGGACAACAGTCCAGTATCTTATATTTATGTCTTTTTCCTGTCAAGTGTTGATTTGTGACAGGATGGTAAAGCCTATTCCTTAGAGAAGAAAACAATGGATGTGTTTGTGCTTCTGGCAAGAAATACTGTTTTATAGCTTATACAGCATGCATGAGATGCCTCAAACACTTCTATGCATTGCTCATAAGCCATGTCAAATTTTCCTAAAATAATTAATTGAATTACCTCCCTAGTTTGCTTTTGTTTGCTAAATGTCCTTTAGCCCCCCATCCCAAGATTAGAATGCAAAATAATTATTTGGTACATCACAATGCCAGTAATGGGTGTTGAAGGCTTCTCAAGTAATGCTTCTGAAAATCTCTTCATCCGTATCTCTTTATTTTCAATTATCTGTCTTTGCATAAATATTCACAAGGAGTCTTAGATTGTATCATTTTATATTTCCATGTTTTGTAGAAAGTATTGCTTTGCACAGGGTCAGTTTGGGGTAATGGGTAAGGCATCAGGCTAGAAACTGGGAAGCCATGAGTTATAATCCTGCCTTAGGCATGAAGCCTGCTGGTGGATCTTTTCTTTATAAGATTCCAGAAATGGCTTGCCATTGCCTTTTTCCTAGGGCTGAGAGAAGGGGACTGGACCGAGGTCTTCCAGTGGGCTTTTATGTCCAAGGCAGTACTATAACTCACAGTCTCCTGGTTTGTAGCCTGAGGCATTAACACTACATAATCTCAAGCTCCACTTTCTTTAAAAAGAAAAAAAAATACATTTTCATTAGGCAATGAGAACAATGAATAACCTTGAGGTACAGAAGGAAAAACCGCAACAAAGATAAAGATCAGGTTATCTTGGTAAAAAAAATGTGAGTCTGGGCCAGAATTGTAAGCTAAGAAAGTTAGGTTGCCAGCAGTTCGACAGTTCGAATCTCACCTGCTCAAGACGGACTCAACCTTCCATCCTTCCGAGATCAGTAAAATGAGGACCTAGATTGTTGGGGGGCAATATGCTGATTCTGTAAACTGCTTAGAGAGGGCTGTAAAGCACCATGAAGTGGTATATAAGTCTAAGTGCTATTGCTAAGAAATCATCTCAGCCATGTCCCTTACTAGTTTTCATGGAAATAAAAGGAGAGAGGAGGAATCCACATTCAGACTTGCAAGACTCTGTTACTATAACTTTATAATAAAAGGAAATTTAGCATGCATGGCTTTGCTTTCTTCGTCTGATCTACCTTCAAGGGCTGATATTAATCTTGTAAGTCTAAACTGCAGTTGTTTGGGGTGTTTTTTTTCCTGATGGATTGGAATTTCAGCAGAACAAATGCTTCTGAAACTTCCTATGCTGTCAAAGATTATAAGAAACATACACATTTATGAGAATATTGGACCATTTATATGTACCCCTATGTATTAATGTATCAATCAATGGTTCTCTCTCTTTTTTAAAAAAAGAACAAAACCTAGAACAATAAATTCCATAGCTGTTAGATGCATGGTGAAAAATCTTTGCTGCTGTTGATTTCTAGAAATATGAATAAATTATTTTCTTCCTGAACCTACTTTTTCTTCCTAGGATATTTAATTTTTTACACTTTATAGTTTAGCTTCTACCTTTGTAATTATGGAAAAATCCTTAAAACTAAATAGTTGTTTTATTCAAAAACTTAAAAATCAATAAACACTGCAAATGAAATTTATCCATGTAAACAACTTTGAAATATTTCAATAAAAAGAAGGTCTCATGTTTTTAATAATTTCTACTGCCAATAATTGTACCAGAAGCAGAAAATGCTGGTTAATCAATATTTCATTATTCACTATCCTTGCCCTATTTTAAAAAGATCTTAAAACCTAATCGCATTCAAATATTTGTAGTTCTTTTCTCACAGACTGAATTTAAGTCATAGAAAATATTAACTGTGGTTGCTTCATTGTCCATGGACTTATACCACATATCATGTGGAGTTCTGAAAGGAAAGCCGAAAGCTATCTTTGCTACAATTTATGGAAGATCCTATGAAACATAAAGTAGCAAAAAAGGTTAAATCAACAAAATTATATTTGCCCTGATTATGTATTCATAAAATAGATCACTTTTATAACATCACGAACCTATACATAATTTTATAAATGTATTAATGATTTAATATCTACAACATCACTCAAACCAAAATAATTCTGTATACATTTTTTATTACTTTTATGTTGTTCCATTGTTTTGACTACAGCAGTACACTTTTTATCTCTTTTGACTCAAATAATATAAAATTCTGAAAAAATAGCTTGAATAAAGTAAAGAGGAAATTAATAAGAATTCTTGAATCTTGATAAACAGTTCTACCTATCTTTCAGTCTTTCTGTGTAAGTACCAAAAACAGCCCAAAGCAGGAAAAATTGTCTGCTCCTTCCCCATTCACAGCAACATTGCCATAGTCTACCAGGAAGATAACATGATAGTTTTTTTAATGCAATCTCAGGTTGCAGAAGCTAGACACTACTCCTAAAATGATTAGATAGTGTGTTACTCCTATATAACCTCAACAACAGAAAATTGCATCCAAGTTTGCAGAGATGCAAGTGAATTTATCTATAGGTTCAGCAATGTGTCCTGTCTTTTACATTTTCTTCCTGTATGAATCAGCAGTGAATATACTGTGAACAATATCAATCTAGGTAGAATTATATTTTCTGGTCTTGCCTATATGAGGTTAATGCAAAGGCTGAGACTTGATATATTTTATTAAACCAATTTGTAGAGTCTGGCACAAAAGCTTTCATTCATTAATTCATCATCTTTATTTGATGCCCACATTCCTACTCTTACAAAAAAGTACACAAGAAGAAGGAGGTTACTGAAGGATATTAGTGACAATATTCTAACAGATGTTTGGAATGGAATGGAATGGAATGGAATGGAATGGAATATGTGTGTTTGTATGTATATGTGTATATACCAATACAGAGTGAGAGAGAAGTTCAGGACCCTTAACAAATATTAGAGTGAAACCTAAATTCTTCTAATAGCAGTGACAAGCAAGCAAAAGATTATTATATTCTTGGAAATTTCATTGGAGAAGTCAGCAAGTATAAAATAACTAAATTATAATTTATTAAATTTATATGCTATTAAATAAGCAAGTAACATTTCAGACCAGAGTGCACAATGGGTAAGAGAAGCAATGAAATGAAAGCATAGCCTCTGGTTTGACTTTAGAGTTGGAACAGATGCATAAATCTTCTCCATAAAGGATATTACTATATCCCCTTTTCATCAGCACTGACAGTAAATCATTAAACCTTGCTAATGTGAATTTTCTTCTATGAGTAATTCTATGGAGACTATTGGGGAGTGTGAAACAACTACGAAAGAGGTCCTTGAGACAGTACAATGAAATTGTAGTTCTGTCATTCTGTTTATTCAGATCAAGGACTCTGTTTAATTATGTGCATGGCTTTGTCATGCTATTCTGAATGCTATTAGGAGTAGAAGAGAACAACTACTGAAGTACAAATAATCAGTTATGGTATTTTTCTAAATGGAAGTAAGCTTATCTGCCAAAGCAAGCTGCACTAAAAATTCACCTTAATGGATGTTTCTAGCCAGCATTTCAAATGAGAGACCTAATTCACTGTAGAGAGGCATCCAAGTTCTAACTGCAGAAGTGCATTTGGAGTAAAGTGTGACATCCATGAACAGTTCTGATGATTTAGACTGGATGATTTTGAAAAGTGAATAATCAGAGAATGCACAGTACTGGGTGCGTAGCACTGTAAATTTTAATGGTTGCCAGAAAAAATATGTTCCTATTGATGCTGGAAAAATCTACTGACTGCATTGGGGGCTTTGTGAGCTTGGATTGTGTCCACTCATCTTTGCTGTTTCAGGAACTGGACAACTGCAAATAGATCCCTACATATTTACACATCTTTACTTGCTCAGTGCGATGGGTATTGATTTCCCACATATGCTGGCTCTATTGCTTGGTGAATGGTAACATCTTCATTTTTTAGTAATTTATTTCCTGTCCCTGAATTCAGCTACAGTCCTACAGCTGCCGCAAACTCCATATGGGTTAAAGGAGAGAACAGAGAATTCAGCATAGAGAAGTGTGGAAATTAGTTTATGATTTAGTGAGGTGGGATGAAATTCACATTTGGAAAGGGGCTGGACAATTCCATTAATGTGAAAGTTGAATAAATTGGGAAGGGCAATTTATTGCTTGACATCCAATTGTGTGGGATTGATGCTGCATTTAATCTGCATTAAAATGTTCTTATATATATTATAATTAGCAATAGAAGCTAACCATAATAGTTGTTTTTTCCATAATTGTTTCAAGAAATCAAATCAAGAGCTTCCTTCAAGTCAAGACTGGTTCTGGGAGGCTCTAGTATTTTTTAGCTACATTTTGTAAATCAAACATTAAGAAATCTAGCCTAAAGGTAGTGTGTTTTACAGCCAAAACCTCTTCTTGAATTAGCATGTTTTGTGTGTAGATGCCAAGTTTATATTTTATTTACTGTGCTGACCAGGCTAACCAATCAACAATTGCCTGTCCTCTTTTTTAAAAATGCTTATTGAGTAGTTCAATTCTTCAGAATAGAGGAGCATCTGATGAATGATTTTATCCACTATGGAAATAGAAGGCAGGGAGGATACACAAATGAAGGTGAATATATGTGTCCCAGGATCTTATTGCAGGATCCAATCTTGGTCGGTCTCCAGGACCAGAGGTTTTTTCTTCCAAGCTTTCAGACTCATGCTGAAGCCCATCTTCAGGGAACTTCTCTCTAGCAGAATGTGTGCTGTTCTGTCTATGATATTTATAGTGCCTGGATAGAGGATACAGCATGGCAATGAATGGTGGGATTGCAATGGTAACCATCTCCATAGTAGGGAAAGTGGTTTCAGGACTAGAAAGGGAATAGGGTCTGCTATACTCTCCTTGGTGGACAGCTGTGTGATTGGTAGAGAGTTCTGAAGGTGTGGAAATCAGCTGCCTGGGCTTGATAGATTGATTGATATGGATAAAGAAGGAAGTTAACAGGAAGCACTAGCTTTTCAAATCTAAAAAGTTCAGCTGGACAAAGTCACCACCAGCTGCTTTGCCATATAGTTTAAGGAGTTTGATGTGATAATTGGTGTTTGGTCAGAAAGTGGTCTTGCAAATTATATGGTTTGCTAACTGTGACTGAAGCCTGTTTGAATTCCTAGCACCAAAGGCTTGCCTAGACATTGAATTGATTACAGTAGGTTTCATGGGCATAATTTTCTAACACAATGGATTATTTAGGCAACAATACTAGCTCATTGCTAGCTAGGCTAGCAACTGTTCTGGACCACCTAGCATGGCAGTATTCACCTGTGCATGCTCTCAATCCATTCTGAGTCTAGTTGATGGATGGTGCATAAGGGCAAGTAACCCAAGCAATGTGAACAGCTACAGTACTTCAAAGACATGTTTCCCAATGGAGGTGATGGATATCAGCATGTGATGTTAACAGCTCCTTAGGGGTCCCATAAGTGAATTATCTTTCTTGGTCAAAAAGAATTGAGCTACTGTATATAAAAATCTTAGCTCATATTTGATGGCTAAAAGTCAATGTCCAACCTCTTATTATTATATCTTTATCCTTGGTATGGCAGGGCCCAAAAGGAAGAGTTTGTCAAACACAAATTTAATACATTAAAATATAGAAAAGGGGATTTGTCACCAAGTCCTCTTCTTGCATTAAAATAATCAACTATAATCAAATTGAATTAGGAAACTGAAAGGCCAAATCTAATATAAAATCCTAGGAAGCATTGGTTTGAGAAATCAGCCTGTTTTCGCTGATAGGACCAATTCCTTCATCAAGCAGCTTTGAAGCTTTCCCTTTGTTTGAATCTTTAGAAAAGCAAAATAGCCCTATGTATTTCACCTGTTCCTAATGCTGAATAACTACACATATAAACAATGTACAACATTAGCTCAAGAGACCTTTAAGTTATGTTATAATGGATTTAGAAATAGTGCACATTCCAGGTACAGTTTGTATTTCTAGTCAAGCATGGGAAAGATTTGCCCAGGCAAAGATTGAAGAGGTGAGCCATTTTCATTGATGCCATGACATCTTAAGACAAAATTGCACATAGAAATTCTGCATGCAGAGAATCACCTGCTTTACAATTCATCCATAATGCCTTCATCATCATCATCATCATCATCATCATCATCATCATCATCATCATTTTAGCCATTGTCCGTCCACTGCAGGATGAAGGCCTCGTCTGTATGTTTCCATCCAATATGGTCCTGAGTTTTCTTTTGCCAATTGGGCCTGCAATACTTGCTGATGTTGTCGATCCATCTTGTTTTAGATCTTTTTCGTGGATGCTTTTTATCAAGTGGGATCCATTCTATGAATGCCTTAGGTCCACCTGCCATCAGTCATTCTTGTTTAATTCATATACAATTGTGCCAAAATCATTGGTCTAAGTAAGAAAAATTCTTTTCAATTGTGCAGGCCAAAAATTAATGTTTACTTAATATCCAATCTTAAGAAAAGTCTTGATGAATTCAGTTTTGTTTTCATTCTTTTGTTCATATAGTAGATGTTATTTTGCTGCAGTTGGAATTTTCTTTTTTAACATAGTCTGCATTTTTGTTGTTAAGAGCTCACTGTAAATCTTTGTAATCAATGCACAATGTTTAAACAGCATGAATAATTTTTGACTGACTGAAAACCTGTTCAAGCAATTCAGTGCAGTCAGCAGAAATAATTGAGGGAGCCTCTCTCAAGAGACACCTAGTCTCCGAAGTATTCTGGCAGTTTTATTGTCACATTATTGTACTATGTGATCTTAAACAAACTACTGGTAGGAGCTTCTTCCAACAATATAGACACCCACAGTTTGTTTAATTGCCTATGCCACGGGTCGGCAACCCGCGGCTCCGGAGCCGCATGCGGCTCTTTCAGCCGTCTCCTGCGGCTCCCTGTCCTCCGCTGCCATGTGCAGTCCGAAAAAAAAAAAGTGAGACTAAAAAAGTTCAACCAATCAATTCAAACTTCTCACAAAAAAAAACTTCGCAAAGTTTGAATTGATTGGTTGAACTTCTTTGGTTTGTGCGACTGCCCACAAACCTCTTTCCTTCTTCGGATTGCACGTGGCGGCAGCGGTGGAAGAGCCGGGAGGATGGCTGGAAAGGTGTCCCTTTGCCGTCCTCCGGAGGCAGAATCTGGGTAAGGAGCCGCGGGTGGGGGCGGCCAGTCTCGGGGTGCCTCTTCCCTGCCCGGCGGGTCTCCCCTCGCCCTGCTCCGCCGCCGCCTCTGCTAGCCCTGGGGGGGGGTTGCCGGGGGTCTTGGAAACTTCCCCTCTCAGCCTGCACCTTTCGGCCATCTCGCGGGCGGCGGATCTCCATGGCCTCTTTCGCTGCCGCCACCGCCGCCATTCGCATTGAGCGAGGCCGGAGACGCAGTGGCGACCGGGCAGCCGCGCCCCTTCGCCGTCCTCCCGCTGCTGCTGCTGCTGCTGCCGGTGGCGCTGAGTGAGGCCAAAGAGCCGCGCCCCTTCGCTGTCCTTCCGCCGCCGCCGCCGGCGCTGAGCGAGGCCGGGGAGGCTTTGGCGACCTGGCAGCCGCGGCCCTTCCCCGTTCTCCCGCCACCGGCACTATTCGCGCCCAGCGAAGCCGGAGAGGCAGCGGCGACAAGGCAGCCGTGCCCCTTCCCCGTTCTCCCGCCGCCTCTCCGGCTTTTCTGGGCGCGAATAGCGCCGGCGGCGGGAGAACGGGGAAGGGCCGCGGCTCCCTTGTCGCTGCCGCCTCTCCGGGCTTCGCTGGGCGCGAATAGCGCCGGCGGCGGGAGAACGGGGAAGGGGCTCGGCTGCCTTGTCGCCGCCGCCTCTCCGGCTTCGCTGGGCGCGAATAGCGCCGGCGGCGGGAGAACGGGGAAGGGGCTGGCTGCCTTGTCGCCGCCGCCTCTCCGGCTTCGCTGGGCGCGAATAGCGCCGGCGGCGGGAGAACGGGGAAGGGCCGCTCCACTCTAATCAAGCCCCGTTTCGCGCGTGCGCGCATGCGCAGGTGCCCGTGCGCGCATGCGCAGGTGCCCGTGCGCATTATGCGGCTCCCAGTTTTTTTTTTGCCCGTGCGCGCATGCGCAGGTGCCCGTGCGCATTATGCGGCTCCCAGTTTTTTTTTTTGTGAGGGAAACAGGTCCAAGTGGCTCTTTCACTGTTTCAGGTTGCCGACCCGTGGCCTATGCTTATCTTTCCATGATATTTTCAACCCTGGTAACTTATTCTCATCTCTCACTCCAGTACTTCCTTCTACTGCTGCTTCCCTTCTTCTCTAAAACTGCTTTTATAAAAACTTCACTGCTGCAAGTTCTCCAGGGCTTGATGTCACTCACTTTATACACTTTCTGTTTCTGAAAAATAAATTGTTACAAAGTAATTATGGCAAGGTAATTATAAGTATATTTTGAATGATTGAATGTTAGATGCTCAATTACAGACATTTATATTTTGTAAATCCAGTACAAGAATATTTTAGCCAAATGCTCTTTATGCAAATTTCAGTTTTTATCTATTAGAATACTAGTTTAGTTTTTCAGACCTGTTTAATATGAAAGTTGATCACCTTTTGGAATAATTACTGGTTTTATTTTTATAAACTTTAAGACAAAATCTCTGCTTCTCCCCTCAGTGTGTAAGCTAATCAGAATTGAAAAGCATATATGCATACGTACATGCATAATTTATATACAGTATATGCTGATTATGAATTGAACAAAAACATACTGTTTTATGAGCTCCCTAATATAGCAAGCAACATGCCTAATCATGCAAAACTTAAGAAATATAAAAAATAATTTTAAAACTTTATAGACTATTTTATTTTCCTGTACCATATGATGATATTTCTTCCAGAAAAGTCATTTCCAAAAACTGATGCTGATGTCCTCTTTCTTCATGCTTTGGTCTAGGAATTCATTTTTGTCTGATGGTTTGAAACAGCCGCATGAAATTTCTTGGATATTTTAGCCAGGATTTGAATGTTATGTGGCGATTCTCCTTTCATTTGATTTCAAGAAAATCAACAATGAAATGAACTGAATTTGAAAAGATTTTGAAGGAGAATCAGTGCATTGTTCTCCATTGTGTCATCAATGGGAAAGAAGATTCCAAAAATAATTGGAGAGCTTATAATGATTTAATAGAAATAAAATGTCCCCCCCAAAATCTAATCACGTAGGCCAGAATGTCAGATGATAAGATCAATTCCAAACAGATATTGAAATTTTGCTACCTTTTTATACTATCTTTTTATATTAAGAAAGTATAAACAGTAACACTTACAAATGGCTTGGTAGCACATTTTATCAGGGACTTGATCATAACTTTAGACAGAATATTCTCTGCCATCCTCTGATATTTTAGGAAAGACAGGATCCCAGCAGAGAGCCCTTGGGAATGGTCTGATGATATATCTGGTAAATATATTGGAAACCTGCACATGTGGTCCTTTGTTAGGAATATGTTTATGAGAATTTTTCTTCTAGTAGGCAGCTATTGTTCCCCTTCTCTTATCAGGTATGAGTTTATAGGAATACAGAGAATAAGAGACAAACAAAAGTGATTAACAATACAATTATGCAATTTCCAAAGCTCAATAAATAACTTTAAGCTCAGGTATGGAGGAATCTGCAAAGTAAAACTTGCTTAGTAATAGCTCCAGTTGACTAAATACCCTTTTTTATGGGTGCTATTTGTTTATTGTTTATTTGACCAGTTTATATAGCTGCCAATCTTATATACATGACTCTGACCCTAACAACACAGCCACTTTGCAGACTCCATACCTATAGCCATGTTACAGTATTGCCAGGCCAGATGGCAAAGTGAGATCTTCGGATCCTTCCAGAAGGCCAATAAGATCAGGGCCACTCTAACCTCAGGTGAAATGATGTTCCAAAGAGCAGAAAGGGGCCATCTCCTGGATCCCGTCAGATGACTGTTTTTTTGTAACTGAGACCCACAACATGCCCCTCCTGATGGACCTGATGGGATAGGTTAGAGACAAGCAGTTCCTCAAATACCTCTGCCCCATACTATATGCAAAGGAAAAAAGAGGTGCTATGCCATTATCCCTTTGCCAAACTTCCACAATGCTAATACAGTGTTTGGCAACAGCTCCAATGTGGCTGATCGCTTCATTCATAAGTCCCCTCCTTCATTTACCTTGTCACATGACTCAGGACAGAGCTGTAATTCACAGGTTGGAAAGAATTCTATAAGCCATTTTTTTCTATCATTTTCCTACTTTGTTTTAATCTTGCTCCATTATTGTAAAGCACTCCATATAAAACACCTATGTAAACATACACACACATACACAAAATAGATATCAGCAGATATCTAATACACAATAGCTAATATATATGAAAATATGTCCAGATTATAATTTTTAGTTAGGTTTATTTCTTTTTCTTCCCAGAACTGAAGATGGCCAACATTTTTATTTACAATAAATCTCTGGGGCAAGAGATTCCCAGAGAATGTGCCTCATAGCGAAGGCTTTAAGATGGGCTTGAATCTGGATCTCACTGCTATAGTCCAGCCCCTTAACTACTACCCACATTGTTTATCACCTGTAGTTCTTTCAATAATGGTTTGCTTTAGAGCTGGGAACCCATTTCTTTTGTTATTAATCACACTTCCTATGTTTATACCACCTCTGTAAGCCAATATCCTGCAGACTCCAAATATTGCAGAGAAAACTAATTAACATAATCTTCTGGCTTTGTGACCTTATGAAACTTTCTCCCTATGGAAAATCACTAGGCACACAGATCATCTTTTTTAAAGCTTTCTTTTTTCCCCAGTGCTGATACCATGTGCTAATAATGCCTCTTGTTTCTGTATAAATAAATCATTTCCTTATTTTATGATAGCATTGAAGACTACCCTGGAAGCATTTTAATTGGAGATGGTTATTATATTTTAACAGATAAACAAATAGTTATTACACTGCTAATAGCAAAAATAAGCAAGGGAAATTCGGACAGTCCAGAATCCACTGACAAAAATACTATTTTTGTACTGGAAATAGTCAGTTCAATATCAACTTCATGAATGTCCATACTCTAAGACAGACATGTCAAACTCACGATGTCACGTGACGTCATGCAATGTATCGGGACAGTTTTGCCATTGCCGGCAATGGGGTGGGCGTGGCTTCCGTGTCATGTGTCCGGCCCGCGGGCCGGCAGTTTGACACCCCTGCTCTAAGAGAATGTAAATTTGTAACGTTTTAAGTCCTTACCAGATACTGATAATATATATTTTTTAAAAATAGCTATATTAAATTAATTCAGCCAAAATGGTAGTTATTGTCCAGTGCTGTATTATGGAATATAGTTGAAAATCATGAACAGAAATGATATCTTTTGGAAAAAAATTGCAAAAAGAAATGATATTCATATTATGGAATTTGGATCAAGGAAAACAATAATGTCTCATTAATTCTCCAGGATATATTTGTATGGAAATTAATTGAGTGGCAATTAAATTAACCTTCAGCAAATCATTAAACCAGTAGACCTAGAAATATGAGAACTGACTCTTAAGGCTGCATTAACAGAGGGATAGAATCAAGATCACGTGAAGTATTAATACCACTTTACAATGCCTTGGTAAGGCCACACTTGGAATACTGCATCCAGTTTTGGTCACCACGATGTAAAAAAGATGTTGAGACTCTAGAAAGAGTGCAGAGAAGGGCAACAAAGATGATTAGGGGACTGGAGGCTAAAGCATATAAGGAACGTTTGCTGGAATTGGGTATGTCTAGTTTAATGAAAAGAAGGACTAGGGGTGACATGATAGGAGTATTCCAATATCTCAGGGGTTGCCACAAAAAAGAGGGAGTCAAGCTATTCTCCAAGGCGCCTGAGGGCAGGACAAGAAGTAATGGATGGAAACTAGTCAAGGAGAGAAGCAACCTGGAACTGAGGAGAAACTTCCTGACAGTTAGAACAATTAACCAGTGGAACAACCTGCTTCCAGAAGCAGTGAATGCTCCAACACTGGAAGTTTTTAAGAAGAGACTGGACAGCCATTTGTCCGAAATTGTATAAGGTTTCCTGCCTGAGCAGGGGGTTGGACTCGATGACCTCCAAGGTCCCTTCCAACTTTATTATTATTATTATTATAAAATGTTGAGGGAAAGAGAGAGGAAGAAGATATAAAATTATCACTTAATAAACATGTCTTAATAAATGGCACATAACTCATAAATGTTTTTTGCTCCTTTTGAATTGGGAACATGGGTTCACTTTAGCACATAAGTCTTATTGAACATAAGCAATGGATTTCTTGGTAAACATGCATAGGATTGGGCTATAATTGTTCTAAACATCGGAAACAAAACAGTGGGATAAATCCTTTCTGCAAGTGACTAATGAAAAAACTAAGGAAAAAACAATTTCTTTGCACAAGAATAAGTCTTACTCCTCTTTGAAGGGTTTTTTTTCTCATTCATTGCAGAAAACTAGGCTTTTTTGAAACCCAGTTTGAAAAATCCCATTTTAGAGCACAAAATGGATGGATTTCACACAAATGATTATTTATGCTTCTTTATTTACACAGTATGAGAATAAACCATGTTATCCAGAAGATGAATGATGCATAACAATCTAGTCCAGGGCTTTTCAACCGGTGGTACTTTAGCACCTGGCAGGTGGTACGCGACCCCCAACCAAGTGTAGTGGGGGAGGGAATGAGCTAAAGTGGCACTGCACAGGCCTGGAGGAGATCAGTTGGAGCTGCAGGGCTCAGCAAAAGCCCCAGGACCTGCCCACACGGCTGCATACTGATTGAAGCTTCCAGCGCACCTGGAAGAGAAGAGGAGGAGGAGGGCAGAGAAGAAGCTTTTGCTAGCAGTGTGAGTGAGTGAGAGAGAGCGTGAGAGGCTTTTGCAAGCAAAGTGTGAGTGAGTGAGAGAGTGAGCGAGAGGCTTTTGCAAGCAAAGTGAGTGAGAGAGGAAGTGAGGGGCTTTTGTGAGCAAAGTGTGAGTGAGTGAGAGAGACTGAGCAAGAGGCTTTTGTGAACAAAGTGAGTGAGAGTGAGAGATTGAGGGGCTTTTGCGAGCAAAGTGAGTGAGTGAGTGACAGAGAGAGAGAGGGGGGGCTTTTGTGAGCAAAGTGTGAGTGAGTGACAGAGTGAGAAAGAGGGGCTTTTGTGAGCAAAGTGAGTGAGAGAGCAAGCGAGGGGCTTTTGGAAGCAAAGTATGAGTGAGTGAGAGCGAGCGAGCGAGAGGCTTTTGCAAGCAAAGTGAGTGAGAGCAAGAGAGCGAGGGGCGTTTGCAAGCAAAATGAGAGAGGCTTTTGCAAGCAAAGTGTGAGTGAGAGCGAGCAAGGGGCTTTTGCGAACAAAGTGAGTGAGTGAGAGAGAGAGGCTTTTGCGAGCAAAGTGTGAGGGAGTGAGAGTGAGTGAGGAGTGTTTGTGAGCAAAGGGTGAGAAGAGAGAGGAGGGGCTTTTGTGAGCAATGGGTGAGAGAAAAAGGGAAAAGTGAGGGGAAGAAAGGAAAAAAGAAAAGAAAAGGCATTGACTTCTGACTTCCTCTGTTGCAGTAGAAGGAAGCATTAACATTGAACCTCAACTTTTTACTTTTCCATAATATTATAAACTGGCCATTTCTATAACAACAAATGAATCTAACCAGTAAAGCCCAAAATCCCCCCCTTGTTTTTAGTCATCAAGTTTTTGACACCTTGCTAAGCACTGGTGATACTCGAATATTGTCATGTCCTAAAAGTGGTATAATCTGTGAAAAAGTTGAAAAGTCCTGATCTAGTCCCTGCTTCCTTAAGACTTATTGGACACTATTCTTAGATTTACCCAATAGTGCCATTCAGTTTTGTCTTGCTGCTTTTATCAGAATGACAAAAGCAGCATTGCAAAGTTGCATGGCAAGATCCATCCTTTTGGGGTGAATATTGCAGTACAGGTATTGCATCACTCAAACCTTCCTTTTCTCCCTCATGATCTCAGACACTGTTCATGCCATTCATGCAGGAGCTTTGGGAATTAATATCTAATATATTTGTAGGCATCCCTAAATTAAAGAGTCAGATTTGAAAAAGCTGCTTTGATGGCATATCTATAAGTATATAAAGGGACTCTTCCATTATACATTTTAAAAAGACATAAACTTTGGTACATTCTATTTTTTTATTTCTACATGCTCATTTGCAAGATTTCATACAGACATATGCATGCTGTAAAAGATAAATTGACAAAGGCATATGCAGTTCAAATATATTCTAAGAAATCTTGCAAGTGAGCATGTAGATATAAAAAAATAGAATGTACCAAAGTTTATGCCTTTTTACACGTATCATAGAAGCAGAGAATATTAAAAAGTACATATGCCAAGCTTACATGTCTCTTAATACAGGGGTGTCAAACTCGCAATGTCACGTGACGTGTCGCGACGTATCACAACTTTTTTGCCATTGCTGGCAATGGGGTGGGCGCGGTTTCGCCATGATGCATCCGGCCCACGGGCCGGCAGTTTGACACCCCTGTCTTAATGGGTGTGTATAATTTCGAAATATATCAAATCAAAAAGTCAGTTTATTTCTTTTATTCATAATAAGCTTACTATTAAAATAAAAAACATGTTTAAATATAATGCAAATTTTCAGTGTGTATCAACCCACGGATATAAAAATAAACTTCTGTTTTACATATTTAATTCATTCACAGTATGAACATAGAAATAATATATTTATTGATAAAAATTTCCCCATATTGTTACTATTTGGAAACTACCTACACTTTCCTCTTTATCCAGAAGAACCTAAGCACATTTTTCACTTAGCTATGCTGGAATGACAAAATTGCAGTTATCTTATTTGTTTCTTCACTCAGACAAATGTTTCCATGGTGATTCTAGAAAGGAAATATTCCAAATATAATAAATAGCAAAAGTGACTCTGCCTGGGAAAATACAGATACTCACCGAATAGATGATTTTGTGTCTGTACTGTGACTAATGTTCATTAATGCCTGCAATTTCATGGCAAGATGCAACCTCTTTAATGGCATACTTTCTTGCTATTGCCAACAGCTATATTATGGCATTGACCTTATATTGGATTCTTTTCTGCAAAGTTTGCAGACTCAGGCACAGATACTTTTACATCTCTTAACCCCAACCTGTATTCTGCTCTGATGGTTTTAGTTTAGTTGAGAGAGTTCACTTCATCCGTGCACATTATATGGCTGCAGACTTTCAAGGCTGAGATAATCCTTCATAAACTCTGTAAAATATGGTTATTTTGCAATATGAACAATGTTCCAGGTAGTATGCATTAAAATCCTCCTGGGACCCTCAAATATCTCCCAGAATCTCAAGAGAAGGGAAAGATGCTGATTCAGTTATCTCTCCTCTACAGCAGTGGGTTTTCTTTTATTCCGGAAGAAGACCAGGACCTCTATTGGCAGGTTTTTATATATTTCTTACAAACTGCTGTTTAAAAGCAGTCTATCACTACTGCCCCATGTCTAGTTTATAGTTTCTCATAGAATGAGAATGCTGATAGAATCAGCTATATATACAGAAATATTTCCCAGGCCAAAGAATTGGTTGTATTGTTTGAAGATTTAAGATCATGGTCAAAATTCAATAATATTCACTGTAGAACAATTCTGATAAGATTTACATATAAAAATATGTCAGACCTATTTTTGGTCATTTTAGAGAGTTATAGTGTACCTTATTATGACTACTTTTAAAAACAAGGCAAGCAAATTACTTATGTAATCTTTTAGATCACGGGTGTCAAACTCGTGACGTCACGTGATGTGTCACGACATATCGTGACTTTTCCCCCATTGCCGGCAATGGGGTGGGTGCGGTTTTGGGCCCACAGGCCGGCAGTTTGACACCCCTGTTTTAGACTATCTTAAATCATTGTATAAATAAATAGGATTTTTCTTACCAACTGCTGCTTACCAACTGTAGCTGGAATGTCAGATTAGAATAAAGAATGAATATTTCAGCTTCACAGTAAATCTACAGTTATTTCTCATAAACTGTTGAAAAGTGATTATTAATCTGGTGAGTCTTTCTTTCTTAGTATTTTCTGTTTTGAAAATATTTAAGGGTGACTGAACACTTGTCACTAGGAAATAGATTTAAATTTCTCATCATTGAAATGAAATAAACAGCATTGCTATTAGACTTTCAAAGAGATGCAGTTCCATTTGCTTACACTAAAACCTGATCCAAAAAAAATGCCTTTTTTAAAAAAAAAAGCCACAACCCCAAGAAAAACTTTATCTGTATGTCAGGAACTACTATCACTTCAAATTCAAACCTACTGCAACTTCTGTTTGTTCTTTACTGTGACGCAATTTTATACACACACACACACACACACACACGAGGCTTATATTTGAAAAAAAATCCATTTGGCTCTTTTTCTGCAGTTAACATCACCCTCTCTTATTGGCATGATTTTTATAATTTTTAATAATGATGGCTGTATACATATTTATTGGATTTTTTAAATTGACTATTGTACACCTCCCAGAGTCACTGTCTTATGAGATGGATGGCTATACAAATATGATAAATGAATGAATGAATGAATGTATCAAGCAGATAATTTTCCTCACATTTTTTCATTCTCATATTTCTCAAGTTCTACTACCAGCTTTGATTTAGTTTATTAAGAGATCCTTTGCTTTCAAATATCTTTTAAAAAATAAAACAAGTTTGGATAATTTATCTTGGTAGGTAGACATTCATTTACAGGTAACTTTCCAGTGGTCAAGTGGTGTCTGGTAGCAATAGCCCTTAGACTTATAAACCACTTCACAGTGCTTTACAGCCCTCTCTAAGCAGTTTACAGAGTCAGCATATTGCCCCCAACAATCTGGGTCCTCATTTTTACTGACCTCGGAAGGATGGAAGGCTGAGTCAACCTTGAATCAGCCAGAATCAAACTGTTGGTAGTTGACAGAATTAGCCTGCAATACCACATTCTAACCACTGTGCCACCACAGCTCCTCCAGTACCCCATAATTCAGTGAAACCCCAAGGAAATAAATCTTGATATAGACCAGGGGTCTTCAAACTTGGCCCTTTTATGACTTGTGGACTTCAATTCCCAGAATTCCTCAGCCAGTGTGCCTGGCTGAGGAATTCTGGGAGTTGAAGTCCTCAAGTCATAAAAGGGCCAAGTTTGAAGACCCCTGATATAGACCATCTCATTGACCTTCCTCAATAGTTGTCGTATTATTGCCAATAAGATAATTTCTGTGTTTGAGTTTTATTATTTTGTTATTTTTATTGTGCTATTTAAAAAATGAAAAAAAATCTATAGTTTTTGACTTTCAAAAAGCAATTGGTATAATCTTAGCATTCAAAAATACATATAAAATTATATATACCATGTTCTTCATCTTCCTCTTGGCATTTCCATAAAAGACCTTTTCTCCTTTGGGAAAAATGCTATTCCAACAATAGTAGTGTCTCATGCTAATACTGTTGGATGGCTCTTTGTTGTCTTCATCACCAAGTCTACAACCTGGGTAATTGCATGTAAAGCCATTATTGCCGCATTCACCACCACACAGTTTGAGCAAGTATACTTATGCAAGAATGAATATATCTGCAATGAATCAGCTGAGATGTTATTATGATGCATTTAATAATATTACTTCCTTTGGTCATTCTGTGGCTGAAAGAATAATATATTCAAATAAATATATAGAATAAGAAGATTCTACACAAACAATTTCAGATGCCATTTTAAAATATGTTTTGGGTTAATAACAGTCTTCAAATTGGGAAGCAGCTTTTAATTATGCTAGTCATGTTGAATTAAAATTATGGCAGTAGTAGGGTTGTTTGTGTACTTCAAACTTTAGATGATTTGCCTGTAAAAGAATGACATAATAATTCTGGCAGATATGTTATTTGAGCTTTTATAGGCTCAAGCATATCTAATCAAATGTATATGCTTGTCATTCTCTATAGGCTCAGTCTAGTGTAAATGCACTGATGAGCAAGGTTATTCAGCTGAAAAGACTGCTGTTGGCTAAGTATTGAATAATATGCTTTAAAATATTCTAACGGGGGGGGGGGGTTCAGTCTCAGCAACTTTAAGATGTGCGGACTTCAATTCCCAGAATTCTTAAAGGTGCTGAGGCTGAGAAACACTGCTCTAACCCATTCATTATTTTCAACTCCTGCCATGATTGATCACTAATTTCTGGAAGAGTAGTTCTTCAACTTTTGCTCCAGTGAATTCAGTCTGAATTATCTTCAGAATTTGGCCACTCTTAGTAATAGTTAAGTACTAAGTATTACAGCATAGGAAATGTTTCATGCAAGAATTTATGAAGATTCCAGGCAGAACTA
Organism: Azemiops feae; assembly: GCA_023970755.1. Classification (NCBI taxonomy): domain Eukaryota; kingdom Metazoa; phylum Chordata; class Lepidosauria; order Squamata; family Viperidae; genus Azemiops; species Azemiops feae. The sequence goes on from JALGBA010000095.1 coordinate 60,885, forward strand.
AACCTGAACCAAAATATAATCTTTAAATATCTTATATTATCAGGCTCCAAAGGAAAGTGGTTTAACTATAATGAACTCCATTAAGGATTTATTTTGAGAATATATAAAAAGGAGCTTCATAAAGGATCAGAATAACAGTAATAACAGCCTGGAATTCTATCCTGATGGGGCTCAAGGTTGACTCAGTCTTCCATCTTTCCAAGGTTGGTAAAATGGGGACCCAGATTGTTAGGGACAATAGGCAAATAATATTTCTTCATTGTAAACTGCCCAGAGTGCTGGGAACTCATAGTAATGCTACCGTTAACCACTGCACCACTATGTATGTACAGTATGTATGTAGATATATATGTACGTATAAATGAACAAATGAATGAACGAACAAACAAACAAATGAACAAACGAATGAACGAATGAATTAATGAATGAATGAATGATCAATATAAGAAATCATGCAGATTGTGTAGCAAATAGAAGATACTTACGATGATAGGTGATAGTAGTCCATGCTGGATTTATGATGTACTAGAAAGAAATTACAATTAGAAATTGAGTGCACTAAATAATGGTATGTCACAAGGCTCTTTGAAGTAGAAATACCTGAGAACTTGTGGGTGCTTGGAGGAGTGTGCCAATTCTCAAAATAACAAGCACAGAAACATAAATAGTGGCAAAGCACTAATATACCAGAATGTTATATGCTGCATTCTCTAGTCATTCCACCTGCAAAATGTTCCCACTTCACATCCTCTTCATGACCTGTTTTCCTTGTTACCTTCTGGGTGGAGGCTTCCTGGTATCTGAAGCAGAACATCCAGATTCAGTCACAGTTTTGTTCCATACAGTATAAATCTTGTGAACTCTAAAGCTTCCTCCTTCCGTTATGTATTCAAGATGGACAGTGATTAATATTTATATGTGGCTTATATGTAAGGGTGTAGGTCTATATATATGTTGTATATAGTATGTTTAAATGTGTGTTATGTATGTGTACACTTTGAGAGGAAGCAAGTAAATTTCATTTTTAATGTGTGCCATTGTGCCCACAGTAAAATGACAATAAAGGTTATCTATCTATCTATCTATCTATCTATCTATCTATCTATCTATCTATCTATCTATCTATCTATCTATCTATCTATCTATCTATCTATCTATCTATCTATCTATCTATCTATCTATCTATCTATCTATCTATCATCATCTAAATATATCTGCTTGAAAGTTAGATGAATATACTTTCAATGGGCTGGTATAGGGCCCAGAGCATTCTGGGACCTAAGAATGATTCTGGAGGCTATCTCTTTCATTTTATAAGAAGAAATATTGGCAAACATCAAGAAACAGCTTTTTAAAAGCAACTAAGTGACCTGTGACCCACTAGGTCATCCTTTCAAATATAGTTTCTTAGCTAAACAGAGAAACAGAAGGACCATGGATGGATTAGGTGGTTTTGGTTTTCAAATTAAAGAAGAAAACATCATTTTATTAAAGAAAAAAGATGCATAGCAAGACAACACAAGGCAGGACAGGTCTACCTGATCTCCAGCAGCCAAAAGAGGGGATGGTCTAAGCCACTTTCAGAGTAGAAAGCAGTTTAAAAATGAAACAGGATGGACAAGGACTGGGGTATAGTGGCTAATGTATTTGACTGACATCAGAGAAATCCAGTTTCTACTCTATCTGCAGCCCCAGCAGTTCACTTAGTGGCTTTCAGCCCAACATATCTCACAGGGTTGTTGTCAAGAAATATAGGAAGATAGAGTACTATGTATGTGCCTTGAGTTCTTGAACAAAGATGGAATATTTATAGATGTGCATGTTTGGGTGCCCATAGAAGGGGCACATAAGTAACACAAATATCCAGACTTGTCTTCATTTATTTTAAGTTGTGGCTTCTGTAAGAGCCACATCATGAGTCAATTCATTGCTACTAAGTGGGGGAGACAGTGAAGTATTATGAAATTGGCTGGGAAACTGTCATGTACATTGAAGATGAATATCATGTGACCACAGCAACAGCCCAGCAGTGCAGCAGCAGCCTGAAGTAGCTACACCTTTCCTAAATTTCATTCCCTCTGGGGTCATGAATCCTGGATATTGGACACATTCTCTAAGTTAGCCCATTTGTGGTACCTTGTACAATTTTGCGCAGATAAAAATGCTTTTAGGAGAACATATATCATGCAGATTCTAGTAATCATTGTAGATTATTCCTGTGGCTAATGGGATCCAAAAGGATATTAATTTATAAGATTTATATGTCTGTCCATCTTACAATACTCTGGGATCCTTGGTGCTCTCTGACTTGATTGTTTTCTTGAAGATGTTTCATTATCAAACTAGGTAACATCATGAGTACTAGTAGGGAGCGGGTTTGCTCTCAGTTTATATACAACTGACTTGTTCTGTCAATGTTGGTAGGAGTGATCTTGGTGGTTCCTTGATTGGGCAGTTTTTTATTGTTAGCTTGTTTGGCAGTTTCTTAATTAGGATATTGTTTGCTTCTTGATTGTTAGTCTAATGTTAAACTTGGTGTTAATCTCTGCTCATCTGGCTGTTGATTGCTGGTGAGGAGATGTTTTGGTCTTATAGTTTTCTTTTGGGCTTTTTGACTATCTCTTTTGAATGGTATGTAGATGTTGTTTATGTCTATGTGCCAGTTGATGGCCAATTTGTCTGAGTGCTAGACTTCCAGGAATTCAAGCCAAGGCATTTTTGGATTTGGCTTGGTATAGGATGCTCATAGTTTCCCAGTTAAAACTGTCTGAAATATGTCCATGTGTTTTAAAATTAAGGCATTTTCATCATGTCTTCTGACTGCTAGTTGGTGTTCATGAGTATACTCTACAACTTTTCTGCTTGTTTGTACTACATAGTAGCTATTTCACTGTATATTGCAGATGTCTCCTATTTTTTCTTCTGGGGTTGCTGGGTCTTTTGGTTTACTTAAGATTTTTTGGAGGGCTTTAGTTGGTTTGTGTGCTACAGTGATACCATGTAGTTGTAATAATGGTGGTTTCTGAGTTTTTTTATGTATGTCAGTGTTATCCTTTTCACAGCTTGTGTTGGTTGTACTATATTGGGTTGAATGGACAGGCACTTTTTGATGAAGTTGCATGGATATCCATTTTATTGGAAGATGTTGTATAGATCAGGGCTTTTCAACCGGTGGTACGCATACCACCGGTGGTACTTTAGCACCTGGAAGGTGGTGTGCGAACCCTAGCTAAGTGTAGTGGGGAGGGAACGAGCTAAAGTGGTGCCGCACAGGCCTGGAAGAGATCAGCTGGAGCTGCAGGGCTCGGCAGAAGCCCCAGAATCTGCGTGTGCAGCTGCATGCTGATTGGAGCTTCCAGCGCACCCGGAAGAGAAAAGGAGGAGGAGGGTGGAGAGAGGAGAAGCTATAAAAGGAGCAGGTTATGGCGGGAGAGGGAGAAAAAACACACAGAGAAAGAGAGAGAGGAGAAGAGGCTTTTGTTAGTGAAGCAGTGAGGAGAGAGAGCGAGTGGCCTTTGCGAGCGAAGGTGAGTGAGTGAGAGTGTGAGAGGTCTTTGCAAACAAAGTGTGAGTGAGTAAAAGAGAGAGAGCGCCCTTTGCGACCAAAGTGTGAGTGAGTGAAAGAGCGAGCGAGAGGCTTTTGCAAGCAAAGTGTGAATGAGTGAGAGAGCAAGAGAGAGAGTGAACGGCTTTTCCAAGCAAAGGGCGGGTGAGTGAGAGAGTGAGTGAGGGGCTTTTGCGAGCAAAGGGTGAGAAAGAGAGGCGAGGCTTTTGCGACCGAAGGGTGAGAGAAAAAGGGGAAAATGAAGGGGAAAAGGAAAAAAGAAAAGGCATTGACTTCTCACTTCCTCTGTTGCAGTAGAAGGAAGCATTAATACTGAACCTCAACTTTTTACTTTTCCATAATATTATAAACTAGCCATTTCTATAACAACAAATGAATCTAATCAGTAAAGCCCAAAATCCCCCCCTTTTTAGTCATCAAGTTTTTGACACCTTGCTAAGCACTGGTGGTACTCGAATATTGTCATGTCCTAAAAGTGGTACAATCTGTGAAAAGGTTGAAAAGCTCTGATATAGATGATCTGTTTCCTTTTTCTGATGTTTAGGGTTGCTGCAATATGTTTGTGCTCATCTAAATAGTATTCTTAGACACTTCTCTTGTGGGATGTTAGGTTGTTACTTTGAAAGTAAAATCCAGCTTTTTTTACCTTCTTGATGGCTAAAAGGCTGAGGGCCTGCAAGATCACCACAGGAAGTATGTTCCACCAGGTAGGAGTCGCTACCTTACTGAGTGATATAGATACTTGTTTCATATTGCAATAAGTATGGCGTGGTTGTGGGTGCTCAGCATTGTGGGAAAGTCTTTCTGCATGCTTGGATATTTTTTTTGCTAAGAGCTGAACCATTTTATTTAAAACATGTTCCAAGGCTATTCCCAGGCCAGTATAGTAGCATCTTATTATTTAGAACTATCGAAAGTACCTTCTACTATAAAATTTTTGGTATGAAATCAATTAATTCATTTTCAAAAAAATAGTTTTAGTTCAGAGAAGTGGAATCTGAGTAATCAAGGGCAAATAGGATAGAACAAAAGCATATCCCAGTTTTTCTTGGTAGTTTGCATCTAAAAGGAATACTTTAGGGGAAACAAATCTGATTGACTTTTATTGCATTTTTCCTTTTGTAAACTGTACAATGACTTCATGGTATGGTGTTAATGTATGTATTGTGCACAAGGGGTTACTAACTCAGTCCTGCAATAAACTTACTACATCAATTGAAATGAATGGGCTCTGAATCAAAATATGTGAAGAAGATTAGTTGCTTTGGAGGGGTGGGGTTGATATAATAAAATTCCAATTCTTCCCAGAGGTTGCAGGGTCCCTTAATAGAACCATAAATATAATCTACTTCCAAATATTATGCAAGTACACAAGGAAGTTAAGAATATAGTAAATACAATCAAAAGTTTATAAAAAGTACCCAACTATAATATTAAATAATAATGGTTCAATTGCAATTCAAGAGTAATATTATGGGGTAATCCTAATTTAAACAGAATGTTATATCTGTTTTCTGTGTAAACAGGACTTTTCATTATATTAATATTGGGTAATAATATTACCTTAAAAACTGAAGGAAATTTTAAAACTTTTGCAAAACTAAAAGAAAAAAAATCCTGTGCAAATCACTTTTTGCAGCTTACTCTATTCAAACTTTTGGGAGGGAGGTTTTGTGTGTGTGTGTGTGTGTATCATACTGGTGTTATTGCTACTTTTGAAATTCCAAAGAACTTGGAGATTTTGGAGGAGGTAATTATGGATCCAGTTACCCAATTTTTTATATGAACCTGAAAAAGGTTTATTAATGTGACATTAATTATTATGGACTTTCTGGAATAAGGAGCTTAACCCCTTGTCCTTATAAATAAGTGGAAGGTTACTTAAAACAATATGAAATTAATTTCACATCGTATTAAAATGAAGGTTATATAGTAAATACTTGCTTTGTGTTAGAATGGCCAGTTCAGAGAATGTTTGATGGCTTGGAATACTATGTTTCCCCGAAAGTAAGACTTATCCCAAAAATAAACCCTAGCTTGATTTTGGGGGGTGGTCCTAATATAAGCCCTACCCCCCAAAATAATCCCTAGTTTTGGGGCGAGGCACACACCTAAAAATCAAGCTAGGGTGGAGGTGGGGGTGTGGAGTTGCCCCACGGGCCCCACACCCACTTACCTTGCAGCCAGGCCTCTCCTTGCTGGCCCACTTCTTCGGCAGCATCCCCAGGCATCCCCAGGCCTTCATTTCACAGTCAGAGGCCTTTCCGGAAGGCCACTGCAGCTGAGAACCAAGCTATGGATTCAATCCATAGCTTGGTTCTCGGCTGCTGGAAAGACCTTTGACTGTGAAGTGCAGGCCGGAGCAGGAATGGAGCTGAGCTCCATTCTCAGCTGCAGAATGAAGCTGCTCTTTCAGCCCCAGAAAAAGTGGGCTGGCTGGGCGGGGCTTTCGGTGCCGGAGGTGAGCGGAGGAGACACACCCCCCCCAAAAAAAATAAGACCCGGTGCCTCTTTTGGAGGCAAAAAAATAAAAATACAAATAAGACCGGGTCTTATTTTCGGGGAAGCACATTAGTAACTTAGGTGGTGCTGCACTAGTCTTATTATTGTCATAGTTTTATTTTGTGCTGATATGATAATAGGGTTTAGGATTAATCAATGTGTCTAAAAATCATAGAATCAAATGGTTGGAAGGAATGTTGGAAGTCACCTGGTCTAAACCTACCATCCTGGACAAATGGCTGTCGAATCTTTTCTTGAAAGCTTAGACCACCTGCAGTTTCAGGAGGCACGTTTTCCATTGTTTAATAGCTCTCAATGTCAGGAAATTTCTCATTATTTCAAGTTTGGATCTGTCACTGAAAAGCTTCTGCCCTTTGATTCTAATCTTAACATTGGGCATTTGGGAAAATAAATCCTTCGGCTCTGTGACATCAGTTCAGATGCTGACATCATTCTTGGTGATATCCCTAGTATTTGGAATCTAAGACATCAAAATGGGATAACTTTGAGACCTTAGTGGCTTTCTAAAAGAATCATTACACAAGTGCTGAAGAACAAATGTATGTTTTTGTCACATACCACCATATGTTTTTGCTACTGTAATTGTTAATATGTGTTTTTGTCAATAATGGAATTAAGGTTTAAAAAAAAAAAGTGGGGGAGGGAAAAGAGTTTTTAATCATTCTTATACTTCTTTTAGAAATATTCTTTTTAAATCACAGTTTTTCAGACCTTTCTCCCCCTTTATGTTTCTTTAAATATTATCATGAATATAGGAAACAGGCTTTATGGCTGCTTTTTAATGGCAAAATGACTTGGGGACAATGAAATTATAAAATTGAAATTGACATTTCACTAACCATATTGCTAGTTTCTTCAGAACTTGGCAACAGATACTCAATCTTTATTACAATTATATATTATAATTATGGTAATAATTGCTATTATTATTGATTTTGAGGTTGCATTGTACTATGGATATTGTTGCACAGTTTTTGTTTTGGTAATATAATAAATATTTTAAAAATATTGCATATATTGCAATATTATATCAAGAGCTGATATATTAACTATTTGCTACACACACACACACACACACAAACACACACACATCCGAACTAGACTGTGCTGTTTCTCTGGGCCACATATATGTGTGTGTGGGGGTATATGTATAATTTATTTTATTTATTTTTTTGTCATGTTTATGCAGTGTGTATATTGGAGGTGGTTACCCTTTGAGAGCTGTATGCAACAAAATCTCATTTTAATGTATGCTGATTAGTGTACATTTAAAGTGACAATAAAGTTATTTATTCTATTCTATTCTATTCTATTCTATTCTTTCAGCATCAGTTGCAGATGATAAACAAGAACTACAGAACTTGTTCTTAGTATCATAATGCTGAATTATTTCAAATTTCCAAATCTAAAAAAGAACCTATTATTTGCTTCCATCCTCAGTATGTATCCCCACTTTTTGCTATTTATTTATATGTTATAAGAAACCAAGCCCTTTACATGTTTACTCTCAGATAAGTATGTATCTAATTACAACCAAAGCCTGGAATTTATTGGCTGAAATCTCACAATGGCATATTTCGACAATTGAATCTGGCATATTTTGCTTTGCTTTCTATTGCTTCATTATATCACACTGATTTTTTAATACCACACTTCAGATGATATTTACTTTAAAAATTAGTATGGGTAACTAAGAATATCTTATTTGCTATGTTTTTATCTCCTGCTTATAGTTGTCAATAGGTAGTGAGTTGATTAGAATGTATTTTAAAAATACAGGTCTTGAAAAATATCCTATACCTATGAAGATCAGAATAGTGCAAGCAACGATATTCCCTGTGACATTCTATGGAAGTGAAAGTTTTCAGAAGCAGATAGGAAGAGTATTGACACTTTTGGATCTTGTTGGAGATAACTGAGAATACCATGGACCACCAAGGGAGAAAAAAAAAATCCAAATGGATCATCAAACAAACCAGTCTGGAGTTCTCACTTGAGGCACAAATGACCAAGCTCAAATTATCTTACTCAGACACATTATGCAAAGACCCATCTTTCTGGAGAAGGCTATGATCCTGGGGAAGATAAAAGGAAAGAAAAGAGAATGAGCATCAGCATAGTGGACGGATCCAGGAAAGAGAATGAAAATCAGCTGTCACTGAACTCTTTTTTCACACAGCAGTGCAATCTCTTTTGGGTCACTGCCCTGGGTCCCATAATATGTTCCTTATGGTCATGACCTTAAATAAGATTTTTTCCCTTAATGGTGCTTTAAATTCTCATTTCCATCATTCAGTCCATCTTTTCAGGTAATTAGCTAATCTTTGAAAGTGTTTGGAAGTTGTATAAATATTAATGGAACAGATATTTTCCCATTCTACTTGGCCTCAATGTCCACCATATATATGTGGCTCCTGCCACCAATCTCTGTAAGCCAACATGAAAGTTATTAGAATTAATCTCATTTCTGTAGTCAATTTTAAACACTCAGTCTTCCAACTTTCCATTATTGAAACCTTTCTTAACAACTTAGGTAGGAATAAAAACAGATAACTCAAATTTCCTTTTGATAAAATATATATCATTATATTCTTAACAATATGATGATATATATTTTATCCAAAGGAAACAATTTAACTAGTTTATGGGGAAAGGTGATTAAAAAGAGAGAGTGACAGAATACATATTGATTTGATTTTCCATTTCACAGGAAGAAAGAGCGGATAGTGGAAAAACTTACCAAGGATGACCAACAATTGCTTTCTATCACTGGAAAGAGAAACAGTTTTTGTTCATCCTTTTTCTCAGAGCTCTTGTTAAGTTTATTTCTTGGTGTTATGACTTTACCTCTAAAGGCTCTACTAATTGACAATTTAATGAAGCATTTGTGCTGCCATTCATGTTACAGTGAGAACTATTAAAAAGCCATATGGGACACTATGTACCTTTTTAATGGTAGTCATCAAATTGAGAATAGACCCTTGTTTCCTTCACATTGATTCTCCTTGTATACTTGCCAAATACAAAATGGTGAAGACAGGAAAGAAAGACTTTTCAAGTTACTCCTATTTATTCTAACTGTAGTGGTACATAGTATGCCCCCTTCCCAAATATAGCAATATGAGCAAAATCATATAGAAATCTGCAAAATATTATAATAAAAGTCATAAATTGCATGAGAATGGGACTGGTAGCTAAATTGTATTCATATCCATGACTAGATTAATGAAAGGGAAATCTAGTCTAACTAGCCCTTAGGCAGGGTAAAATGGATGCTTTTATGTGTAGTTCCATACTCAAGAAAAATGACATCCCAGCATTAGAAGCAGCTTATAGAATAGACTTGAACAGTGAAATAATTGGGTAACAGAAGAAAGGGAGTGAAAATCGAAGTTCTTATTTCTATATTATGGCTATATATTTGCTTAGCTCAACAGCAACATTTTAGAAATAACATTTTCTGACCTTCCTCTGCCCTTTCTTTACCCTTAGCTTTGTAGCAATCATGAGTCTGATAGAGTTTGATCCCATGCATCATTCGTAGTATACAAGGATGCTGGTTGCCTGTATATCTTAATAAAGAGCAAATTGGAAGTTTTTCAAAGGAAGCCCCAGATTTCTTTCTTGATTAAAACTGGGAGACAGAAGGGAAATTATTACAAAAACAGGACACAGTAATTACAATATAAGCAGCATGGCACAGGTTTTCAATGTTATTCCCCAAAACAGTTCCCAGATGTAACCTTCTACAATGGGGGTGGGTGGGGGTTCGATCTTCCTATGTCAGAAGCTCAACTTTCAGTACTCTAATACGGAAAACCAAACATAAAACAGATGGTAAAACAACAAAAACAAACTGTTCATGTTATAATAAAAAATAATAATAAACAATAGCATAAAAAGGGGGTAGCACTATAAGTAGAGTATTTTCATCAGATGGTGACATCTCACAATTTATATAATAGCCCTCTGGAATTCCATTTTAACTTGTTATTACTATAGGAACACATCAGCTTACAGGGAGATGCCTTTCTATCTCACAGGAACCATGACAGAAAAAATCTATCCTAAAACCCTCTGAGTGGAAACCACAAACACATTTTCCTAGGATCTATTATGGACCTATCTTTATAGGTCAAAAGTGGCACTTTGTATTCAGAATTCTATTGGCAAACAACAATACTTATTACCAGGTGGACTACTGCATTTTCTTCAACTCGGGTTCTGTGTGATTTTTAAGGAAAGCATTTTAGAATAAAATTCTATTTGAGAACAAAATAAAGCAACCTAGAACTAAGAAGAAATTTCCTAACAGTGAAAGCAATCAACCAATGCAATAGCTTGCCTTCAGAAGTTGTGGATGTTCCATCACTGGAGGCTTTCAAAAAGAGACTGGACAATCATTTGTCTGAAATGGTATAGAGTCTCCTGCTTGAGCAAGGGGTTGGACTAGAAGACCTCTGAGGTCCTTTCCAACTCTATTATTCTATGTTCTATGTTCTAATAGTCCAATTGAGTACAGTAGTGTTATGATCACATATTACTATGTGAACTTCTTCTACTCCAGGTAATGCTGAAAATTATACACCAAGTGAAAGTCTCCGGACCATATCCAGCATGAGTTCAGGAAGATCACCAAGTTGCTGATCCACTCCCTCAGGGACAGTGCCGTTTCTTCAAGAGATAATACTGAAACGGACATCTTGTTTTTATTCAGCTTTAGCCTGTTTCTTCCCATTCATTTCTTTATAGTTTCCAGACAGCGGCAACCAATTCAGATTGCATTATTCTTACAGGCTGGGGTATGATGCATAATTGGGTACCTTTATATTGATAATATCATACTTTGAATGATGTATAACCTCTTCCAGTGGTTTTACAGTATACAGATGTTGAAGAGTAGGAGAGTTTGAAGACCATACCCTATTGATGGGTTGGATGCCAAAACAAAGCAAGGTTAGGCATAGACTTCAAAAGAGTCCAGGAAGTCTGTAATTGGGGAGTTTGTCTGGCAAGAACAAAGAATGCTTATTCACAGGGAATATGCTCGTGTAAAGCTTGTAACAATTTTGGGTGGTTAGAAAGCTGATAAAAGTAACAAAGACTTAGGCATCTTGCAAGCTCAGCTAAAAATTAGGAATAGAGATGGCCTGGAGCAAATAGGATGTGTATTAGATAATTCCTGAAGCATTCACGAGCCAAAGCTTAGGAATAGGGATGGCTAGAGACCAATAGAATAATTGTTAGATTATCATTGAAAAGTTTATTAGATGATATTTCTTATATGTCCCACCTTATCCCGCCTTCTGCTTTAGTGAAAATTAATTTCTTAATTCTGTGGTTTGGGGTTCCTTGGCATTTTGGCCAGGATCCCTTTTGTTGGAGTGCTTCAATAAAAGACAACAAAACCTGCACCTCATGTTTGGTGTTCTTCATCGGCCTCAGCACCAGGCTCAGACCCAAATTGGGGACAACACTATGATCTACCAATGAGTCATCAAATCAAATATTTAATATGGTCATAGACCAGGATATGGAAAATGGGATACCAACAATTAACGTTAAAAAAGCTAAAAATATAAAAACAAGTTACATAATGTTTAAAAAAAACATTAACAATAGATTTTAAAAAGTGTATGTGCATATGTTTGTATGTATGTCTAAAAACCTTTAGAGAAATATAAAAACATTAAATAAAAATCACATTTTCCCATTTGCTATGACTGTAATAAAAATTTGATCTGATTTGATTAAAAAAATGAATCATCAGTTTCCAAGCTTAGAGGCATGAAAACTGAACCCATACAAGAATTAAAAACTAGTGGACTCACAGCAATCTGAATACAAGGTATAGGCACTTGAATAGGGATTCTCTAGTAGCCTAGTCATATGATTTCCTAACCCGGAAACATCAGAAAGTAAATTTCTGAGATGCCAACATTGCCACCTTCACCTAGTTCAGGTTTCAATAATATACGTTGGGGCGTGGCATTGCTATTCATGGCAGATTATTACAAATAGATTGGCAGTTACTACCAGCAACTTGTGGCCCAAATCCTCATGGTTCAGCCATTAGGACTAGGATTGAAACTGCTGAGATGGAAGTGCAGATTACCAGAAGACTGCTGATCTTCTTTCCCCTGGAGTAGACTGTTACATCTCTTTGACCTGTCAGAAGTGGAGCCATGCCAGTCTCCTAATTAGCCCTGTATATTTACCTAAACCAGATAAAAAGAAACATCCCATTTGCCCAAGCATTTTGCTACATGTTGAGGCCAACAATTTGTCAATATCATCCCTACTGTCCCTCCATCTTTACAACCACTTCCTCTCACTATCTATGATTCAGAGATCTACTTAGAAACAGCCAGGGAGATTATGTGCCTCAGAATACCTTCTCATCAGTGCCCCAGAATATCCCTTTTCCTCACTTCACACTCATTTGAGACTGAGGCTGTCTTCTCTCATGGATCTTCCTCATAACCCAGAAACAGAGACAAATCCTTTAGATCAACATCTTTAACTGAAAATTAGAGGCACTAACACCATCATGTGAGAAAGGGCCAGAACAAGGCAGTCCTGGAACTTCACATACCAGATATCCTGTGCTTTCCTATCCAGCACTCTGGCCCTAAAATACTTAGATAAGTAAGGTTGTAAAGTCTGTGGAATGGGAAAGGGTAGTGATCAAATAATGAAACTCCTATTAATTGTAGAACAAGGAAGGGGACTCACTCTTTAGGCTTTTCCCTAAAAGAAAATGTTTCCTGAGTCAGACAGCTGCTTAAGGTTCTCTCTTGATTGACCACTGTCATTTAGTCCTTTCAGTTATTGAATCTCAAAAGAAGATGTTTACATAAACGATGAATACTCCTGCCTTTCTGCTTTTGGCATGGCTTCTGCAATGCCACTGTTTGCTGCAAACCAGGACCAGAGCTTCAAATCATCATCATCATCATCATCATCACCACCAACACTACTAAACTACTAAAGATTAAAGTCTTATTTAAAGTATACTTTTCTCATCATGGCTTTCCTGTAATTTCCATCTTTGAAAAGGTAAAAGATACAACAGATTCTTTTGTAGTAACATGAAATGTAGTTCTGAAACTCACTGCCTATAACACAGTTTGGTAGACAAAAAAAGCACTTGGCAATTTAATTAGCAATATCCAATTCTAAGCCCACTGAACTCCAGAGAATCAAGGATGATGAATACTGTCAAACAAATGGTTTTCTATCATTTCACAGAGAGGCTTTTTTAAAATAGTAATACTGCCTCTCTTTCTCAGATGCTCATTTTCTTTGCTGACATTTCCACTCTGTTTCACTGTATTGACAATAGTTTCAATATGTGCAATTCCACTTTTCAGTCTCATTTTCGCAATCATTGTCATTCCACTTTTTTTTGCATTGTAAGCATTCCATTCATTCAGTTACTGTGGTGCATGACAGAAAAAGCAATCCTACACATGTCTACTTTAAAGCAATTCCCACTGAATTAAATGGACCTCCCAGGTAACAATACAGTCCTATAGTCTTACTTGGAACAGCAAATGGGTCCATGATATTTGAGAAATGGACTAACAGATATTAACTATTAACATCTACAATAAATAGATCTCCTATCTCCAAAAAATGAGAAAGCAGCTATTATATTTTCTGTTTTAGAAACATTGAGAGAATTACTGGTATAGGTGAAAGCCATTTCTGAATCCAACATAACCAAATTGGAATATCTGTACTCCATTTCACACTGTGATATGATACAGGCAATATTTTAAATTAGTTGAATTTTTAAATTTCTTTGTTTTGACAATTTAATCAATGTTTCTGAACTGGAATATTTGGAAACTCACAAGTTGACAGACTTTTAATAGCTAGAAATAGGTATCACTCTTGTTTTTGCTCCTTATACCCTTATGGAAAATTATGACAAGTGGATTTTTTTTCCTAAAATAACTCAGTGCTGTAATAATGAAAAGAATATAAACATACATTGTATGCTATTCACATTCTTTTTATAAAATGTTATACTAGTTATCATCAACTATCATCAAGGGCCCAGTGCTCTTCAACATCTTCATCAATGATTTGGATGAGGGGATAGATGGGGTTAGGGTTATTCTCCAAAGCACCTGAAGGCAGGATAGGAAGCAATGGATGGAAACTAATCAAAGAGAGAAGCAACCTAGAACTAAGGAGAAATTTCCTGACAGTTAAAACAATTAATCAGTGGAACAGCCTGCCTCCAGAAGTTGTGAATGCTCCAACACTGGAAGTTTTTAAGAAGAGACTGGACAGCCATTTGTCTGAAATGGTATAGGGTTTCCTGCCTGAGCAGGGGGTTGGACTAGAAGACCTTCCAACTCTATTATTATTATTATTATTATTATTATTATTATTATTATTATTATTATTATTATTATTATTATTATTATTATTATTATTATTATTATTATTATTATTATTATTATTATTATTATTATTATTGGTGTTGCTGCTGTCATACAATGCAATATTTATATATCTGTCTATATACTGTATAATATCTATCTATCTATCTATCTCTATCTATCCACATCTACTCATCCATCCATCATTCTTCCAGCTGAGAAATTTCCATAAAGCTTTTATTTGTAGATAATGGACAATAGAGCAAGAATATACAATCACATATTGTCTGAAAGGGAAAAAAAACTATTGCTAAATTCTGTGTGATATTGCTATCAAATATCCGCTATTTCTTTTATTATAATTTTATAGTTCAGTGCAAAATCTGATACTTGCTGAGCTGCAGATAGATCTTCCAGCCTTCTTAAAGTGCCACTTTGAGCAACTATATAGTTGGTCTCTTATAGGGAAGTGCTTTGAACCTCATACAAACACAGCATCATTCTGTTTCCTGGGAAAAAATGCTACTGCTTTTTTAAAAAACCTCAACACATAAAGTGGCTCTCAAAGCAGTGGCAACTTTTATAAGGCTCATGAAGAAACTTTAAAATATGTAGCTGTTTCAGTGAATACAGAAATGTAATAAATCAATCCTATTTACAGGAGACAGTTAAAAGGAGAAAAAATGGCACAATATTCAGTGAGGTGTGCACTGTTTTTACATCAGGAAATACTCAAGAGAACCAAACAGTATCAAATGCAATTGCAAACACCAAAAACAGTAAATATACTAGAAAGACCGAATGAAGAATAGAAAAGAGACATGCCAAGGCAAAGTATTACATGCCCAGTATATTAAAGAAAAATCTAGCAGGCAAAGCAGATAACAAGACCTGTCAATGGCTAAGAGTCGGAAAGCTAAAGAAAGAGACCGAGCCTTAAGAACAAATGCATATAAAGGAAGAGTTGAGAAAGCAGCAACATATAGAAACTATTGTTTCTACAAAGAAGCTGAACAAACACTGGACCACTTAGTTAGCTGCTGCAAGAAGATCAAATAGACTTATTACAAATAAAGACATGACACAGCAGCAACAATGGTGCATTGGAATATCTGCAAGAAATATCATTTACCTGACAGCAAGAACTGATGAGATCACAAAGTAGACAACATAATAAAAAAATAAAGAAGCTAAAGTGTTCTGCTACTTTAGGATTCAAACAGACAAGCATCTGCCATAGAACATCTCGGATTTAACAATTATCAATAAGAAACAAAAAAAAGTCTGGATATTGGATGTTGCAGTGCTTGGAGACAGCAGAGTAGAGTTAGTACCAATAATGGATGCAAAGTTCGTACCAATAATGGGTGCAATTTCAAAGCATTTGGGGTATCACCTAAACACCATCGGCACTGACAATGTCACTACCAGTTAATTGCAAATTACTTAATTACTTGACACAGCATACATCCAGCAATGGTACCTTTAATATTATTTAATATCCACATCTGTCTATCCCAAGTTCTTCAGAAAGACTTGAAAGGTGGGCAAAAATGCCAAATCCAATCTAAACATCTTGCTGATTGTGCAGCCAACCATAATAATACTAATGTAGTAGCTGAAATATAAATGAATAAATATAAGATTGCTAAACACAGAGCAAACAGCTTTTTGCATTAGCCAAGATTTAAAAAGATATAGCGCATAGTGTTTTTGTAGGTTTTGTTCAGATTTTCTTCTTCATTCTGTCCTGGCATTCCAACTGAAAAAGTCCTTATGTTCATTGAATTTGAAACAGTAGGGTTTCTGAGGTTGAGAGAAATGTGTCATTTTGTACATGGTAGGAGGCCATAGATCATGACATCTAGAAACTCAATTTCCAATCTATTTGATTAGCACTTTCAATTATAGTTAGAAGCAAATAGAAAAGATTGAATAATATGCCCAACTAATTCCAATGACCTGTTAGTAGCATTCTATAAAATGCTGAAGTTTTGGTAATTTAGTATTATTTTGACTAAACTAATAGAACAACTAAAATTTTCCAAAACCTTCTTTGAAACAAAGGGTATAGTTATGTGACATCATTATACTGAACATTTTTTCAATTAGAAAAAGCAGTCAAAATATTGCAGCATATATTCAGTATTAAAATTATTTTCATCCTCCTCTTCATCTAATATTCACCTCCGAGAAATTGTATTATTAACTTCTGGGAATTTAATCATTTAATTTGGGATAAGTCTTCTGAAACTAATGGTCCATCTCTTAAATTGGTATCAGATTGTCATAAGAGATATACCATGCCCTTGATACTGTGATCATTTTAACTGTAACTACCCATTGCTTCAATCTTATATACAGAGATAGAAAATCAATTTAATAAAATTGGACATGCTATACAATGAAAGTCCATTCAAAGTAGATTGACAAGCTAATGATTTCTATATTTCTTCCTCTATAAACAATAATATTGCAAGAGTGCCAGGTCACTCTAGATATCTAGCCAAAATGACACCAAGCTGGCAGGAATAGCCAACACTCCAGAAGACAGGCTTAAGATACAGGAGGACCTGGACAGACTTGAACATTGGGCGCTATCTAACAAAATGAAATTCAATGGTGAAAAAAGTAAGGTTCTACATTTAGGCAAGAAAAACCAAATGTACAGGTATAGTATAGGGGGTACCTTGCTCAATAGTAGTAACTGTGAGAGGGATCTCGGAGTCCTAGTGGACAATCACTTAAATATGAGCCAGCAGTGTGCTGCAGCTGCCAAAAAAGCCAACACAGTACTGGGCTGCATTAACAGAGGGATAGAATCAAGATCACGTGAAGTATTAATACCACTTTACAATGCCTTGGTAAGGCCACACTGGAATACTGCATCCAGTTTTGGTCACCACGATGTAAAAAAGATGTTGAGACTCTAGAAAGAGTGCAGAGAAGGGCAACAAAGATGATTAGGGGACTGGAGGCTAAAGCATATCAGGAACGTTTGCTGGAATTGGGTATGTCCAGTTTAATGAAAAGAAGGACTAGGGGTGACATGATAGCAGTATTCCAATATCTCAGGGGTTGCCACAAAGAAGAGGGAGTCAAGCTATTCTCCAAGGCACCTGAGAGCAGGACAAGAAGTAATGGATGGAAACTAGTCAAGGAAAGAAGCAACCTGGAACTGAGGAGAAACTTCCTGACAGTTAGAACAATTAACCAGTGGAACAACCTGCCTCCAGAAGCGGTGAATGCTCCAACACTGGAAGTTTTTAAGAAGAGACTGGACAGCCATTTGTCTGAAATGGTATAGGGTTTCCTGCCTGAGCAGGGGGTTGGACTCGATGACCTCCAAGGTCCCTTCCAACTTTATTATTATTATTATTATTATTATTAAATAACAACTGCATATTGCTTTGCAGCAGTATCATCTGATTTATCTTAAGTAATTGTCTAAAAGGTGCTTTTATATGCAATTAAAGTGATTATTATCCCCGCAAATGATGAATGATTTAGTAAATCATTTAGATAGATTTAATATTATCAAAGTTGTAACTTCAGAGAACATTCATAACCATTATTTGCTACTTGAGTCTCATTAATCACTCAGTTGTGCAGGCATAAGCTCTAACCATCCATGAGAGATTAAAAAAAAACCCATGCATCAAAAGTCATTAATATTTTTGTCTTTATGAAAACATAGAAATATATTTCTCTATTTTTCTGAAAACTTTGCTAGGTATTTTTTAAAAATAGTTTATTCTCTAAAATGTGAGGTTTTCTGGATCATTAAAGTAACAGAAAATTTTCTGCATTTATTAACAACTGCCTTTTAATTTAAAGTTTTTCTTTCTCAAAACAATAATTGAAAGCTGTGAATGGTACAGCCAATGAAATTTTATGTGATATAGCACATGTGGCAATGTTTTAAATAAATAAAGTTTACACAACGTACATAATTATTAGAGAGTAGGAATCAGATTAGCAGTATGCTTTAGTCCAGTATTCAAAATCTATAGAGGCATCTTAGTCTTTTACTTGATTGAATTACACTTTTTTATTTCTTTTGCTTGAATCCCACAGAGTCAAATCCACAATTTCCATTTAAATCACTCTCTTGATTACATCTATGTTCCTTATGGCATCTCCCTGTGGTTTCTCACTTTCTTGGTTACACTGGCTAAGAATGAAACCAGGTATTCTCCAATCTATTTGGAAAGTATCATGACGAGGAAGAATATGAATCAGAGTTTATGAGAAAAAAAATCTGTTGAAGAACCTGTGAGGATATACAAGATGGGAATAAAATATGGGAGGATGGCATTGTATTGTTTCAGACAGAGTAATATAATAAATGATTTTACTCTTCTCCATTATTGTAAACATATTTATTTTCTATTATATATTTTTGAAATAGTTCATATTTTTTTAATTAGCTGCTTTTGAATTCATAATGCTTAAGTATTTTTAAGAAATAGATTTTTGGTGTTTTTGTAATCTCCTTTTGGACATTTTCTTGAATACCTGAAAAAACTGACATCCAGAATGTGAGAAAGCAACACTTGAATAAATTTTTCAGTGTTCTGAGATCTGATATTATATAATATATAATAATGTTTAAAATTAGCAGTTGTGATAGTCATCACTGATCATGTACTGTCAATCACAGGTAGCATATAATTTCTAATTATACTGAGTTTATTACTTCATAGAAAAGTGAAGTCCATTTAACTTCTGGGACTGAGGGCTTTTGATGGGTAATGCCTTATGAGTCACATGAAATTGCTGTCTCTAGCATCTTTACGGTAGTTGTAGTACTAACCCACTATGACACTTAATAAAACTGTCAGTGTGTCCTCTTTAAAATCATCTTGGTAGTTCTGGTCTTCTTTCCAGCAGCTTGCAAATATTAATTAGTTTTATGTGTTGCTTAGATTTTTCATTATGTTTTTTTCAAGCGACTAGCCCATATTCTCTTCACAACTATAAAATTTCAAGGAAATGTGATTTCCAGAAAAACTAATTTAACAATAATTATCAAATGCCATTAGAGTTCTAAACAGATACATAGGCTATGATGCTGAAAATATGTCAACTCAAAAGCCCTTCCTGCAGAGGAATAGAAAGGAACTAAATTCAAAAGGTTTTGCAAAGAATAGAAGCTATTTTCTAAAGTTGATAAAAATAAATGCACATATCTTTAAAGAAAAGCCATTATATTAAGCAAAATAATTTCTCATTATCCTACAAGAGAATAATGTTCTAGTAAAAATATTATTCCTGATCTCCATACCTCAGTATCAAAGAACTTGTTTGTGCATTAACAATCATATTCCAGGGACATTAAGCTGGTGAACGTTTACAAAGCTGCTACATGTGCAGTAGAAGATGCCACCAACAGAATATGCCTCTAAACTCGACATAATTATCTCTAGTTACTTGATGAAAAGCTGATTTTAGATCAATGTAAGAGACATAAATATTCTCCCTGACTTAGATGTTTATTCTCAAACATATATTGTAAAAGCAGCAGTGGTCAACAGCTGGCTGTCTGGCTCTAAACTCTGCCTCTTCCTCCTAATACATTCTCAAGTATATCTATTTCCAGTACAATTGCCCCACAGTTTTAAATTATGCTGAGCAAATTTAAAGGCAATAATAGTTATTTGAGGCAATGTGTTCCCTTTTTATGTATGGGAACAATGATAGCAAGGATGTGACTCTTAGATACACAGTGATCATGGAACATTTTCAATGTGTATCTGACAATGCCCAGATTATATAATCTGAGATTATATAAAAGACTTCAGTGGGCAGTATAATCCTGCAGTTCTTAAAAGACATCAAGGTAAAATTATGGTTCGATTCTTTCGGTGTTCAATTATGACTTTACAATCTATATTAATGAGAAAGGATGCAACTTTTTAAGATCAGTGGTAGGAATTCCACAGTATGTATCCAAAATAATGTAAAATGTCTGAGATTAAACAATGATCAAGCAGTATGCAAATTTAATATCATAAATATATATTCTGAACAAAAGTTTTCATTTTTCTTTTCTTTTTCTCTCTCTTTTTTCTTTTTTTGCTCATTAAGATTAGTACCTTCAGTACTACAGGATGATATCCAATCTCATTGGAAAAAAACAATGTAATGTTTTCCATTTAGCCAATAGGTACACTCTAATTATTGTGATTTCAGTGGGGCTACTATAAAGCTAAGATGAACAGAGAGAAAGAGGGGGGGAAACGATAGAACAGAATACTATAGAACAGATAACTATAGAACAGAATGTAGTATCTCTACATGTCTACTTAGTATATATAGCAGTTATGAATGTGCTAAATTCAGGGGAAATGTGCAGAATGCAGATTGATGATTTATTTTACTTTTAGTAGAAATATATTTATTTGTTTGAATCTGCCCCAGATAATATCTCTCAGATATGTACATGCCACTCAGGAGAATACAAAAGTCATACACTCTGAAATATTTTCCCTTATGGATATGAGGTACATTTTTACAAAGTATATTTCATGAAAATATGTAATGACTTGTTACATGGAACATTTTAAAATATTTCATACTTTTTATGAACCTTTGACTCATTTCATTATAGCAACAAACCTATAAAGAAATTTGGTCCATTGAAAACAATCTTTTTGAATGCACAGAATTGTTTTCCTCAAGACATTTAATTTTAACTTGTTTTAATCAATATGTCGACAAGTATTTGATTGAATTTTAAAATAAGACTGATTGATGCTCTCTTCTTGGTGTTGCAATCTATTGCTAGTTAGAATTTATCATTATTAAAAGTGAAACACTGTTTGAAGTTTGAAAAAAACCAATACTTATTTATTTCCTTAAATTTGTCCTTTCTTTAAATATAATTTTATTTTTCCTTAGTCTTAATCAAAAGTTTTACCATTCAAGTCTTTGAAAATTAAAACAAAGCTATATATTTTTCCATGTTTTTTGCCCAAATCCTATTATGATTGGTTTATATCTAGTTGATATTTTAGATACAACACCATGTATTTAACAATAAACATCTTTAATAGCTTTCCTTTTCAAATAGTATGATCACATAGTTTGTTATGGTACAGTATATCTACCTTGCTTTTTTTTACAACTCAAGGCAGCATACATAATGCTACTTCCACTACTTTTTGCACAACAAAATCATAAAAAACTATTAATATCTAAAGAAAAGGGGGAGAAAAGAAAGACATCACTGTTAAACGTCTACAGATTACAGAAAGTAAACCAGAAAAGAAAGAATGTGTGGAAGCTGTAACAAGCAAAAGACAATAAAATATCAAGCAAAGAAAATAACATTTGGGCCATATAACTTAAGGAATAATACTTAAAATGAAACAATACCAAATGACCAGCTGTACTTTTCATTAGGAAAACATTGCAATTTATGCAACAATTAAAATATTTAGTAAGCATCTGTACTCAAAAACAGGAAGCTCCAAGGAAAAAATAGATGTATGCAAAGACAACCTACTAAAGAAGAAAGCAACACTGTGGAAAAACTAAAAGATTTGACTGAGAAACTGGAGTTATAAGCTCCCCCACCACACACACAAATAGAGATCTTAATGAAAAGCTGCTTTCCAACAACAACAAAATCAAACTGAATAATAAACATTATTTATAAAAATGGTTCTGTTGATTAAGAATCTGGGCTTCTGAAAATAGGTTAGTATTTATGACCACAGGGAGAGAGTGGTTAAGGTGCTGGATTACAAACCAGGAAGTTGTATATTCTAGTTTTTCCTTAAGCATGAAAGTGTGATGGGGGAGGGGATTGATGATGCTCTAAGGAGATTGAGAGGTTTACTGACGATTGTGCATTGTACCAGAAGAGTCCCCTGTGCCAGGCAGGTCTTAGCAAAAGAGCCAGACTAAGTATATCCATCAACCCATTTAATATGGTGAGAAAACAGAAAGAATCCTATACTGAATGACTACAAGGTTGTAGTGCATGACTATTCATTGTGTATTACATTCCTGTATTGATATTTCTAGATTATACTTGCCCTGCAGAAATGGAGGCAAAGGTTCACTTCAAGTCAACCAAACCATTGAAGAAGAAAAGCATGCTGATTTTGTAAAAGAAAATCAATAATAAGCATTGATGCAAGTTAAAATGGGAACTTACTGAATATACAGGATACAAAATATGAATATCAAAATAATGTAAATTAAAAAAAATGCTGGCAAGGAAAATGGTCAATTTCTACATAGGATTGAGGGGAAAGATAAAACCTGGCAATGGCCTATAACTGAAACATTAAAAAATGAAACTGAAGGCTTTATTTCAACTGCCCAAGAGCAAGCTATTCAAACTAATACAATCAAGGCCAGCATTAAAAAATTGTCAAATGATTCAAAATACAGATTGTACAAAGAAGCGGAAGAAACAGTAAATCATAAACTAACCTCGTGCAAAAAGATTGCACAAACTGATTAAAAACAACAACATAACAAAATCACCAAAATGATTCACTGGAACATCTGCAAAATTATCATGTACCAGTAATAAAAAATTGATAGGAACAATTTGACTACATCAAAAAGTAGTCAAAAATTCGCAGGTTAAAGTATAGTGGCAATACCAAGGGATAGTAGAATGGAAGGCAAAAATTAGAGAAAGTCATAAAGAATCAATACATGAAAATCAAAACTGAAAGATTATAGCATAAACCAGCCATGGTGGTCCCAGTAGTTATTGGCACTCTGGGTGTCATACCCAAAAATCTTGGAAAGCACTTAGAAAATATGCAGATTGAAAAAATTTCCACCTGTAAATTGCAAAAAAACCAAACTGCTTGAATCTGCACATATACTACACTGGCACAGCTAAAGAACTAAGCAACTAAGTCTCTTCTCTGGCTTGGCAATGAGTTGAGTAAAGGCCAGCCAACAGAGAAGAGTGGGGAACTTTGTTTTGTCAAGCCTGCTAAAGGTAATCTAGGAGGTGCTTTCTCTGTAGGTTTTTCTTTGTTATCCTTTGGCATCTACCATCTTCCTCAACTTTCTTCTCCAAGCCCCCATGCCTGTTTCTTCCTAAAACTAATGTTTAAGCTAAGCAGGGGCAGAACTTTCAGACATTCATATTCTGCTGCTGTGGCTTATTCATAAGGAAGATGGGCTTTCCTTTCCTCTTATGTATAAAACTAGTTGGGTGAATCATCATTTCATGCTCTACTACAGCAGAAATTCTTCTTAAAGAATACAGATCTTTATATAGCCCACGGGTGTCAAACTCGTGATGTCACGTGATGTGTCGTGACGTATCGTGACTTTTTTCCCATTGCCGGCAACGGGGTGAGTGCAGTTTTGGTGTGACGCATCCGGCCCACTGGCCGGCAGTTTGACACCCCTGGGCCAGTTCAATTGTTTTAGTAGGTGCCTGAACCATCTCCTGTTTTCACCCAGCTGTAGATTTGGAAACATTTAAATCCACTTAAGAGGATTCAGATATACTGAGTCTCTCACATGATATCTTGAATAAGATGGTGCCAGGCTAACAAATACAATGAGTGGATGAAAGAAAAAAATACCATAAATACCATTCAACTTCTGGACTTAAATCACAATTATTACAACTCTTTGTAACTTCTTACATTCAGATTTTCACATGCATAGATCAAACTATATGAATCATATATCTGTTTTCATCGTACTTTAATTATTCTTTTAAGCCAATATGTGCTGACTACTATGTACACATTCCAAGAAAATAATAGAATAAAAATGTACTTGAAAGGATTTGCAACTCCCATAATTGTCTACAACCACATATATAAAATTAATTAAACTAAATGTCTGCACAAGAAATAAAGAGAAAAGAAATACAGGAACAAGAAGGTTCTAGCAAATAAAATAAACACACAAAAGTGACAAGAAGGTACCTTCTACAAGAATTATCCAATAACATTCTATAAATAACAGACTGCTAATATTACATATTAACCCATTCTGGTATTAGATTAATCCAAGCAACTCTTCTATTTCCAAATTACTTAAGTAATGAAGAAGAAAAACTCTTACTCTCTGGATGTTATGAAGAAGAATTATTATGAAATAAAATATTACTACCTTTAATAGTAAAAAGAATAGTAGAGTCCCATTATCAGGACACATAAATCATTGTCAAGACACATAAAAACATTTACAAGCTATATTTGTAATTTGGTGTTTCCAAAGGGAAACTGAAACAAAGAAACAATGGAAGAATACAGTTAAAGAAAGCATTCTCAGACTCATTTCTGGCTTGCTAGTACAGTATACAGTATATCTCAAATGCAGTGACTTGGCTCAGTATCAGTCATGAGAAAGTTTATTATGTATTGGTTGATTTAGAGAAAGTATATGATAAAATGAATACACCGAGTTATGCAATGTTTTGTATGTATGTGGAATTGAAGTTGGTTCTTAAATGTGGTAAGGATGATAAATTATGTAACTAGCAGGAATAAATAGAATGTTTAATGAATTATTCAACACAGAGCTGTAAGACATGATGACCCGTTGGTAATTATTGTTTATATATATATATATGTGTGTGTCTGTATACAATACTCATGGTGACATTAGAGGGGTGTTATTTAGAAATTAGAGTACAGATGATGGTATGCTTACAAGAACTGAAGAGGAAGCCAGTGACTCTCAACCAAGACTATTGTTGTGCAGGTATATTAACAATTCAACTTTAAGGCTGCTAAGTACCAAGCCTATTAATTCATGAGAAAGCCATGAAGAAAATCAATCAGTCAATCAAGGATTTAAACTTCTATGGCTATAAAAGGCATCCTGCCAGCCAGTTCTCTGGCTGATAAAGATTCATGTGATTGATATGTAAATAATCAACTCAGCCTTCTCTATTAGCTGTAAAGAGAGATGCCTTCCCTCTGGTATACTTTAAAACTGTGAGAAAGAGACCAGGAGGTATACAGCATTGTCATATATTTAAAGTGAGTCCACTGGCTGGAATTTTGTATTCTTACTTTTTCATCTCAATAAAACTTGTTAAAGACAACTCTGAGAATCCTGCTTGAGAAGCAATTACTTTAAGTTTATGCCAAAGACCCTGATAGGCAGTGGCACTCACCTGCTGGCCATGGAGAATCAATTGTTTTGTATGGCTATATTGTGCTATGCAAAACAGACTCTACTCTAGCTGAGTTAAGTCTGTGAGACTTCAACTAAACAAGAAGCATAATGAAATATGTGATTTTCTGCTGACTCCTGGTTCAGGAGCTGGAAACAATTACTGGCTAAGAACACAAAGGATTTTTAAAAGGCTAGATAGATAGCATGATGCAATGAATATTGCAAATCTGGAAATTAATGTATCAAAGGGCAAGGAAATTGTGTCTGTTATGGAGAATGGAGCAAATGGTTTCAAATTATACATATAAAAACTAGAACAAATGAATTTGTATACGCTGGTAAAACGAATAGACGCTTTAAGTTGTCCAAATACTTGTGTGAAAATAATGGGAAATATGTGGTCTGCGAAGCATGAATGTTTACAAAAGTTATGGAAAATATCTGAAAGCACGGTTGTTTATCAAATAAGCAAAATGTGCATAAGAGTATGCTTTTTCACACTTTGTTACATAAGGTGAATGCTGTGGCAGTTACTTATTTAATTAGAAAAGTTTGAAATTGAAAATGATAGGGTCAAGTATGAATGGGTGTTGAATAAATATGGACTGAATAATAAAATACTTGATAAGAGAAGAATGCTAGGGTGGTTTATTATGTAGTAAGCTTCTGCCATTTTACTTCTCTCAGTTGAATATAAAAGCTCGTAAACAATTTTTTTGACAGATATCTCATGGGATTTCTTCATTCCTGTAGTTCATAAAGGAACTGAGAAAGATCAAACAAGAGAACAAGTGCTGCCAGGACTCAACAAAGAACAAATTCAATTGAACACAGGTTAGAGACACTATTAAGGCCTGTCTTGTGTGGTAAGGATAATACTTTGATATTTTGCCACTATTATTGTATCTATAAATAATCAGTTCATAGCCCTGTTTTGGGTGACACCAGCCCTCTTGGGTAAAGGGGTCTCAAAGAACCTTTTAGAGGAGTGTGAAGAATTTAGCTCAATATCTCTCACACAAAATTACTCAGATTTGCTCACAGTTGGGTGCTGAGCAGTTACTGCAGGTTCATAGGAGATGCCTAGGGAGAGTGGTGGGATTCAAATATGTGAACAACTGGTTCTCTGTGTGGATGCCACTTCCAGAAGTCCGTTCTGGGCCTGGGCCAGAACTCAACAAAAAATTGGCTACTGGTTCTGCCAAACTGGTGCGAACCGGCTGAATCCCACCACTGCCTAGGGAGGAATCTTTCCCAATTATCTGTGAACAGTTTGAACTTGCTGGGCCTGAGAAAGTGGATGGAGTACTTAAGATGAGCCCAGCCACCTGGTCTAAATCCATGCCCACTTGGCTTGTTGAAACAGCTCACAGGTGTTGTGTGAGTAGATTCTAGTGGTGTTTAATTCTTCTTTGAGTGAGGGGGCTGTCCTTTTACCTTTTAAAGAGGCTTTGGTTCATGCCCTCAAGAAATTGCTAGACTCCACCATACTGGACAATTTTTATCCAGTATCCAATCTCCCCTTTTGGGAGAAGTTAGTTGACAAGGTAGTTGTTTATGAACTTCAGAGGTCCTTGGATGAAGGTTATCTGAACCCTTTCAGCCAGGATGCAGACCGGGGGGGGGGGGTCTGGTATTGGATAGAAATGGTACTGGTCATGCTTTTGCATGATCTCTGGCATGGGCAGGATGGGATTGTGCCTCTATCATTGCCTAACTTAACTTCTTGGCTTTTGATATCATCAACCATGATATATTTCTGGATTGGCAAAGAGGATCAGGAATGGGTGGCAGGTTGGTTTGCCTTCTTTCTCCAGGCTAATTTACAGTTGGTGATGATTGGGAGCAGAGATACTATCCTTGATCCCTATTGCTTCAAGAACATGTTGCAGTCCTGGTTAGGAAGGCCTTTGCATAGCTTCATGTTGCACACATTTCTGCCCATTTCTAGCTTACAAAGCTCTACTCACCATCACTTATGCTCCAGTCACCTCCAGATTGGACTATTTAAATGAGTTGGGTGGCTAGATAAATTTGACATAAATAGAATGCATGAGGATCAATTCATATAACAAATATGACAGAAGGGTCAATGGACTAAGAGGAAGAGGAAGACCAAGAAAGTCATGATTAGGAAGAATTGGTGAAATCCTTAAAAGGAAAGAGATGAGAAAATATAAAAAATAAAATACAGTATTGATATGAACAGGTTGAAAGCAAGAATAGTCTCAAGGATAGAAAAATATGGTTTGTTATAATAAAAAGTATTTATATACTATATTCTGCTATATTTCCTTTAATATTTTATTTATCTCTGCCTTTGCTATTTTTACTCCATTTTTACACTTTCAATAACACTGTTCACTCTAAAGAAAGTAAATGTGTCTCTGTGTGTATAGTGTATGTGAGAGACTTCAACATGCAAGAAAATATTCATTTTAAAGGATTTGTCTATCACCTTATGAGTCAAAATAGTGATTGAGTTAAATTTGTAAAAATTACATAAATATAATACTTTGTTTTGTTCTTCTGAACAGAGAAAGGCTATCTTTTTATAAGCCCATGTTCACGGAAACAAGTTTTTTTAGAGATGACTTTATACCATGGATATTAAAATCTTGGTTTCATTCATTTAATAACAAACCTTTTTAGTAACCAAATAAATAAATTAGTTAGACTGTAATATCTTAAGAGGCACTGTCTGCTCAAATTTCAAAAACAACTAATCATATTGCTTGGAGAAAGTTATCACTGAAGTGTGAAGAAGAGGTTGCACACCAATTACATTTCTTCATTTCCTTGCACCAGAGGTCAACACTTCATTAATCTACCAAGCAACCTTTGTTGTAATAAAGTTTCCAGTGGGACAATTCAAAGGGTTACAGGTGAATAGAAAAGAAAGACATTGACCAACCACTTTCTAATAAGTGGAAAATAAATATTAAGAAACCCATGACAGAAAATTCATTAAAAACAATTAGTTTTTAAAACAAAAGGTGAAGGAGCTAGTGAATCAAATAAAGTGTACTAATTCTGTTTTAGGATGGCTAAGGCTAGTGTTAACTTGGATTCACTTTTAAGTCTGTTTCCATAGATATAAAATGACTTTATTAATATATTTTCCTTTCAAACAGAAAAAAAACAATGGCATTGTTTTCTAAACAGGAGTAATATACGTGGTGAAGTAAAATTAAAAGAACTCAAGGACAGAGCACCAAACATGCTGTGAAATGATATAAGAAAGTATTTGCAGAAGATAGCAAATTCTAAGTCATGCAAATAGAAAGATGAAGGAAAAATGACCGCAGCAGTAAAAAGTGGAGAACTTTCATAACATTTCATTTTATTATTGTGGAATGTTTAATAAAAGGAAAAATCCTTGAATGACAAGAAAATGATCTAGCAAAGGAAAGAATTTGAAAAAAATTCTCTGGTTTTGTCTCCTAAAGGAGTGTCTCTCTCAATCTTATCTCCTGCTCTGTAAATCAGAATTATTGTGATTCCATTCAAGTGAAAGGAAGGTTCCATTAACAACAAGCAGCAAAGCTGCACTGCAAGTTGTGTTCCTCTGTATACAACATCCTTCCTATGTGAATACCAAATATGTTCACTTTACATTTCTAAAGTGTCAAATCAGTGTCAAAGTGTCAAAACAATTTGGAGAGAGGTTGATGCAGAAGCCTATATTATATCTATACATTAGTTTTCTGACATTTATCTTTTTTGATATACACACATATAGTATAAACACACAGATACACATTATATAAAGGAAATAAAATTATATATACTACAATTTATATAAATAATTTTATGTGTTAGTATTATTATGAACGATTGATGATCCTTTATGGTGCCAATTTTTTTGTTGTGATTTATAAATATTCCCATTACTTTGCTCTAGAAATGGCAAAAGAGAGAGACAGACAGAGAGAGAGAGAGAGAGAGAGAGAGAGAGAGAGAGAGAGAGAAGGAAAAGTGGACAAATGTCAAAAAGGGCTCTACGGCTTATATTTTCACAGGCAAATGCTGTACCTGAGATATGATGTGGATAATATAAATTGCTGCTGCTAAATCAATAACCTTTCCTTGACTAATTTTAGAAAGCTGTGATCTTCATCTGAGCATTGTGTTTCTCTCCCATTACAGAAAGCTAATACCAATATATATTGACAAATGCAGCTGAGTTGTGTGATGGAGTTGTTTTTCAGTCTCAGTGGAGTCTAATTCTAGGAAGGAAACAGAAACCAAATATCCAAAAACTTCTATTTTTGTCAAACTCAAAATGAGGGAGTCAGATTATATGTACATGTTAAAACAGATTGATGCTTAGGAAAAGTCGTTATTCCTAAATTTTGTTTCCCCTTATCTTTAATTTTATGTTAGTCTTGTGGTACTGTATTTGTGTTGATGCATTTTTAGTTGATTATTTGTTTCTTTATTCTGAAACTATGTTTGACTCAATAGAATACTTAAAAATAGGACCAGACTGGGTGCAATATTGAATAATCAGTTCTTTCATAAACATCCTCTAAAAATTAGCTTTCAGAGAATGCATTGCTGTGTGTAATTTGTTTCCTTTGTGCATTGGGAAACTGGACAAGTGGTTTAACCACAGTCGCAGAACCAGGTCAAAAACTATAGCACAAGGAAGAAGGATTTCATGGCCATATTTGCTTATAAAAGGTTCTCAAATATATATTTTTTGCATAACTTATTCACTTCACTTATGAACACAGAGCAATGAATTAATTCTCCTAATCTGTAGTTGTCTACATTTCCCAAAGAATTTTATAAACATGCATATATTTCCTATGCATGTGCAAAGAATTCTCCACCCCCAAAACAAAAGCCAGAATTTAGCCAGAGTTTTATATCATTGCCAAGAGATATTCATAATTACCAAATTAATTCCAAAGTAGTTGAGAACAATGGGCTGATATCTATATAAAAGGGAATCATTCTAGCAAGGAAGTTAAAAATTAGAAGGCTTCTGATTTTTCAAACTAACACATTTTATTAGAAATTACAGCTTACTTATCAGATACTTATCATATACTGTGGCTAATCTGATTTAGGATTTAAATTAGAGTAAGGGAGGGGAACAAGGGGAAAAGCAGGATGATTATGCAGATGCAGGTTACATGTGAAGAGATTATTAAATAATAGCAATAAAGTATTGAAAAATCAATTGTTTATTGAGAATGAGTTCAGCAGTTTCTTCACTGGTACTCTATCAAGTGTTAGCCTCCAGCAATGGTTTTCAACCTTTTCTTCACCATGGATCCCTTTTAAATACCTTTTGTGGCCACAGACCGTGGCCACAGACCACCAAGACATTAACTCAAGATTTAAATCATAACATTTCTTCAAGCCTTTGTGAACCCCCTGTGATGACATTGCACTGCCACCTCCAGGGGTCCGCAGACCTCAGGTTGAGAACCACTGGTCTACAGCATATTTAACTGCATATTTAACTACTTCAGTGCAGAAGCTTTCCACCATTTCAATATCTTCATTGTCAAGTCTAAGGCTAGTTGTGGTATCTGCTGTCATAGGTATGGTTTTCTTTATCTTTATTTTGCCCATCATTCATTGTGCTCTTTTAATTGTGTAAAACTCTTTATTACTAGAACTTGCAGATATTTCAACAGGCTTGGGGATTCCCAGATAGTAGGGAGCCCACACATTGGCTGTTTTATGTGTGATATTCTTCTGCTTGTGATTTTCCTTTTATCAATGTTTACTGTTTTCATTGGTTTTCATTGATTTTTGTAGCATGTTTTAATAGAAGATCTTATTGCAAAAGTGTCACTTTGTGGGCAGCCATATAAATTGACAGAAAAGGAGAAGAGCCTTTTCTACTGTGGCCCCTGCCCTCTGGAATATTCTCCTGCTGGAAGTGATGTCTGCCTCCATACTCCTGGCCTTCTGGAAGAACCCGAAAACCTGTCTTTGCCAGTTGGCCTGAGGCCCTGACTGAGGCAAAGTGGTTCATGGGGTAGGGAGAAATTCCCATGCCATCTCTATTCTTGATTTTTAGTTTTCTATAATTTTTTCTTAATTTTAATTGCTTTGCATTATCATTTTTACCTTTTCATTATATTGTAAGCCACCCAGAGTCGCTGTATCTCTGAGTGGCTAGCATAAAAATTTAATAAATAAAAATAAACCAATCCGTTAAATGTTTGGTAATCAGCATGGCAGAGGTTATTGATGTTTCTTCCTCCAGTTTTAAAACCATTTATCTTCTTCCAATCCACATTTTCTTATGATTTTCTTAAGATTGTATTATTGAAAGATGTGATATATAATTGATTCAGGCTGAATAACAAAGAAATTAAAGAAGTCTTAACTGACAGAACTGAAGAAATTGATAGCTAAATTACAATTAATTGAAAAACAATGTGAAACAAGGGAAAACTTAGAAATATAGCTGAGGATTTCAGTGAAGAATATCTAGAGAGAAAAATGTTCCAAATTTTGTGTTATATGTTTTTAAATTCATTCAAGTTTCTAAATATATTTGTATAAGATTCATAATCCAAATAAATCAAAGATTGTAAGATTAAACAAAGAATTTGAATGCAGTAATAGAGATGCAACAATGATAATTTTAATGAAAGATTACATTTACTTTTAATATTATACTTAGAGAAAGTAGTGGAAGATATTTTGTCACTGGAAATTATTCCCGTTCTCATAGCTAAAATGATAATTTGGTAAAAGTTATTGAAAATATACTGAGCAGATTGGATTATTCTTTCATATCTGGTGACAATGTCATAAAATTCAACAATTCTGAAAAAAAAAGTTCTATTCTATAATTTTAAATTTGAATCCCTATTTCAACTGATTAATCAACTATACATCCTTTTAAATCAAAGGGAATTAGCTTTGAATATGATAACAATCATAATGATCTTAAATGCTTTTTATTCACCAAAAGGTGTGGAAGTATGCTTCAATGTCCACAATAGTTTAAAAATGATTAGAGAGGCATAGTGGCATAAATCAAAGGGAATTAGCTTTGAATATGATAACAATCATAATGATCTTAAATGCTTTTTATTCACCAAAAGGTGTGGAAGTATGCTTCAATGTCCACAATAGTTTAAAAATGATTAGAGAGGCATAGTGGCATAGAAGCTTAAGGACTCTGGACCTGTTGATCAGAAACCCAGGAATTCAAAAGCATTATTGTGAGTAGATAAATGGGTACCACTCCAGTGGGAAAGGCTAGCTGCATGAGGAGAGGGGATCTGGCTCTGGACCTGCCTGGGCATGAGGCGAGATAAATAGCAGAGGGCCCAGAAGATGTCATCAACCCAAATGCTGCTAGACAGCTGGTGCCAGCTAGATTGCCTCCCCCCCCCACAGGGCACCATGGATAAATGTACAGGTGTGAAACCAAACAAACTAGCAATTAGGCTGCAGGACTGCTCTCTAACATGAGCAGTGTAGATCTCTCTGACAAATGTATGTCATACAAAATAAATAGTTTTTTTAAAAAATCCTACTTAAAATTTGGTTAAAACTGGAAACCATTCCTGGTCTGTAATCTAATACAAGGATTTAGACTTCGCCCAGGGTTTCTCTATATGGAGTCTATATTTTAATCTCCATTAAATGAAGATGGCATGAAATAAAACTTTAACTATGGGGTACTCCTTAACTTACAACCATTGATTTAGGGACCATTCGATATCACAACAGCACTGAAAAAAGTGACTTATGACCATTTTTCATAGCATCCCCATGGTCGCATGCTTGATAACTGGCATCTATTTATGATGGCTGCAGAGTCCCATGGTCATGTGATCACCTTTTGCGACCTTCTGACAAACAAAGTCAAACAGGAAGCCAGATGCATTTAATAACTGTACTACTAACTTAACAACTGCAGCAATTTGCTTAAGAACTGTGGCAAAATGGGGCAAAACTCACCTAATAACTGTCTTGCTTAACAATGGAAATTTTGGGCTCAGTTGTGGTCCTAAGTCGACAACTGACAATGGCAGTTGTTACACTTATTTCATTAGCAACTGCATTTTATTTTGTTAAATCTATTTTCATAGAAATAGTTGCTTAAAACGCATAATGCACAAATCTTTTCATTTGTCACCTTTATCTTATTGCTCCACTCTTGCTATTATCGTAGTATAACTTGTGTTTGCAGTCAAAATGATGAACTACATGATAAGATGAACTCTATGAGCCATAAGAGATTAATACATTTAAAATAACCTGCAGCCTACAGAAGCATATCACAGTTTTGTGGTGCATAGTTAAGCTAGTATAACCTTTTTGGCTTGCTGTCCAAAATGGACCTTTTTTATTATTATTTGGCCTAACAAAGCTTCTCCATGATTTTTTTCTAGAATATGTTTTTTCTAGACTCTATATGTGCGTGCATGTGTATATGTGTGCATCTGCATATGTATACATACATATATACCTGCTTATAAAAATCTATTATTTTGATATTCTAGAATCCCTATATCTTCACCTAACATTGTACTTCCACTAATCGTAGAGTTTGCCGAATCATTACATTTCTGTGAATTTACAGTAAATTCAAAAGTATATTGATCTATTAAAATAATTTTAATACAAAACGATAAATAATGCTTCAATACTTGTAATATCCCAATTGTGTTTTTATTCATTAATCTTTTACCTCTGCCTATTTTCTCCTCTCATCTGATCGGTTCTTCTGTAACTGTCTTATCTCTTCAACTACTACTGGTAACTCATGTCACTTATCACATTAAATTGTGGTTAAATTACTACAGCTAGATTCAAAGAAGCGTACGTAACAGAATACAAATCATAATAGTTGAGTATATATATCACAAAAACCCAAATCAAAGCTACATTATGACTTAGAATGATGAGTATATTTGATCCTTTTCCTAGCTGCATTTTACTTTCATGGTAACATCAGGGTTGTTGTTTGTCTGATTTTTCCATTTATCTACAATACCAGCAAGCTTTTAAGAAAAACCTAAAGACATATTCTTTCAGGTCTATCCCATTCTGACTTTTACTAGTATCATCTATGGTTTAGTTACAAGTGTATTTGATTTTAGTACTATGATGTCTAGGTATTTCAGTGGCTGCTCTTTATGGTTTCTATGGTTTTTACTAATACCATAAATTTTAATGATAAAAGTATTATGCTTTTATATTTTGCTGGCACTTTAGATTTTAGTTATTCTTATAGTATGCAGATTAGACTATTGGCAATAAGGTGGCTTTGATTTTGTGTAAAGGTATAAATACCCTTATTGCTGATTTATTGCTCTTCACTCCTTTGGGAGCATTTCTATCTTTAAAGGTTCTCAAATATTGTGAGTAAACTGATAAAATTTGTTGTTGTCCATTTAGACTTGTATTTGTATTTCAGAAATACGATTATTGAAAAGGTAGTGGTGAGCCTACTCATTCAGCATTTCACTGGGGCTCCTAAATTAAACATATTTCTTCCTGAGTTCACATACAATGAAAGACCCAAAGGTGCTTTTTCACGAGGCAACTGGACTTTCTTTTTTCTCTTTGAAGGCATTTCACTTCTCTTTGTCTGAGAATGAATAATGACTGAGACTCTCCATAGACATACAATGAAAGACAGCTGTCCAAATGTAAGAAATTTGCATAGAGATTTACAGGCAGATACTGTGTAAGCACTGGCGCATGTTCCAAAGGGCCTGTTTGTTTGTGAATATGAAGCCCTGCTGAGGAGTAATAATATGTCTTTTTCTTTCTCTAATGTTCTTACATTCCAGCACTATCACGTCCAAATTTTCTGATCTTTTAAGAATAAAAAATGGGACAGGAAATTATATACTATATTTTATTTTATACTGTTTGTTACATCTGTTTGTCCTAATTCAAACATCTAGGTGTTGGAGCCATTAGAATGATTAAGCCAATGCTCATAAATTTGTCTCTCTGTGGGTGTGGTTATTTTAGGGTTTAGATTCTCCACCATCCCTTTCTATATTGTACAATAGTTTTAAAGTCACATCATTACCTGAATACCTGTAGATTTTAGTAACTTCATATTCTGTATTAGCCATTCATACTTATGTTTGTTTAATCATTTTTCAGCTTTATATATAGTTTATTTACCTAGATTACCTAGGTAATTACTTAGATTTATATAGCACTGCATTCATATTAATCCTAAATATATTTAAAATTTTAATGATACAGGTACTATGTTTTTATATTTTGCTGGCACTTTAAATTTTAGTTATTCTTATAGTATATAATTAGACTATTGGCAATAAGGTGACTTTGAGTTTAGTAGTGTAAATGTTGGTTGATGATTAAAATAAATAATAACCCAACCAAGGATTAAAAAAAAATCATACAATTCTCTGAAATGGTAATGCATGGTGCAAAATAGGAAGCATGTAAATAGTGCAATATTCTGTGGCCCACAGTCTATTTCAGTAACTTTGCCCACTGTTTATAGATTTTATTTATTTATTTAGTGTATGATATCTACATGCAATCATTGACATAAAAATTTAGTTTAAATAAAGCATCAGCAACACACAAACAAGATATGTGAACAATACAATATAGGAGGTAAAATATTAAATTAAGATAAAACCATAATAAAATCACCATAATATGGAGCCGTAGAATTGCAATGGGATAGATGTTATAATTTGATATCTAAGGAAGCTAACCATCTAACTGCTTCTGGTGTGGCTGTGAGGAGATCATCCCAAGTGGCTTAAAATTTCCTGAGGAAACATTCTTGACCTATATGTATCATAGTTTGTTCTGGTGCACCACAGTCACGTGGTGGGCTCTTGGCCATTTCCCACTTAAAGAACTTCACCTTATTCTGGCATGACCAGATTCTTGGGATATCCTGATTCTATGCATAGAAACATTGAGCTTCACATTTGTGTTTACCACATTTTAAGCCAACTGGAAGAATCAGTTACATGAATGAATTCTGTTAATTTCTCTGATGTCTATTTCATTAAAAGTTGTCCCTTAAGTAGCACAGCAGTTGTAGAGATACCATAAATTTAAAGGTAAAAGTTATAGAATGTATAAAACATTATATTAAAAGTGTTAAACAATGCAGTTCCATTACTATAATAATGATTGTCTGACAAAAGTAAAACTGATATTTAAATCTTTAACAGAGATGTGTTCATTTTTTTGAGGTTGTGCTGGCAGGTTGCCTGTTGCCTATAAAACAATTGCTACTGGTAATAAATAAGTACTAGGAAACATTAATGATTAATCCTGCAAATTTATATACTTGTCCAGATAATCCAAAAATCCAGGTACTAGTTCAATGTTGAAGGTTGATAAAAAGGGACAGGAACTTTCCACTCACACACATGGAATTCTTCTCTATTTACAGTGATTTAATATATCAGCTTAGCTTAACAAACTACACATTTTTTTTTTGTTTCCTAGCATACCTGACCTGAAGATGGCGCCGCCACCGGCAGCCTCGAAATGCTCTCTGATAGTTTTGTTATTTTCTATTATTCTCTGTGATTCATTTTGAATTTCATACTCAAGAGACCAAGTGTTAAGCAGCAAGAAATGTTTTCTTAATGGGCAGCATTCTGTGACTTCTCCCCCCCCCCTTTTTTTTTTTCCTTTACAAATGAAGAAGAGATTCTAATACAGGAAGAAGGAACTTTCTCTGAAGAATGGAGCAATGGAAAAAAAGGAGGAGACAACATAAAATGAAGATGATTTTGAATAGACTAAGGAAAAGTGGAACAAAAACTCCTCTTCCTTCACTCTTCCTTACTAATCTATATTCACTTGCTAATAAGATGGATGAAATACTTCTTTTAAACAGATGCAACTCTGATTTTTACACCTCAGCAGCCCTCTGCTTCACTGAAACCCGGCTTGATGACTCGATTGATAATAGAAGCTTGCATATCCCAGGATTTCAGATACAGAGACACAATTGCAGAAACATCTGGTAAAAAGAAGGGAGGGGGTCTCTGCTTTATATCAACAAATGATTTTCCAAAACTGTAACTATACTAAAGAAATTCTGTGATGTGGACTTAGAGACACTAATTTTCAACTGCAAACCATTTTATTCTTCACAAGAGTTTTCCTCATGTGTCCTATTTGCAGTGTATGTTTTGCAGCAAGCTCGCACAAATAAAGCATTACAAACTCTAGCTGACCAGATTGTGTGGGCTGAAGAAAAATATCCTGATTCACTCGTCATTGTGTTAGGAGATTTCAACAGTGCTAACTTAAGCCAAGAGCTACCAAAATACTTTCAGCACGCCAACTGTCTCACTAGAGGCAAGAATACTTTAGACCACTGCCACACAATACTAAAAGATGCCTATCAGTCTTTACCACGAGCAGCTGTGGGACATTCTGATCATTGTATGATTCACCTTGTACCTGTTTATAGACAAAGGCTTAAAACCATAAAACCAACAATTAAATCAGTGAAGTCTTAGACTGAGGAGGCAAAGCTAAAGCTACAGGCTTGCTTTGACTGTACTGATTGGAAAGTTTTTGAAGATATTTCTGCAGACTTGGATGAAATCACAGATACTGTAACATATGTTAGTTTTTGTGAAGACCTATGTGTGTGCCAACCAGAAACTTGCAAATATACAGTAACAACAAGCCTTGGTTCACAGCTAAACTCAAGCAGCTACGTCGTGCCAAAGAGGAAGCCTATAGGAAAAAAGATAGAATGCTGTACAATCAGGCCAGAAATGTACGAGTATTAACAAGGGAGATCAGAGCAGCAAAAATAAGCTACTCTGAAAAGCTAAGGAATAAGTTCTCAACAAACGAGCCAGCAAATATGTGGAAAACTCTAAAAAACATCACTGGTTATAGCAAACCTCCTCTCCATGCTGAAGGAAATCAACAACTGGCAGATGATCTGGATGTGTTTTACTGTAGGTTTGAGAGGAAACCACTATCACCTATCTCCACCATCCCCATCTTAGATACACCAACAACAGCCAAACCTCCTACAACTGACTCCATCCCCTTGGGTCCCCCACCTCTGGTGATCACCAAAAAAGATGTGCAAGGTCTATTTCACAGGCAAAAGCCTGGAAAAGCACCAGACCCAGACAAGATAACTCCTTCTTGCTTGAAGGTTTGTGCTGACCAATTGGTCCCCATCTTCACCCGCATCTTTAATAAATCATTAGAGATGTGTTATGTTCCTTCTTGCTTCAAATGCTCTATTATCATCCCAGTGCCAAAGAAACCCTCCATCAAGGAACTGAATGACTACAAACCAGTTGCTCTGGCATCCATAATGAAAACCTTTGAAAGGCTAATGCTGGCCCATTTGAAAACCATCACGGATCTGCTGTTAGACCCCTTGCAATTTGCCTACCAAGCAAATAGATTGGCAGATGATGCTGTTAATATGGCTCTGCACTACATCCTACAACATCTTGAATCTCCAAAGACCTATGCAAGGATCCTTTTTGTAGATTTCAGTTTGGCGTTCAATACCATCATTCCAGATATTCTTCTCACTAAACTAAATCAACTATCTGTGCCTGACCACACCTGTAAGTGGATCATAAGCTTTCTAACAGACAGGAAACAACAAGTGAAGCTAGGCAAAATCACATCGGATACCTGTACAATTAGCACAGGGCCCCCCCAGGGCTGTGTGCTCTCTCCACTTCTCTTCTCTCTATATACCAATGACTGCATCTCAAAAGATCCCTCTGTTAAAGTACTGAAGTTTGCAGATGATACAAAAGTGATTGGTCTTATTCGAGACAACGATGAATGTGCATGCAGACAGGAGGTTGAACAACTAGCCTTGTGGTGTGGCTGGAACAATCTTGAACTGAACACACTCAAAACTGTAGAAATGATAGTAGATTTTAGGAGAAACACTGCTATTCTATAACCTCTTACAA
This sequence comes from Azemiops feae, assembly GCA_023970755.1. NCBI lineage: Eukaryota > Metazoa > Chordata > Lepidosauria > Squamata > Viperidae > Azemiops > Azemiops feae. The sequence continues at coordinate 100,421 of JALGBA010000095.1, forward strand.
TACTAGACAACACAGTATCAACAGTGGAGACCTTTAAGTTTCTAGGTTCTATGATATCTCAAGATTTAAAATGGACACCTAACATCAAAAAAGCACAACAAAGAATGTTCCTCCTGCACCAACTCAGAAAGCTCAGACTGCCCAAGGAGCTGCTGATACAGTTCTACAAAATAATTATTGAATCTGTCATTTGCACCTCTATAACTGTCTGGTTTGGAACTGCAACCATACAAGACAGACATAGACTTCAACGAATAGTTAGAACTGCAGAAAAAACAATTGCTACCAGCCTGCCTTCCATTGAGGACCTTTATACTGCATGAGCAAAAAAGAGGGCCCTTACATCCTGGACATAAACTGTTTCAACTTCTTCCATCAAGACAACACTATAGGGCATTGCACATCAGAATAACTAGACATAAGGACAGGTTTTTTCCCCCACGCTGTCACTCTGCTTAACAACTAACTCCTATAACACCATCAAACTACTTAGTAAAGCTGTATTACTATTATTCTTGTCATCATCTTTCCTATTACCTATCCTTATTTTCTTATGACTATAACTTTGTTGCTTGTATCTTACAATTTATATTGTTTTATTTAGTATCCTACTACAATTTATGTTGTTGCTTAGCTAGTATCCTATGACTATCACTAAGTGTTGCATCTTATGATTTATGATGAAGTGTTGTATTTTATGATTTATGATGAATGTATTTTTATGTTGTTTATGATCATGTTCTATCACTATTACTTGTATGTATACTGAGAGCTTATGCAACGGAGACAAATTCCTTGTATGTCCAACCATATTTAGCCAATAAAGAATTTTATTCTATTCTATTCTATTTTCCCACAAGAGCAGGGTCTGGAAAAAATTTTCAGATCACCCAAGGATTGATAACATTGGTTGTGACAGGAATTGACCAACTGGCTCATTGCCCAAGCTTGACATCTTAGGCTGAAAGAAAGTGCCTGGCCGTAAGTAACTCATCTGGCTTTCATGCCTAAGGCAGGTTTAGAACCAGTCTCCTGGTTTCTAGCCTGGGGCCTTGACCATAGACCAAACTGGCTCTCTTAACAAACAATACAGATGCAGCTTTATATATAGAATATAAAACAGAGCTAATCTGTTTTATTCCCTTTCCTCCCTCCCTTCTTTCTGTGCTTTCTCTTCTGGGCTCAGTTCTATTTGAGAGAAAAGAACAGGAAAAAGAAAATTTTCTGGGATTGCAACTCCTTTGTCAAGTTATCTTCACTGATATTTGTTTATTTATTATTACGAAATAAGAATTTAAACTGCTGCATAAAATGAACAGATGTGTAGCATATAATAAAGTATAGAATGTGCTATGTAAACAAGAGAAAAATATATGCCTGTAAAAACAAAGATTTTGGAAGTGATACATTTTTAAAAATATATGTATTAAACATAGGTTTACCATTGTTATTAGCGGGAAATTCTGAACAGGTGAAACTACACATTTACAAGGGTCTGTATGTGAATGGAGGGAGTGGAAAGGAACCAAGAAAGAAGCTAAAACCCAGGCAATGGTATATTAATAACAGTGCAGAAATCCAGAGAACGATCCAAATGTGGGTAGTTTCTCCTCATCATGGATCAAGGCTGTCAAGTCCAACCTTGTCAAACTAGGCTTCTCTTCCAGCCTCAATACTCAAGTTGGACTATGACCAAGCAAAACAAACCTTGTGACAAAGGGACAAGAGGCAAGCGGACTTAGGGATAGCTCAGTTGTTTCTGGCTCCAGACTCTATTAGATATGTTGCTACTTCTGCCAGTTATCTTAGCCAGTTGGAGTCAGCAAACCACTGGAAAGCATTTTAGCTCACATGATGCCATGCATCGACCATCCTGTATGGCAAGTATAAAAAGATACCATTGACTGAAAGACTCTGCTCCTGTGGCTCAGGAGAGGTGGAGACCTTTGGACACATACTCCTTCAATGCTCTTGATATTTTGAAAAAAACATATCCTCCCAATAATTGATAGGTATCCTGGCCGTTCTGACAATGGTTATCTCCAGTGGCTGCTTAAGGACAAACAGACTATAATTACAAACAGACTATAATTACAGCACAGGTGGCTAGATTCTGCACAGCAGCACTGGGGATTTGTCGGAAACATGTGATTAATCCACCATAGCTATTTTACACAACTAATGTAGCAAACCCTTTTGCATTACTATTTTTTTTTGCATTTTAATATTCAATGACTACGGGCCCCACAGTTTAAGGATTGATATTATAGTATAGTTAGGCCATGTGTAACTGACAGTCTGGATGCCAAATTGTCATTTTAATATAGATTTTATCTGTTATTTATTTCATTCTAGAATTTTTAATTGGATATTCTTTGACTGTAATAAACCTGAATGAATGAATGTGGGTAGTTCCCTCTTTCTCACCCTGCCTTGTATCTCCCCCAAGGAGTGCTGAAATATTAAGAGTTGCCACTACAAATATGTAGGGATGCAAGGCCATGGAGAAACATTGTACAGCTCCTGGGTTCCTACCTCCATTAACACATTAGACTCATTATTGACACAGTTCTTTCACCTGCCCTGAATAATCCTTATTCTTTTCTGGATCTCAAAAAGCAATTAAATTAAAAAGCACTTAAAATAATGTAATGAGGAACTGTGTGATGGAAATTTAACTTTGGTGCCAGGTTTTTAATGTTTATTGTTTTGATACATTTAATATGGTATTATGTTGTTTTATTATTGATATTATTTCAATTGCTGATTGGGAGCCACTCTGAGTTTGATATATGATGGGCGGTTATATAAATGTTTTATATAAACAACAAAGTCAAAAAGTGGAAGTTAAAATTCCAGCATGCTTAGAAAACAAAACTGCTTGACAGGAAGGTAGATATGCCCAGCGACTTTTCAATCACTTCCAGAGGGAATTGGAATCTTCAAGACCCCCTTTCCCCACTGGGTCCACAATCATCTAAAAGTCATCTTGGGTCACTCCAAAGTGCTCCCATTCAAAACCAGGGAACTTCACTGCCAAAAAACCAGCTTTAGCAGTGAAATAGCAGATTGTCAATAAGAGAGAAAAGAAACTCTTACCATGCAGCAGCCACCTTGAAAGGGGAGGGCTATATAAATGTTTTTAATGTATAATTTTCAAATAACTAGAACACCTTTGTGGCCAGGAATATGCTGCATCTTGATAGGAACTTACTAAATAAATAATTGATCTGCTCCATGGTCTTCTATAATTGTATAAGTAGGTTTATAATAACTGCTCTGATGGAAGAGTAAATAGCTTCCACTTGCTTTGGTGCTTTGCATCTCGCCAGTGGTAGAAAGGGGTGGCTTGTGCACAAACAACTTTTTGTGGAGGTTGTTGCAGCTCCACAAAATGAATAGTTGCTTTTGTCATCCAAGGCCAACTCACTCTGAAGTAATATTTCTTACTTGTCACCATTTCACTGCCTCTCAGATCAAAAGTATTTGGCTGTTCCTAAGATTTCTAAATTGTTATAGTAATGTTGTAGGCTTTCATTATCAAGAGCTCAGTGATATGAATCAAGGAGGTTGCTGAAGCATTCACTGGATCTGGCATGATCAATTCCATAGAAATAAACTCATTATTAAAATTGTGGACTCCCTGTTTCCCAGGATCTCAGCAAGTCTGTCATTTACAATAGTAGTAAAATCATCTTTCATATAAGGCATTCTTCCAAACTCAATCCTGGTTGATCCTCTACATTTTGTATTTTATTTTGCTCAAAGTTTTCAACTGATTTTATGTCAAAAAGTGTCTTTCTCAATAAGACTCATATTAAAATGTCTGCATTTTGGAAGTTGAAGGTATCAAATGCACTAGTGGTAGTGCATGGATCAAACTGCTAGCACTGTTTGCTTAAGTCAGGGGTGTCAAACTGCCAGCCCGCGGGCCTGTTGCATCATGCAGAGGCCGTGCCCACCCCAGCTCCAGCAATGCAAAAAAAGTTGCGATACGTTGTGACACATCAAGTCACACGGCGAGTTTGACACCCGTGGCTTAAGTTAGTTAGGTTTTTAATTATGTCCATCTGATCGCATTTTGGCAGAACTCTGAATGAGTCAATTAACCTTGTTTCTTCTTCTAAAAGTTTCTTTCCTGCTCCCGCTTGAATGAATGTTTATTTAAGCAGTTTCCTCTCAAGGATTTTAGAGGCTCAGGGCCTTCATGGGTGGCTGTCACTGACGTATCATATTTAGACTTTAAAAAAATCACACAATCCTGGAGGGACAAATTCAGCAGCGTGCACCTTTGTGAATGACCCAGATTGGAAAAAAATGCAAAAGTATGCATTTCATTTAAATGTTTCATTTAAATAGCATACAAGGAATAGTGTAATGTTTAAATATTAATAATTTTTGTTTCAGCCCATTTTACTTGGTTACTATTCAGTTTTGAGAAAATGAACAAAAATGCCATTGGCTCAAAGAAAGCAATAGACTTGTTGATCACCATTGAACTCTGATTAGTTAGTTATTAGAGAGTGAATATTTTAATTTTACTCTCCCTCTTTACAGCCTCCTGATTTGTGCATTCTCCCCCTTCTGTACTCTCCTGCCTCTTTATTCGAGGGAAAGAGGCAATCTCTCCTTCTTAAAGGAGAGCTCCTCATGTTTGCCATAGAAGAGGAGAGTCTCAGTAACAACTGAACTTGATGGGCTTTTTGGAAATGCATCCCATGCAGTTTTGAAGAGTCCACCTTTCTCTTTACTTCTGATTACTGTTCAAAAATAGAAATACAGTAACTGCAGTGAATAAGCATTGTCAGATTATAAAACCAGTTGTATTCCTGGTTTTTGAATCCATATTCCCATGGTCTTCCAGAGAAGTACTGCAAAGTACTCAGTGGTTGTTTCCCATATGGATGAGGTTAAAGCAGCAAGTCCTTCCTAGGAGTCAATTCTTCTCCTAAAAAAGAGGAAAGCTCTCTTTTTTGGCTGCTTGCATATCTCTTTCCAGGGCTTCATAGCTGAGGTATGTGTACCACTTTTACTACTTAAAGTTGATGGCTTCTTATGTGCTAAATGTTCTTCAGTTCTGTCATTGGCTTAATGAAAAGTTGTGCTCCAGTCTCCACTTCCTTTCACCCATCCTCTCTCTTCTGTTAAGAAAACAAAGACCTCTTTACTCCAGCTGGAACAAAATACATTAAGGACCAAAGGCATGTGAATCTACAGTGGAGTCATAAGGTAGTAAAGTCAAGTCATAAAAAGTGTGTGTGAGGGGTATTAAAATAACCAACATGCTAAAAAAATAGTACTAGAATGTATATTTTTTTTAAAAAAGTTAATTTATTATTAATTCTAAAGTAGGTTATGAGGAGTTTGCTAAAGAGACTTCTTTACATGTAACATTTTCAGCTCTTCTTCCTGTCCTCATTGACATCTGGCCAATTCTCTGAAAATTGTAATCCCTTTCACCAGTCAGTTCTCTCACTGGATCTCTCTCTCAGATTCTGCTTGCTCCAGCTGAGTCTCCACTGCAGATTCCTTCACACTGACATACTGAGATGAAATGTGCACCTGCAGCAGCAAAGGGAGAAGATTTTGCCAACTCAGAGGTTTCCGAGAAAAGGACCCAGATAAAAAAAAACTGTAATCCTGAGCTGGGATAAGGCAGGAAGAAGAGGGTCAGAATAGACCTATTCTCCAAAGCAGGGGTCCCCAACCCCTGGTCTGTGGATCAGTACTGGTCCACGGCATGCCAGCAACTGGTCCGCACAAACAAGCAAAGCCCCATCCGCAGGATGCAGGCAGCATATAAAATCATGCACCCTCCAATCCGCAGAAAAACCTCTCTGCACAGAACCGGTCCCTGGTGCTCGAAAGGTTGAGGACCTCTGCTCAAAAGCACTGAGGGGGGGGGGGACAAGAAGTAACTGTTGGAACCTTATCAAAGAGAGATCCAACCTAGAACTAAGGATAAATTTCCTAACAGTGAGAATAATCAATCAGTGGAACTGTTTGCCTCCAGAAGTTGTGGGTGCTCCATCACTGAAGATTTTAAAGAAGAGATTGGACAGCCATTTATCTGAAATAATATAGGGTCTCCTGATTGAACAGAGGGTTGAACTAGAAGATCTCCAAAGTCCTTTTCATTATATTGTTACCATAATAACTACATCCTAGAATCTCTCAGGCTATATCTATTAACTTAGAAAGTTACAGCTTTAGTTTGGCAAGATTTTGTCTGTTAGGTATAAACAAATAAAGGATTTGACTTGATTCACTCTCACTATTTCATCTCTTGGCTTGTGCCTGACACATGCACAGTCCACACTGCTCTCTCCCCCAAAAATTTCAGGAATGTCTGACAGTCTTCTCCTCCATCATTTACTGTATGCTTTTAGATGATTGCTAAGGCAGATGGAAGTGGCAAATTAAATTTTCCTGGGAGACAGAAATATACTGAAATGAAATGAATATAAGACTTAAATCTGGATAAGTGTAAAATTGGTGGAATTAGTTAAGATTTTCTTGGCAAAAAGATTATTGATGAAAACAAAAAGCAATTGCCTGTTTTGAAAACTGAAAAATGAACTGGTGCTGACATTTAATGGTGGATGAAAATATATAATTATGGCTGCTCTAAATACAGGAACTGGAAGCCTGGGAAAAGATAACTTGTTATTGTGACCTTCAACATTTTAACTAAACAAAGAACAGCTATAATAAAGAAAAGAAAACATTTTGGGCTATCTACAAAGTGAGAACTATAAAACGTAGAAAAAAACTTAGAAAAAAAAATTGACCTTCCTGGATTATAAATACTTATTGAATTGTGACTTTAAAGCTGTTTGCAGAGAAAGGAAAACTTTGATTTTTGGCTATCATGGAACATCAGAGATCTGCAGAAAAAATATATCAAGTAAAAACAAATACAAACGACAATGACTTCAAACCATGAGGAAATTAAAAATAACTTTGAAAATTTAAATGAACACATCTTCAATTTAACTATACAACAAAAAAAAACTCTCAGAAAATAAAAAGAGAGAGCGATCAAGTAAAGCAGATAACTGAACACAAACCAGAGGAAAGAGATTTAAAAATGGAATTCAACAATGGAAGAAACTATGATTTAACCCAGGCAGAGAAAAATGTCCAGGAAATATTGGACATGGAAAAGACAACTTATACTTCAAGATTGCAAAATAAGTCTAAGGACAAGAAAAAAGATTTGTCAAAGTGGATTACAAAGCTGTCAGGAGAACTGCGAGAACTTGAGAAACAAAAAATGATAAGAGAAACTAAGAGAGAAAGAAAGAAAAAGATTTTCAAGGAATATGAAGGAGCAAAACATTCCCACAAAAACACCTTGCTTGACTCGTCTCTTGTACCTACAACAATATCTACAAAACTATGGGAAGACCTTTTGGTCCAGCAGAGCATACTGACTAGGAAAGATGTTTGGGAAAAAAAGGCTAAAGTTAGAATTAAGAAATTAGATGATGAGACTTATCAGATGGAATATTTAAAGATTAAGCACTTGTTTGAATATGGTTAAAGAAATAAAATTTTGGAGGGATAGGCTCCTCAAATAACATAGTATTTTTTGTTTATGATATGAGAAATATAAAAATGTTGGGATGATTTATATGAGGGAAATGTTTTAGATACTTAAGTGTAATGGATTTTGAGAAATTTTCAATTAATAAGAATGTTTTGAATAGTTTTAAAAGATTAGCGGTGGATTTATTAGACGGAATACTTAAAGATTAAATATTGATTTGAATATGCTTAAAAAGAATAGAATTTTTTGGGACATAAATGTATTTTAGCTTAAGAGGGACATGTTTTTCAAGTAGTATATTATTTCCTTCTTTTTTTCTTTTCTTTTCTTTTCTTTTTGTTTCTTTTTGTTTCTTTTTGTTTTAAGATATGAGAAATGTAAAACTGTTGAGATGGCTTGTATGAGGAAAAACACTTAAATATTTAAGTGTAATTAACTCTAAGAAAATCTTAACAGATAAAAATGTTTTTGAATATTGTGGGGAAAATAAACTTAAATAAGAACTTTAATAACAGGATCTATGACAAGGTGATTAAGATGATTAATTAGAAAAGAAGCTTCATATTGATGTGGTTGTTACTTGTAGAAATACTAGAAAAATGTTTATATTCAATTGTTATCTACTAAAATACTAAGAAATGTACTAATTTAAGGTTGATAAAAGAGAATATTATTGGAAGAAGAGAAAATCAGGGAAAGCTACTATGTGGAGTATGGAATTATAGAAACTAATTGTTATTGTTTGTAAATATAAACCCAGACAATGCACTGTTTACCAAATATTAATACTGATTATGTTAAAAAAAATAAAATATATTTAAAAAAAGAAAAAGAAAAATCAGAGAAAAAGAACAGCTAGTAATTGGATTCAGTGAGATAAATAAAATAAGTAAATGCATGATTCTGTAGAACATGTATCTTTAAAAGCACATAATCAAAAAAACATATAATAGTCAATATGATTGGTCTTCAGATTAATGACATTTTAACAAAATAATGAAGATTACTAGTATCTGAAACAGTTCAGACAATGTATGTAATTTGCATGATTTTATGTTATTACTTTCTTGCACAAGTAAATTTCAATTTAACAGACAATTGGGATAATAAGTACACTTATCCTGAATTGGCCCTCCACAAATGCCATGAGATCCTGTAAAAAATTATACTTGGTTTAAACAATTGCAGATAGATGCTTTGTATGTAATGTATGTGCTCCAAAGCAGGGCTTTTCAACCTTTTTACCGATTGTACCACTTTTAGGATATGGCAATATTCGAGTACCACTTAGCAAGGTATTAAAAACTTGACGACCAAAAAAAAAAACCTGTTCAAAGTTGCAATTGCACTGAAATGACTTATGACCATTTTTCACACTTATGACCATTGCAGCATGCCCAGGGTCATGTGATTTATATTTGGATGCTTGGCAACTGATTTGTATTTATGATGGTCACAGTGTCCCAGGGTCGTGTGATCCCCTTCTGCAACCTTTTGACAAGCAAAGTCAATGGCAGAGCTGCTGGTGGCCAAGTGCTAAGGTGGGACTTCCTTCCCTCCCTCCCCTGCCTCCCTTTTTCTCATTCCCATCTCCTTCTGAAGGAAGAATTTGAACCCCCTCCCATATTTTCCCTCTTCCATATATTGATCAAACAAGGAAAGGCCTCCAGAGACAGAAAAGACAAGCTGCTGAGTGAACTAGCTTAAAAAGGCACATTCCCCTTTAAGAATTAGCTACTGGCTAGAAAGGAAAGTTAAGGAGTGCAGCCGACACTTAAGGAAGAAATAAAAATGTAAGTACTGGCTGCCAGCTAAGGCAGCCTCCCCAAATGGCTCCATTCATAAGTAAAGAATTGCTACAGACAAAATCCATTCAGGAGAAAAATACTTCAAAATCCCTTGCAGCAAAACTTACAGCTAACAACAGCAGAGCAATAGAAGCTAACACCAGCCATCAGCCAAATAGAAATTTCCAAACACTCCTTAAGAACACAAAGCCCACATTGCACAAATCACAGAACTTCAAAGTCACAAAAGCACATAAGAATCCTTCCGCTCTCCATCTTCCTCCCTCCCTCTGTGCCTCACCTCCAGCCATTGCTGCCTTTTTTCATTCCTCTTGGAGGGCAACCCCTCCCCTACTGCATTTCTTGCCTATTTGCTGCTGCCAGCACAGGTGGCTGCCACAGCAGTTGTAGATCGGCTCATGGCTGGCCTGCTTGATCTCCTCTCCCCCCCACCCTCCTCCTTCTTCTTTCCCTTCGGTGCAGCTAGAGCTGACTCGGCCTCCTCCCAAGGCTGCTGCTTTTTTTCTCTCTCCCTCTCCTGCCCAAACTACCTCCTTTTATAGCCTCTCCTGTCTCCGCCCCCCTCCTCCTCCTTTCTCATGGGGGAGGGTGAGCCAGAAGTGAGCCTGGGGCCTTTGCAGCTCCAGAGGACTCTCTCACTGTAAGTCCTTGCCTGCGCTGGCTCTTTCCCTTCCCCACTACACTTGGCTAGGCAGGGCTGCATATCACCTGCCACTCATTAATGTACCACAAGTGGTACGCGTACCACCGGTTGAAAAGCCCTGCTCCAAAGCACCTATTTATCTTCAAATCAAATACATATGGATGGATGGACAGATAATTGGGCAAGCACAGTAGGTAGTTGCACGTATAATGCTGCGTCTCATTTGCTTTAACTTTTTAATGTGCCTCTAAAATTCATGCTTGCACTACAAATTGTTATATAGGTAATGTTTTAATAAAATTAAAATATTAATAGCAAAAAACAAATAAGATACATTCATTGAAATCACAAGCCTGCTATGTTTAGTAACAATTTAATGAGATTAAAAGAAACCTAAACTTGGTTTTATACACTTGATAACAGTTTGTATGGGTTTTAAAATAATCAGATATTATATATATATTGATTCACTTCTGTCCCCCCAACCCATTCCACAACTAGGAAAAGCAATGACGGGTGCGAACGATATGAATGGCTGGATGACAACTCACGGGGTACCCGCACCACGATCCCCGCTAACAAGAGGGGAATAACAAGACACTCCACCGACGACTGCAAAAAAGAAATCCATGAGCAAACGATGGAAAGCCACGCTACGGGACCCTGCACACGCGCAAGAAGGGCAAAAGAACTAGCAAACGATGGAGGGGGACTGAAAAACCCAACGAATGATCGATCAGCAAAGGACCTTAAGATGGGGGGGACAACCAGAAGTGAATCAATATACCCACAGATATCCACGGAAGAAGGTAGCGCTCCTGAGTGTAGAAATACACACAGGAGCATATCCATCAGAGACTACCCCGACAGACACCCAGATCCACTCAATATACCCCCCCCCGAACACACACGTGTACAGCCCTGCTAAGGAAGATCAGACGGACCCCGGAATAGAACCAAAAAAGGGGATAAGCGAAAGTGAGCAAAAACAACCGGCGTATGACAGCAGAAAGAAAGTGATCAAGGCAAAGAAAGGGAAAATAGCAACCTCGGAAGACATCACCACAGCAAGAGACGCGTGCCCTTTAAGAACAAACCAAATAGAGAAAACGGACGGACCGATGACTAGATCGAGAAGCCGGGTGCAGAGTCGCCCGGCGGTATAAAAAGGACGCCCAGTAATCTCGTATTGTGCTCTGATGATGTCGGCAGTGTTGGCCAACGAAAGCTCAGCTTTAGCTTTTGTATTAAACAGTTTCTGTTTTAATATCATCCTGGTGCTCGTACTATTTTTTTTACCGTATGGATTTACCCAGGATTCGCATTTTTAGTGTAATTAGGGATTATATATATATATATATATATGTTTTCTGAGGTTTTCACGGGTGTTTGTATGTAGGTCTTTGGTAATTCGGGTTTTCTCCCACGTAAAATTGAAAGTGTCTTGGCAACGTTTCGACGAAGTCCCATTCGTCATCTTCAGGCTGGTGTCTTCGGCTTCGTGCTTCTAGGAGCAATGTGTGATTGCAGCTGTTTCTTCCTTTTAGCTGCCAGTGGAGGTATGAACTGATTGGATGGGAGCTTGGCTGTGTTCTGATTGGGTGGAGGTGTGTTCTGATATAATATATATTATATATAAGGTATATATTATATACCTTGTACAATCAAAACATACCCAATGTACAAACCCAGCACTTATATATATGATTTGAAATCATGTTCAATAAGTTTAGCTGATAATAAATCTCAATTACTCAATAGTTATATTTGATACTGATGAAGTTTAATATTAAGGATGTTTTCATTTTATTAAACTTATTTTTTTCTAAAGAATATTAGAGCTAGATATAAACTGACTTAATACTGTATGCTAATAAATATATGTTCAATTTTACATAAATAACTGCATGCACACACATATATAGACATATACTAGTATGTATGGATTATTTATTTTTGCAAATAATAATCATGTGTATTCTCTCTATTAATAATATAAATATGAAACTTTTAAATACAAATTCATTAATATATGTTAATGTTAATCAGGACTGATCTGAGCTAAAAGCTTAACTCTGCGGGCAACTGAGGAACGTTACTTACAAAGAACAATCTCCTGCTGTGTTCTCTTTCACTTTTAGTTTGAAGACACATCAGTGTATTTTTTTTTTTGCCTTTCCCACAATTGCTTTATTCATTAGCTATCTTTTAAAACATAATTATTTCAACTATTTTAATGTCAGTCTTGGAAATCAAAACATACACTGTTTACTGTCAATGCCTAAGGAATTGCTGTTATTAAAACTTTTTTGAAAAAATGTTATTGTAAGTATGTGAATGTCTTACCTGTTGAACAAGGAGATACTGAAACCAGGAAAACAAACATCTATATTATCCATTCCCAACAGTTAGAACAATTAATCAGTGGAATGACCTGCCTTCAGAATTGTGGGTGCTCCAACACTGGGGGTTTTTAAGTAGAGATTAGGCAACCATTTGTCTGAAATGATACAGGGTTTCCTGCTTGCGCAGGGGGTTGGATTAGAAGACCTCCAGAGTCCCTATTCTGTTATTCATTCTGACTTTGGCCAACTTAACTATTAGTGCTTTACTGAAAACTTCCTCCTCCCCCTTTTTAAATCTTCAGCTGACATTGGTACAATGGATAGAGTATTGAGCGAGGACCTGTTCAATACTCAGGTACATGTCAACCCTCAAGTATGGACGCATTCTGGAGCCAGTCAATGTCTCTTAGCCCACCTAGCTCACAGGCTGATTAGGATAAAAGTTGAAATTGAAAATATCACCTTGTCTGGCTGCTAGAGAAAAAGGGGTGAAGATAAATATGTTATGAAAATAATTCTTATTCAGTTTGACTTCTGGGGAATTACTATTTTTACAGGGTGGGAGGACTCAGTAATTTCAATAAATTCAAAGCAATAGAGATTGTCATATCTATAATGGCAACATAATATCAGCAGTTTTGAAAGAGGATTTTTTTACAAGATCGTTAACAATTAGAACATGGAATATGAGAATATAAAACAAAAAAATTTGAAATTGTGAAAGGAAATCTGAAGTGTAGTAAATGGGATATCTTAGGAATAAGTGAATTTAGAAGGTCTGGAATGAGTTTAATTTAGACTATTATATTATTATTGTTGTTGTTGTTATTATTATCTGTATAAAGGAATGGAATTAGGTTGCTATTAAAAAAGAAAAACCCAGGTATATATATATTTTAGGGGAAAACAAATGTATGGAATATAAAAGAAAATATTTTGGCATAGTATTCTAATTATCCAATGCATAATAAAAGAACTTTATTCTCAGATGTGTGCATCAATGTACACATATTTTCCCTTCCTCCCTCTTTTTGAAACTAATATTGAACTGGTATAATGTAGTAATATTTGTGCCATTTACAACAGAATTGCAAATTGTTGAGTCACCCTGCAGAACATAGTCTTTTAGTTATATGAGACTAGTACTTAATAGGCTACATTTGATCTGTCAGAAGAGAGGTTTATGTAGACCTAATATATGTTGTGTAATTAATGTATAATATCCACCATTTGTTCATTCAAACTCCTGCATATTTTAGTTATTTTTTTCTCACATACCTACATACCCATATACCCGCACCAGTGATTAAAAAATGCTCTATGAATTTATTATTTTCCTTATTAAATTTGGCAGCTGTTAATGTTTATTCCTTTTCCACTCCTTAATCACTTCAACCTGCTCAATGTTCTGTGAATGATTTATGAACATTTTTCTAAGTTTCTCTCATCCAGCTTAACCACTCTCTCTTTCCTCTTCAATATACATTTGTGCTAAAAATACAAGGGGTTATCTGAACCTCATGAGACTATAAATGGTATGAATTCCTGAAAAGTACGTGCATAAGGTAACAGTTCTCTTGAAGCACTATACTGAAATCACTTTACCTTCCCAGTTAAATTTATCACTCTTTTTCTTAGCAGGAAATATATATATATTGTTGGGAGCAATATGCTGACATTTGTAAACTTCTCAGAGAGTGCTGTAAAGTACTGTGGAATGTTATATAAGTCTAAGTGCTATGCCTATTGCTACATTTTGAATATTGTTTATTATGTATCATATCCCCTTCCCCAATAGCCTTGGGGGCGTTCTTTACAATAACCCTGTAAGGCCGGCTAAGTTGAAAGAATTTAATTAGCTTAAAAGCAACCAATAAACCTCATGACTGATTTGGAAATCGAAACAGAATCTGTTTAGATTTCGATTAACATGTTTATCACTATACTGCACTGTATTTTAATATGTATCATACTTCCATACAATAATTAATTCATCTGTTTCACCATTTTATCTTAATCTGAGTATTTTTTAATCTCTAGAGCTCATATATTTTTTAACACAGTACTCAATTTTAGTACATTTTTGAACCCAGAACAGACCCAATTCAAGTACATATAAAATGTATTTATTTATTAAATTTATATGCACCCATCTCACTGTCCTGGGTGACTCTGGGTGGCCTGAAACATAACTATTTCTGTCTGGATATTAATTTGCTTAGATCAGCTCAGTTTGCATTTAGATTTATAAGGAATTACTTAATTCATACACTTGTTAATAATGGCTTATTGAATGACCATAATTAACTGGGTTTGCATTCTCCTGTCTCTCAGTGATAAGATTATTAATTGCTGCTAAGCATGATTGCTAATCATTATTCTAGGATGAATAGCAACATTAGACAATATACTAGAAACATATTTTGAGATTAAAAAAATATTACTTGGCAAATAAATATGATAAAAATGTTCTGACCTACCCAAAATGTTCGGAAGTAGATGTTCCTGATGTTTGTATACATAGGGTGTGTATAAAGCTGATGATATACATCTGTTTTTAAAATTCAAGCCTTGTGGTTCTCTAATCATTTTTTTTTTTAAAATGCACCTTCTGGGCCTCAATGTTGTACTTTGTTGATGGCCAAAAATGCTTACCTAAAAAATGTTCTGCTAACAGTTTGACTTTTTATTGGCTTAACAGAATTTATATGTATTTATATGGGTTGTAAATATGGTAGTCAGAAACAATCTCCAACTATAATTGGGGGTTTGTTAATTCACTTACTTAGTTAAGAGTATTAGACAACCAAAGGATTCTTATTATTCATCAAGACAGTTCATATATATTAAAGCTTCTGTGAAGTCTCACATGTTCTGGTGAGCAATGCCCCAAGAAAGCTTGTGTGGAACACAGGGCAAGAACTATTAAAAAAGCCTTTTAAAATTCAGGATTTAACATGTTTATTCTCCAGGTGTCTATGTAGGAGTAAATTCCACCATATTCAATCAGAATTTCTTAGTATTTAGCTTGGTTTAAAGTCCTGTATACTCTTACTTAAAATTCAGTTCATTCATTCATTCATTCATTCAATTTCTACAGCTATCCAACCAAGTGACTCTGAATGGCTGAAAATTATAAAAATAGTAAAAACAATTAAAACAGTAAAATGGTAAAAACAACATAAAATAAATGTAAACAGCAGCCAAGATAATTGACCAGCTAACAGTAAAGCCAAGAAACAGGGTCCGTAACATATTCTGAGCCCCAGGCCCAGGTACATAGCCAACTTTTTAAAGCCTTGTGGAAGGCTAACAGGGTTGGGGCCATTGTAATAATTGAGGAGAGAATATTCCATAATGTAGGGCAGGGCACGGTGGCTGAGGAATTCTGGGAGTTGAAGTCCACAAGTCATAAAAGGGCCAAGTTTAAAGACCCCTGATGTAGGGGCTACAGCAGAAAAAAGCCCATCTTCTAGTTTCCTTCTGCAGCGTGTACAGTCTATTGAATCAAGTTGGACAGGTAGAAACTCTTGGATAAAGTACTGTAAGTCCTTCAGGTAACTCTTAATGACATAGTTACATTATCAATCTGTTCTTACAGCATATCTGCTCTTATTAACTCATGATCTTTTAAAATCTAAGCGGAATCTTATTTACAGATGATACTTGAATATGACTTGTCAAAAGACTATAAAATCCTGCATTCTACTTTCCAATACATGTTCATAGACTAAATGTGTATAGAATTATGCCCTATCCCCCATAGTCCTAATACTTAGAACTGAGAATTGCCTTGCAAAAATGTGATAAATATATAATAATACTTAGAGATATGTATGCCTGTTATAGTTCTGGATTCTTAATGAAGTTGTTACATTTGTATATATATTAAAACCATGTGAAGGAACACCAAATAAGAATTTGTCAATTTGGAAAATATATTTAAGATTTTTTCCCATTTAAATGAATAATGTGTACTTGGTTGACCTGAGAATCTGCAAAAGGAATAATGTAAAATAAAGTGGGAACTTAAGGAAAAAGATGAAGATATAAAGGACAAGAGTCTGTTAGGTGTTACCTAGAATGTTTATGCAAATTGGGCATATATTTGCAGCAGATAAAAGTTTATATTGGTTCCTGAGGGAAACACCAGAGGATTGAAACAGTGAGTAGACACATTTTATCTAATGATGGCAGAAGGCACTGCAAAGAAGCTGGCATGTAAAGCATAAGGAAGAAAATCAACCAAAGGAGCAATTCAAGAGTGATCAGCAGAAGCAGGAGATGTCAAAGATTTATTTATTTATTTATCACATTTATATAGCTGCCCAAAGATGTTCTGAACCAATAGATCCCAAAAACAATTTTCATGTTCTTGAACAAGAAAAAAGGTGCTGACTTTGTTTTTTAAAAAAACACACACACAAAAATAATAATGGCATTTTGTAGATATAGAGAAATGACTCCTACAACGAAACAAAAAATTGATTTGGTAAGTTTCCTGTAAATCACTGCCACAAGAAATCAAAACATGTATGTGCTGGTTAGACCTATCAACTTTATAATGTGCTTTCTCCTACAGCAAAAATCAGGGATAGGGTTTAACATTTTCCAAGCCTTATCAAGAGTCCAGTTATATTTATTTATTAAATTTATATGGCCATCCATCTCAAGTACACGACTCTGAGCATTATAATTATGAAATAGAATCAATCAGTCCAATCAAGGAATGTGGTCTATCACAGATATGGGATCCCAGACTTGAGCACAGAGCCAAATCTTCATGGCTTCATGGAAGGACAACAGGGCCAGGGCCAATCTAATCTGTGAAGGGATGATATTTCAGAGGGCAGACACCATAACAAAAATGTATTTCCTCCTTGACTATGCTGCCAACATCCTTAGTAGATAGAATCCAGAGCATGCACCTTCTGCCCAAATGGATGGGATAGGTAGAAATAATGGGGGAGAGTCAATTGTAAGCAACCTAGTTTCAAGTCATGAAGGGCTTTAAAATTATCAGCACCTGGAATTGCACATGAAAGCATATTAGTAGATAATGCAGCTCTCAGAACAGTGGTATCATGTGCCAAAAACAGCTGCACCTAACTGCCTGTGCCACCATATTCTATATCATCTGAAGCTTTTGAAAGGTCTTCAAGGACAGTCACATGTATGGCATATTGCATTATTGCCAGCCTCAAAGTCACTGAGACATGACTGATCATGAGAAGTCTCTAATGATAGACTACCAGCTCTATATAAGTTGTATCTCACAAACTATATTAAAACCTTAATCAGAAGAGCTTTAAATTGAATCTAGTGAATGCTGGAAATGAAAATTTGTAGGAGTATTTCTTTAATAGGGTCTATTAAACCTATGGCAAACAAAACAGAACATCACCTCATAAATGTCATGTCCATTGTTAGCAATATGAAAACAAAATGAATTTGAGCAACTATGCAACTATGCTTTAATAGACATGATACTAGAGATCTGGTAGGATAACTTCCATCATTGGAATATAGCATTTTGTATGCGAGGAACAAAAGCAATAGAAAGGGAGTTGCACTGTAGTTAAAGTACCTGTACTTGCTTAGAAATCCAAGTGAATAAATTTAGCAATACTGTGAGTTATTTGACTTAAAATAAGTGAATGAACAAAAGCTGTTTTTAGCGTCTTTTATGGCCTGCCCAGACTATAATTATCTATACATATCAGAGGAAACAAATTCTAACAGGCTTTTCCAGGAAATTCCTGATCAGTATGACTAACAACTTTCTCCTTCAGAGGACAGAAGAAGATACAAAAGCATTAGTTCTCTTAGACATGAATTAGGCATGAATTCTCTTAGACATGAGTGTGTAAGATTTAGTGGAGGAAGTGAAAAGTAACATCTGATGGAGGGAGGGAGGGAGAGGGGGGCTAAGGATTGAACTTGGTGGCCTAGATGTTTCCATCCAGTCTTACCATTCTACTGCATATATTTATGTGACAACATAGGTCTTCCTCTCCAACTGAAACCTTTTGAAGATGAAAAGTAAGGCAGACAAAAGCGTTTCAGAAGCCTAATAAATAATTACAAATGTTATAACACTTTTCGAGTTTGGAAAAATGCTGCCTGGGCACGTAAGTTTTACATATGAACAGTTCAGTGTGTTCACTAAGGAAACGTCCCCGAAATATCTCCCAAGAGGCGATTCCTTCCCCTGACATTCCAATTCCGGGATTCCAGCGCGGACTGAGGTGAATAAGTAAGAAAGATGAGTGAAGGTTCAGTCGGAACATCCCTGTATGAAAGGGTTGCTTTTAAGCTACTTAATCATTCATGTTTCTCTTTCCCTCGCTGTGCAATTTGCTCTCTAATTGCTCCTCTTTGCATTGATCTGGTGCCGGGCGGAAGGGGACTCTCTGAAGTCTGCTGATTTATTGAGACCTCATTCCTTCTCCGTTTTCACCTTCCATGGCGGTCTCTCGCTCTCTGGCTCTATTTTTAAGGCAGTCTCTCGCCGCTCAGCACCTGTTCTTGCGGCTCGGCGTGCAGAGTTTGACAGCTCTCCCGCCAATGCGATCTCGAGCCAGTTTAACCAGAGGGCTTTGCCCTCGCTGCTCTCCTTCCTTTGGCTCCCTGCCGCCACGCTAACTCCCTCCCTCCCTCCCTTTCTCCTCCCACTCTCGCTTCTCCGAAGAAAACAGAAACCTCTCCTATTCAAACTTTGGTGGGTCTCGGTTTTCTGGCCTGAGGGAAGCTCCAGCCTGATCAAGCAGAGCAAAGCGAGAGCTTTTGGTGTCCGGTTAGGCGCGTGGGTTGGCCATGGCTGAGGCAGGAGGACAACCTGAGGAAACGTCTGCAGTTGACGAGTTCACTGATATTATCAAGAGCAGATCTGGTAGGACAAACGATTTGGGGGTGTTACACATGTGTGTTGGATTTGTGCTTTAAAAACAAAAGCCACAAGCATCTTTTCCACTGAGTGGAAGAGGATAACACAGAAAAAACTGGCTCCGAAGTTGCTGTTGAGAAACTTTTCTGTGGCATGCAGCTGCCAGGCGTTCTTCTACTAAGTTAAACTGTATGTTCAACTGTATTAGTGCTGGGAATGTGGCACTTTGGGGAAAGGTCTGTATGCGTTTAATTTCCCTCCTCTGGTCAAAAGGCATTCCCACTTTACCTCATTTGAGTCTAAGTGGTCTTAAATCACTTGTTCCTGAGAAGCCAGTGGAAACGTGGCTGAGAATTAATGTAGGTTTAATGAAAACAATGGGATGTACTGGGATGCGGAGGGGTGTGCATAGAAGGCAAATCCAAAAGAAAGAAAGAAATAAACATGTTTTATTTAGCATTTTATGTTACTTTTATCTCTCTGAACAAACTGTGACTTGTTAGCTTTTGATTATTAATGCAGGAAAAAAGTCAGGAAAAAGCTCTTATCTATTTATTTATTATTATTATTATTATGCACAACAACAGGTTCTAGGTTTTAAGAATCTCCTAAGTTGCAGCACAGACCATTATAGCCACAAATGGAAGCAGCTATAATGGTTCACCATTGGATAAAGTTTCAGTTGCCTGGGCTGGCGCCTTGTTTTTAGCCTTGGAAAAGAACCAGTTCAGGCAATTCAGGTATTAACTGTTTGTTCAGAATTCATATTTTTACAAAACAATATGGAGGTACTTAATTGTTTCTGAAAAGTTATGTAATTAACCAGCCGAATGAAATGATTGCCATATCCACTCTATAAGACATATAGTTAAGGTTTCTTTCATTTCTAAGTTAAAATCCAAAATAAAACAAAATGGAATACGAGAGACAAAGAGGAGTCTGTCTGTTGCCAGTCCCAGGCTTAATTTAAACAAGATGCATGGTTTGCAGTAAACACAGCATTCATGTATCTTCACTCATGTTTCCTTTAAATGAGTTACTTAAATTTATTACACTGGCATATCATGGAGCCACAGTTGGAACAGAGCCATCTTAGCCTGCTCATACTGTAAATAGATCACCTGAGGACTCTTATGTGAAAATATCCGTTTGAAATTCTGTGCAGTTAGAGTTTATAGACATGCAGAATCATCTTGATGCAGGAATGTGCAAGAAACCTTTTTGGGAAACATACTTACAACATGACGGAACCATGAAAGCATAGCTGAAATGGTTTGTTAGTGCTCTTAATTCCTCTTTTAATTCCTCACCTAACTTTGGGTTCATCTCTCCACTCTACATGACAACAACAAATTCTGGTTTTTTATTTAAATGTTTGATACCTGGGATTACAGTCATATTTTGGAGATGCCCTTGAAATATATAATACAAATGCCAAAATAAATTCTATGGTGACTTAATCAAAAACTACCCTGAGATGTTTTTAGGTTGTTACTTTGTTTTAGGATCTAATAATGACAACTTATGGGACCTTCTGTAATATTCCAATACTTTAGAATGAAAGAAAAGCTCCAGTTTTTTCAAAAAGCTGCTGACTTTCAGCAAGTTTCAATTTGTTCCTTGATCATGAATAAAACTGAAATTTGAAATAAATTGTGAAATCCTAGGTGAATTCTGTGATGGATTAGAATTAATCCATAAAAATCTATTATTGATACATTGTAGTGGTATTCTAGGATTTGGCTTCTAATAGATGAAAAACATCTTGTTTTCTTCTTAAGACTTTTAAAACTTTGCTTGAGAAAGGGTTAGTATTCCTTAGTTGTTCTCTTAGTTGTTTTTTAAAAGGGAAACTCAATGGGGCTAAGTTGACTTGCATGAATTATACAAAATATTGTACTTCTAGTAATGATGTCTAGAGTGATTGCTAAGAAATGTAATTACCAAAGAAATTAAACTCATGTCACTTCAGATTGAAACCTGCAACTCTAGCATTAGGCAGGGGCACGTTTCCCAACAAAACACTCTACATTTGCAAGATTGCTGTTTATAATCTGAACTCCATATGTGTATTGATTTCCTTTATCTGTGTTCACATTTGGTATTGTGAGAAATAAAAGAGGTCCTATATCATTTGAAAGGAGAAATGTATTTAAACATTTTTGAAATCAGAACTTTTTCAGAGAGAAGCTGTGTCAGTGAGGTTAGGTGAGTTGGACTAAAAGAGGATGATTGATTTAAGGTTTATTTCCCACTGAAGTTTTATGATTAAAATTAATGTTTAAACCTACCTGTGAAAACATTTGATCTTCTGGGTTAGATATATTTCCATGGCTTCCAAAATTACAAAGGAGAACTATTCAAAGTTATGACAGTAAGCAGAGAGTCTTTCCATCCAAAGAATGGTAGTTTATTTACAATGATGACTTTCAAAAACAATTCAAGGAAAGTTGAATGTAGTTGCATAAAATTAAATGGTTTAAAAGGACTATGTTTAGTATTATTTGTAGAGTGACTAATTTTTTCTGTGTTTTAACATTGCCTGTGATTGGTTCTACTTTGATTCCCACTTCATGGGAATATAGAATTGATACAGAAAAATAATAAATGATACACTCTTCAGACTTATATGATTATTTGGAAGTAAATCTTGTTGACTTCACTACAAAATGAGCTTGAGAAATATTGCATGGTATTGCAAGATTAATTATAATGTCTTTTAACTTGTTTGGAATATTGGAACAGACATTTAAGCATGGACTAGAACAGGGGTGTCAAACTGCCGGCCCGCGGGCTTGTTGCATCATGCGGAGGCCGCACACACCCCAGCTCCGGCAATGCAAAAAAAGTTGCAATACATCGCAACAAGTCACATGACGCGGCGAGTTTGACACCTGTGAACTAGAACATCTTTACTTTGTATAAACATTTTCATGTTTTTTAAGAGAAATGCCACTTAATGGGACTTTTTCTCACATACATAGCAACAATATAGCATTCTTAGGCTACAGTTTTATTCATGCTTAACTGGGTTCAATTTACATTTCAGTAAAGAGGTATTAATTATTTACAAATAAGAAACTTCACTTGTAAAAATTAACATACCAATGATTTCTTAGTAATGCCCAAAAGACTATTGGTAGCACATTTTAAGCAGCCAACACTAGACTGTAAATCTAGTAATATTAATATAGAATAATAATATATAGTGACATGTATCAGATAAAATGATATTTTTGTAGTCCTTACAAAAAACATAATTATGGGAGGATAAAAAACATACCCAACTGGAAGAGAATGAATTCTTATACAAAAAACCTTGAATATTTGAGGAAGAAAACCTGACTTCTAAGTTTCATATTTCTTTTGAGAAAGAATATGATTACAGTAATTTCCTTTAACAATACCTTAAATGTAGGACATTACAGATTGAAGCTTTTAAAGCTGTTTAACATTGTAACTTTTTATTCCCTTAGACGTAACCTGCAAATCTTATCCACTCTTTTAAAAAAAGTTACATTTTTTTCTATTATTGTCAACATTAGATTAAGACATTGAATCTCAACATGAAATTAGACTGCCTCTAAATTAGCATCCAAATGGAATCTTCCAGAAGTTCAAAGGGGTCACATTGTAACAGTTGCAGCCCCCTGCAGTCACATGACTGCCATTTGCAATCTCCAATGCTGGCTTCCCACAAGCAAAGTCAGTGGGAAAACTGGTAGGGAAGGTTGCAAATTGTTCTTGCCACTTTCTCAAGATGTTCTGCTACAGAACAGGAGATTCCAGGGATCTTATATGCCATAGAGCATACTCAGGCTGCAGAATCCCCTTCCCTACCCTGTTGCACTTGTGCCTCACAGCAGCACCCTCTTTCTAGTAATCATGCCCTTGCATGGCACTGTAGCATCCCCTCCCTAGCATGCATGCACTTGCTGCAGCTCCTTCCCCTCAGTACTTACCCACTTGTTTTCTTGCAAGCTGTCTGGGACTTGTGATTTCCTGACAGCTTCCCCATTAACTTTGCAAATCACAGTCACGTGAGGATCTCACTTAATGTGGTCCTTGCTTATCAAAAGCAATGGGGACTGCATCACCATCACTAAGCAATGAAAGTTCTAGTCCCAGTTACCATTATTAAAGGAGGACTACAGAGAGAGGGGAGGGGAGGGGGGGCACATATGCTTGTGTTGTTTGTGTGTGTGTGTGTGTATCTATATATACACATATAGGATTCACATTCAAAAACAAAAAGACTTGACATTCTAGGACTGTTACCTTAAGCATTACTCCAATAACTAGCACTCAGAGATTTGTTCCATTTATAGGGTTCTGATAACAAGTGATAAACCTCAGAATATAACAATGCAAGCCAAATATATAGATTGTTGTCCAAAGAGGGTTTATATTTAATAGGTCCAAACAGACCTCTAGCTCCTCAATATACTAATATTTTAGTTGCTCCTCTGCAAGGAATTCATTGTTGTGAAATAAGTTTAACAACAAAGCCAGAATAAGAAATAAAGATAACTGAACTTCCATTTTTGACAATCTGATCTTATCCTCAGTCCTTTTCTTATCAAAAAAAGGTTTTTAAATATTAAATTTTAAATCAGTGATTAAAAACAAGACATCAAAATAAACATTTACAGTATACTCATGTTGTGATATCTGATATGGAATGAAGTATTTTTAGTTAAGAAAAGTTATCACACCTATAATTAATAAATAAATATATCATTTAACACTAGAAAGACAATATTACCTCCCTAGTAAGGAGCCCCCTATTTTACGTTTTTCCCCTGGAATCTGTGTTATTTGCAGAATTAATTAATTTTCTTCTACATTTATTTTTAAAATCAGTTATTAATCCAAAATAAGACCCTTAGCTTGATAGTGAATTCTTCTATGGATTACAATGGTCCTGTTTCCTAATACATTATGCCCATAGTTTTATCTTTGTGACCACTAAAAGAAATCTGGAATATTGTTGAGGGAATTTCTCAGTGTATGCCTATAATTGCTATATTTTTATTTCTATAAATGCTTTTTTGAACTTCTAAATGTCTAATGTAAAGAATGATCAGGTTTAGCCTGTCCACATTTTTATAGATTTTTAGTTGGTCCTAATTCTTGAGTTCTTGCCATATTCATTGTTTTAAAAGCCACAGATCCTTTTCAATGCATGACAAAAATTCTTAGAAGACCACCCTAGCATAAATCTTGATCTTCATTAAATCCCAAGAGGTTGCTATTTGTGACTTACAGTATGTTAAACCATGTGAAGTCTGATGTGCAGGAGTGCATCTATAGGTATCTTATTCCATGCTTTGACGAACCTATTATCTTCAATGTTCACTTTATATTTTGTAGGGTGCATGCCTTGACTGACATTACTTTATTTTTCTTTGAAAATCTTTTTTTAACATTAGAATTGATTGCAGTCCAAATAATTGTTGTGTTACTGTAAAGGCAGGATTAATAAAAAGAATTCAGAAATATCTACAAGTAATCTTTCAACTTGTTCCTATATATTAGTTCAGAGTATAACATAATGTGAATATTTATTTTGAAGTCAGAGAGTCTACAACACAAGTGTCAAACTCGATCATGTCACGTGACGTATTGTGATGTATTATGATGTTTTTTGCCTTTGCGCAGCCATGGTGGACATGGCTTGCATGTGATGCATCCGGCCCATGGGCTGCCAGTTTGACACCCCTGGTCTGCAACACAGCTTTAGACATTGTGTTACATCTCTAATAACTTGGTTTGAGGTCTTGGTGAATGACTGAGAATAGGCATTTTGCACTTACAGTGAGGAAAAAAATTATTGATCTCCTGCTGATTTTGTACGTTTGACCACAGACAAAGAAATGATCAATCTATAATTTTAATGGTAGGTTTATTTTAACAGTGAGAGTCAGAATAACAGCAAAAAAATCCAGAAAAACACATTTCAAAAAAGTTATAAATTGATTTGCATTTTAATGAATGAAAGAACTATTTGACCTCTTTGCAAAACATGACTTAGTACTTGATGGCAAAACCCTTGTTGGCAATCACAGAGGTGAGACGTTTCTTGTACTTGGCCACCAGGTTTGCACACATCCAGGAGGGATTTTGTCTCACTCCTCTTTGCAGATCCTCTCCAAGTTAATAAGGTTTCAAGGTTGATGTTTGGCAGCTCGAACCTTGAGCTCCCTCCACAGATTTTCTATGGGATTAAGGTCTGGAGACTGGCTAGGCCACTCCAGGACCTTAATGTGCTTCTTCTTGAGCTACTCCTTTGTTGCCTTGGCTGTGTGTTTTGGGTTATTGTCATGCTGGAATACCCATCCATGACCCATTTTCAATGCCCTGGCTGAGGGAACGAGATTTGATGGTGGGGATGGTGTTCTTGGGGTCATAGGCAGCATTCCTCCTCCTCCAAACACAGCGAATTGAGTTGATGCCAAAGAGCTCGATTTTAGTCTCATCTGACCACAACAGTTTCACCCAGTTCTCCTCTGAATCATTCAGATGTTCACTGGCAAACTTCAGATGGGCCTGTACATGTGCTTTCTTGAGCAGAGGCACCTTGCAGGCACTGCAGGATTTCAGTCCTTCACAGCATAGTGTGTTATCAATTGTTTTCTTGGTGACTATGGTCCCAGCTGCCTTGAGATCATTGACAAGATCCTCCCATGTAGTTCTGGGCTGATTCCTCACTGTTCTCATGATCATTGCAACTCCACGAGGTGAGATCTTGCATGGAGCCCCTGACTGAGGGTGATTGACAGTTATTTTGTATTTCTTCCATTTGCGAATAATCGCACAAACTGTTGTCACCTCACCAAGCTGCTTGGCGATAGTCTTGTAGCCCACTCCAGCCTTGTGTAGGTCTACAATCTTGTCCCTGACATCCTTGGACAGCTCTTTGGTCTTGTCCATGGTGGAGTGTTTGGGATCTGATTTATTGATTGCTTCTGTAGACAAGTGTCTTTTATACAGGTAACAAGCTGAGATTAGGAGCACACTTGGGAGTCAGAAATCTTGCTGATTGATAGGGGATCAAATACTTATTTCACTTATTAAAATGCAAATCAATTTATAACTTTTTTGAAATTGGATTTTGTTGTTGTTATTCTGTCCCTCACTGTTAAAATAAACCTACCATTAAAATTATAGACTGATCATTTCTTTGTCAGTGGGCAAACGTACAAAATCAGCAGGGGATCAAATATTTTTTTCCTTCATTGTAATTAAACAGAACAGATTGATACCAGAATAGTATATCTACAAGTATCATATTGTATGGTTTCATGTCACCTGCCAATTTTCTAGATTGACCATATAGAACATTCCTTTTCACAGTGACAATTTTAGTAGAAAATAGTATCACCATCTAAATGTTGGCATTAAGAATACTGTGTTAAGTTATTCTGGCTGTTATGGTTTTTTGTTTCACCTCAGCTCTATGTTTTCTAATTACAATTTTAAGTTTCACCTTTCACATTCACACTTTCCTTTTTAGTTCTATTATGCTTTAAGCAATAGTCAGTTAGATAAAAATTATTACCAGATAAGTTACATTATATCTTAATGTTATATAGTTGCAGAAATCGTGGTATGGAAATGTCCTTCATTAATTTTTTTCTGAGATTAGAACAATAGTATATTTTCATACTACAGCCTAATAATAGTCAACAAATGCATAAAGTATCATTTATACATTTGTCATCTAATTTGTTTAAGTAGTTATCTTGATATAACTTTGTAGATCACTATGTAATTGGCAGACCATTGAAGGCGTGGTTAAGATCTATAAGCAGAAGTCTGAGAAGCAGCATCTCAGCAAGTTAGTACAGAATGTACATCATTCTACTTGGATAACTCTGTGTCCAAGAAAGCTAGAAAAAATTTATTCAAAGGACCTCTAGTTTATTATAAAAAGAAATTTATGTTGTTGTTGTTTTTTTGTTCTACCATGCAAGCTGTGCTTTTAAAAGAATGCTGCTGCTGATGCTACCCTTTGAACTCTGTCCAATTCTCAGCATTCTATGGACCAACTCTCCACATTTCCCAATCTCCTATGGCTTCTTTCAGTTGTTTTGTGCTCTGACTAGTGTTGGCTTTGTTGGTGTTACCATGTTTTTTGGCAGCTTTATTTATTTATTTTTTACTGCTGACCATTCTGAGCATAACTGCCTTTTCCAGTGAATTTAATTACATGACATTTGCCTAGATAAGTAAGGTGGAATTTTGATTTTATCTTCCATTGATATGTCTGGTTTTATATGCTCCAATACATGCCTGTCTGTCATCTTTATTGTCTAAGGAATATGCAGGAGCCTTGTTCACAATTCAAATGAGTCAATTTTCTTTCTGTCTAGTTTTTTCATGATTCATCTTTTGCATCTGTAGGTAGCTATGGGAAACATGGTAGTGCAAACTAGTCTGCATTTACTTGCCAGGCTGTGTCCTTGCTTTTCCATACACAATTAATGCTCATCATCACTATGTGATATAGCACGATTCAATGCTTTATTTCTGGATTACATTCACTGCTTTGATCAATCCATAATCCTAGAAAAGTGAATTGTTGCACATATTTGTTCTGTTCATCATCAGTTGTTGTTGTGATATTTCCATTCCTCACAGTGATAATGAGCTTGGTCTTTTTGATGTTTAGAAAGAGGCCAAATTTTTTGCTTCTTTAATCCTTTTGATTAGATTTTCAGGCCTTTGTCAGTTTCTGAGAGGAGAGTTGTGTCATCAGTATATCAGAGATATATGTTCCTTCCTCCAATTTTTCTTTGATTTTTTTATTCTTCAAGTTCCAGCTTCCTCGTGATCACTTTGGCACATAAGTTGAATAAGAAACCTTACTGCACTCCTTTATCTTAAACCACTCAGTGTCTCCATATAGTGTTTGCAGAGTGATTTCTTGATTTGTGCACAGTGATTGCATCAACTTGACCAGATGTATAAGCACCCCCCAGATCTTCTAGGTCTCTCTATAGCTTGTCATGATCAACTCAATCAAAGACTTTCTTGAAGTCAATAAAGTAGATATAGATGTTCTTTTGCTACTTTTGATATTTTTTCCATGATCCAGTGTAATTTGCAATATGGTCACAAGTGCCATAACCCCCTCTGAAGTCAGTTTGAACATCTGGCAATCCCATTTGATGGTTGATGCCAGATGTTATTGTACAATCTTAAGGAGAATCTTGCTAGTGTAAGGATGAAAGCAATTGGGCAGTAACTGGTAATCAAGCTTTTTGGTGTGATCTTGTACTGTTTGAAAATATGCATGTTGCTTTTAATATTTGATGAGTAAATAAAGTTCAGAGATATTTTTTTAAAAATCCTTGATGTTTTTTGGCGTGATTTTTTATCAGAAAAAATTCTACACTGCAATTTCTTTCCTATTTTGTGCATCAGAAAGAAAACTGCTTTGTTTTGCTGTATTCTTTTAATGACATTGTATAACTGATAGCTCATCATGTTAGAAAGGCTTAAAATAATAGCCACCACTATATAAAATGATATTCTAAAACTGCCTTTTTAAAGAATGTATTTAGGGATTTGTTTGCTTTGCTTTTTCATTATGTTTTATAAAGTTTTTTAGCCTAAATAACCATCTCAACTGCTAAAAGATACTTCAATATGTAAAGAACATGAGAATGTGAGTACATATGTGCTATAATCCTGCTACAATATAATTGTAGTTTGAAAACCTTTTTAGTGGATTACATTTAAATACATATTTGGTTTTTCTCCCTTTTCAGGGAATTGCAAAAGCAATCAAAATAGCTAATTTTCTGCTAATTGAGCAGGTAGTTATTGTTGCATAATCTCCATTTCCATGACCGATCTGTTTTTTTAAATCTGATGTTACCTTGACAACAAACTGGTCCTAAATGTTATTTCTATACATAAGTTAAATGAGATATTACAGTACATGTTGCTAGGTAAAACTATGACCTGATATGTCAGTGGTAAACTTCCCGTCTCTATTTTATTGTCAGTTCTCAGTGGCTTTATAGTCTTAATTTACAAAATCTAGTATGTCTATAAAAATGTTGTATGTAGTCTACAGTATCACCAATGTAATACTAATACAATTACAAATAGTGGAAATATTTTAATCTAATTGCATCTATTTATGCAGCACTTTTTTAATCTGTCCAATATTTTTTTACTCATGCATCTCTGGGATTTGAAAATCCAGATGACCAGAACAGAAGAGATGTAAAATGTATTCCTCACTGCTGCCCCTAGTGATGCTTCAGATTTCTACAGTTCATTTATGATATCCTTTATTTACTCAAATCACATACAATTTTACAATAGAGACAGAGAAGTATGAAATTTAAAGAAAATTTAAATGGAATTTTAAAGCTTACATTAGAATGTGTGTTGGGAGTGGGAGTCAAGACAAAACCCCCACAAATCTAACAAATGAAGTTTGACCTTCTCAGCTTATTGTTGAAAAGTACAAAACTGAGGGCAAAAAAGAAAATTATTTCCTCTGCTCATCTGCCTCTTTTCATGTGATAATATTACACTGCTGTATTCAGCACTAATATCAACAAGCTATTATATATGGATAATATATAACAACAAAAGATCAAAACTGGATTATTAACAAGAGAATTGAAGAGAAGAAGAAATCTTAAAGTTGTATAAAATTTATAATAGACACTGTTGTTTTTTGATTTTCATTGTTCCTTAAGTTTATTGGAAGAGGATTCTGAATAGAAAAACATGTGAGGGTGGGGCATACTATTTCTATTAAAATAAACAATGTAAGGGTGTTATAATACTCACTGTAATTTAAAAAAATAATCCCTTCTGTGTTTTATCTGTCTCATTTTTTTAATGGAAATACAGACTCACTCAAAGTGGGAGTACATTGTGGCAATTGTGGGCATAAAATTAAGTCAAATAAGTGTGGGAGTGGAATTTGTGTGGAATTTTCCTCTACATGACAAAATGAGCAAAAGGCAAGTAACATTGGAATTTTCCAAAGTTGGGAGAAAGAATCCCATAGATAGGAGACTCTTCCAGGAACCTCAATTCATTTTGAATACCAAGAGATAACTTACTGTTTGCAGCTTTTAGAATATCTATTGTGTTTGTTTGTTCTTGATAGTCACCATGGTCCTTTCCCTTTATGCAAAATATTTTACAAATATTAGGAACATATGTTGAAATGAAATGATATTTAAATAGGATCTTGCTTACACATAATATCACATCAAAAGCTATAAATCATATTTGGCAGTATTCCAGTGGTGGGATTCAAATATGTGAACAACCTGTTCTGTGTGTGGATGCTGCTTCCGGAAGTCCATTCTGGGCCTGGGCAACAAAAAATTAGCTACCGGTTTTGCCGAAGTGGTGCGAACCGGCTGAATCCCACTACTGCAGTATTCTATTAGACAATACATATATTTCGTTTATAATGGAGAATAGGTAATTCTACTTGAAGGTGGAATGAACTTCACTCTCTTTCTGTAAATAATTTCAGAAATGATCTTCAATGAGCTGGAATCCTGCCAAATTTATTTTTTTTATAAAACTGTATCATATTTATACCCCATTGTGGTCATAAGCACACTTTCAACAGCTAATCTAGGCCTAAGTAACCAAAGAATAATTTCAGAATAAAATGAAAGATATCTTTCATGATTCCTTATGTTTCAAAATGAAAGCCACATTTTTGGTTGGTGCAGTATGTTTATCTTTTGGTGAATTATAATGCAATTCACTTGTAAAGTACTTTGGAGCAATATATGGATTAAGAAATAGATTCCTTACCCTCACTTTTAGTTCCCATATCCATACATATTTCTATGTGAGTATGAATTGGGCAGTCATTCTTTGAAGAAGGTCCTTTGCACTCTGAAGAGACTGTAAACTCAATGGTTAGAAATCAAAGGTACAGTTAATATAGCAAATGGATAATATGTAATACATTCTAGAACTGATTATTTCAGTTTGCTCACTGCGCAAATACTAACACAAGACTAGAGCAACTTATCTGTTATATTTTAATGTAATATTTCAGATAGTTGTTATTCTTAGAATTAGCTAAGTAATCAAGGAACCAGTTCATTTTTCAAGCTTACAAATTAAAAGAAAAGCTTCCACAGGAAAGATAGTACAGTTGAAATGAATGAGAAGAGCATTCCTTAGGACAAAGCAATATGTTGAGCTATGAATGGACATTTATATCAGGTTTGGGCCCAGCTGCTCTCGTTGATGATGATGCTTCAGTAGCAACTGGTGGCCCTTTGGATGATGGATGAAGCTAAAATTTGCTGTTTCAGCTGTTCAACCACAGGCCAACTATAGGAAGAAACCTGGTGTTCTTTGTGGCAGGGAAGGAGAAAGCAAAATATCCACAGCTGTTCTTCTTTACTGGTGGGTAGAGCCAGTATGGTTTCCATTTTTCATGATGTTCTTCCTGAGAAGCCTGATAAATGAATCTTCTGACAACACAATTCTTTTTATAACACATAGACACACATACACACAGTATACACATAGACAGGGCTTTTTTTGTCATAGAACGCCCAGAACGGAGTTCCGGCACCTTTTTTGGATGGAACCTTGTAGGGTAGGCAAGGCGGGTTGTATGACGTGTGTGAGTTCCGGCACCTTTTTCTTTTCTTTTCTTACAAAAAAAGCACTGCATATAGATGACTAACCTTACGTAGTACATATACTTCTATTGCAATTTTAGTAAACTGGTCCATTTCATATTTTATTGTTGATTACAGTAAATTTAGATTTAATTTGAACGATTTGTTCCTTAGCTTTTGGCTTAGATCAAATGTATATTTTAATCAAGATTCTCTACCCACTGCCAAAAGTGGCACTGGTGTTATATAAATAGCAATATAGCATTATCAGAATGTTAATAATAATTAAACTAATTAAACTAAACTTTTTATTCATATATGTAGCTTGCAGCACCAATGCCCACATTTCAGTTCCTTAGCAAAGAGGTCTGCAACATCTTTTCCTAATCTTACATGTTTTGTTTTTGTGCTGCCATCCACAGCATAAGAGGATGCAATCCACAGCATATTTGGTTAGAAGTTAAATATTTCTGAATATGTTTCACAGGTCAAAGAAAGAAAGGTTTCAATAAAGGAGGATATTTGTAGCCCAGGGTTGAAATGAGGTTTCCTTGATCTCTCTGAGCTTGGCAGTTTTCTTGCAGAAGTTTCATTACCCAAACTAGGTAACATCATCAGTGCTAGCAAATGTTTAACAATACATGAAACAAAGTGATTAGCATTGTTAATACTTCTTTGTATGCTCATTCTAAAACAAAGTTCTGCACAATGTGATCAATGATTTCAATCAAATTGTGTTGAACTACAGAAAAAATATATCTGTAACATTGCACTTACATCTTTATTATCAATCCTGCCTTCTCTTAAGCTGTGAAAAATCGCTAAGTATCATCAATTGAAAAAAGGCAATGAAAATTCTCATTTTCCTTATATAGTTTTATTACAAACAACTTTACACCATTAATTTTGTAAAGTAAATATTTAAATATCTCTATAGAGTTTGTATCTAGGGGGCTAGAAATATTTTGGAAACTTGTTTTCCATTTTCTTTGCCATTGAGACAATGAGACTTGAACAGAAAAAAGTCATTTAGTAAATTATAGCCTATTTGGAAACTAGCCTTTTGAAGATAAAACATTGGGAAAAACTTCTTTTTGACATGAAAACATACAAGAATTAAATTTATTTCAAGGTTATGTGCTTGTAATCATTAAGCAAAATGTTAAGTCTTAGAAACAGAGAGCTGACAATTGTAGTACTGGGATTGTTTGACATATTGAGTGTCCTCTTCCTTTACCTTAAATCATTGGATAAATCTGCTTGTGAATATTCTTGCATTTCTAAAAGACCACATCTAGTGTACATAAATCATTCTGCAGGTATTCTGTTCATGAAGCATTGTGTTGCATAAAATTTAAAATGTATTTGAATGGTATTGCAGTTTGCAAGAATTTTGTAAGCAAACAGCTGGTGACAGCAGGGTTTGTTGGGTAAATCAATCATAGATTTGGATTTCAGCCATTACCACTTCTGAGGTGAATTTATACACTAATGCTTGTGTACTTTGTCATTTTTAAAATGTACTTACTTGGCATTTGTTTACAATGGTATTTTTAAATAAAGACAAAATTACTGATACAGACTGATTTGGCAAGACATAATTCTTTTGTTTCACTTACAGTTTATAGGTAGTTCCATAATTAAAAATACTGTGACTCATAAGATTAAATACAATAATCATTTGAATAAAACAATGTAATATACAAACTGGAATATAATAAAATATAGATAAAATATTTGTAAACTGTGGCAAGTTTTTTTTAAAAAAGCAAACACGGGATTTTTATTGTTTATTTTTTTTAAAAAAATGGAATGCCTGACACTAGGATGACAGAAAACCTCCCAGGCATAATATTCTATAATCCCTAGCTACTTACTTAATGTCATAGTCAAGTTAGATGCATTCTGCACACCTAGGGGCAGCATATTTGTGAGCTGTGAAGGCCAAATATGGCTTTTTAAGCTTATGCCCATGGCATGAGTAGCGTAGTTGGGGTGAGAATGGGGCCAGCTGAGAGGCTTTGCAGGAGCTCTGGCAGCTGCCATGGGTCTGGCGGCAGGGTGTGGCTCAGAGGAGGGAAGAAAAAAGAGGAGGAAGCCGAGAGAAGGCTTGATGGAGCTTGCCGTTCTGAGCCAGCTGATCCAAGAGAGAGTAAGAAGCTGGGGTTTTTGCGTTTGCTTTTTTTGCTTCGTTACAGGCAAGCCAGATGAAAGGGGGAGGGATAGAGAGAGTGAGAGTAGTTGCTGGAGCTGTTTGCTTGAAGCAGGCCAGGCAGGGAGGGATAGAGGGTGAGAGTAGTTGCTGGAGCCGTTTGCTGGAAGCAGGCCAGACAGAGAGAGAGAGAGGGA
Organism: Azemiops feae; assembly: GCA_023970755.1. Taxonomy (NCBI): domain Eukaryota; kingdom Metazoa; phylum Chordata; class Lepidosauria; order Squamata; family Viperidae; genus Azemiops; species Azemiops feae. The sequence continues at coordinate 134,642 of JALGBA010000095.1, forward strand.
GAGGGTGAGAGTGGCTGGTTGGAGCTGTTTGCTTGAAGCAGGCCAGGCAGAGAGAGAGACAGAGAGAGTGAGGGGTGGGGAAAGGTGAAGTTTTATTGTTTCTTTCTCTTTCGTTGCGGGCAGGCCAGAAAAAGAGAGGGAGAGAGGGTAGTTTGGGGAGTTTTAATTCCTTTCCCTCGTTGGAGTAAGTTAGGCAGTGGGAGAGTTAGGAAGAGTTTGACATCTTTTAGTGGGAGGTAAGGGGTCTTTTTCTTTATAGGATCAGCTGGGGGAGATAAAAAGGGATTACATGGAGTGAGGTCAGAGAGGGGCGAGGAGAGCGGATAAGGGAGGCCTCTGCTAGCGCCAGAGATTGGTTGCCATCGTTCTGGACAAGTTGTTGTAATCAAAGACGGATTAACATCATCCTGGGCAAGTTGTTGCCACCAGAGACTGGTTGCCATTGTTTTAGGCAAGTTGCTGTCACCAGAGACTAACCGCCATCGTTCTGGGCAAGTTGTTGCCACCAAAGACTGGCTACCATTGCTTTAGGCAAGTTGCTGTCACCAGAGACTGACTGCCATGATTCTAGGCAAGTTGCCATCATCAAAGGCTGATTAACATTGTTCTGGGCAAGTTGTTGTCATTAGAGATTCACTACCGTCTTCCCTGTAAGTTCTTATTGCCTGAGATCAACTACCATCATCCCAAGTGAGTCACCGTCAAGAGAGAGCGACCATCACCACCCCATGTGGGTGGCTGTCGATCGTGACTGAATACCATCATGTTATGTACCCTGTTAGGCAGAGGCACCAACGTGAGAGACCTCTTTGGGCTGGTGGCCACTTGGAGGGGAGGTCGGGAAGGCCCAGACTTAAGCGGTCCCTATGGGGGTGGCGCTACACATGCATATTTTCCAATGAGACAGACTGAGACAAGAAGATCATTTAATTACAATTTATTCAGAATATTCTGATAAAAGGGATTCCTCTCATTCAAAAAGGGAATCCAGATCCTTAGCTTACTTTTCCATTTTATAGCTAGCAGATCAAAGAAAATGCAAAAGAAAAATTGATTGGACAGAATAAAAGTAACTCTTCCTTTGCACAGTATACCATATAGTCAAACATATTACATGTATGTCCATTTAAATGAGATCTGATGGGAGAAGGTGTGTAAAATTTAACATGTTAATGAGGAAAAATGTTATTTGGAGTTCACAAAGGGACAGACCAGAATGCCAACTGATGTTTACAAGCTTTCTTTTATCAGGAGACTTTCTCCAGATACTTCTGTAACTTAGCTTCTAACATTTCTAAATTGAAAAGAGATCAATCAATCCATACAGCAACAGGATAAAAAACTTTTCCTACATTACAGTCTGTAATGGTTTGATTAAACCTATCACCATTTTAAAAGAGAGAAAAATAAATCAAATTAAAATACAAAATAACTATTTTAGTTAACAAATGTAACAATATTAAAATGTCCATGTCATGTGGCTCTCAGCTGGCATAGAATGATAATTCTTTTATTTTAAGTCTATAGTGGCCCCATAGCCACTATAGCCATAGTTAGGTTAGAGAAACAGTATGTGAACCCAGTTTTCATATATTCTTGTACAGTATTTGGAAAATTAGGCCCCAAGTATTTTGTTTCCTCCAATCTTTTACTTAAAAGAAAAAAGCTTTTGTAATATACTATATTCATTCTTTCCCACTTTCCCACAACCTTATAAGATTGTGAATTATTTATTTACAGTCTTATGATTTTTACTATTTAATTTAGACAATAGTTTATATGATTTTGACAATATTATTCTTAATATAAACTATAGATCATTTAATTCAGATTGTACATTACATTGTATTGAAGAATTATTGCCTGAATTAAATTCATATTTATGCTAACATCCTTAATTAATGAAAAAAGAAACATAATGTGAATGTTGATTGTTGTGGTTTCAATAAATTTGTATATAAAATAATATTTACAATAAGGATTGTTATAAAGTGGATTATTTGGAGAGAAAAACAAAAATCCATTTCAAGTGTTCAATTAGTTGCAAGCATTCAACTTTATTAAAAGGCAAATCCAAAAGGGCATACATCAGTTTGTTGTTATAATAAATATATTTTCTCTATAATTTTCTATTTTGATGAATTTCTTTACTGAGAGCATAGATTTTTTTCTTTTCTTTTTTACAAATGGAGCATAAAGTTAATAGTGGGGTCTGAGAACAATTAACAAAGATACACAGAAGGAAGGAAGGAAGGAAGGAAGGAAGGAAGGAAGGAAGGAAGGAAGGAAGGAAGGAAGGAAGGAAGGAAGGAAGGAAGGAAGGAAGGATGGAAAATGTATAGGCAAGAAGCAAGCATCTTGTCACCATTGTGAGCTCTACAACTCTTCTTTGAAATATGATGCATGGTTTTAAATTATGTAACACTTCATGGTAATTTGTTGTTTGAGGTGATCATTTCACTTTATCTAATGTAGACTTGATTCTGTCCTTTGTATAGTCCAGGGGTAGGCAACCTTGGCTCTTTTATGACTTGTGGACTTCAACTCCCAGAATTCCTGAGCCAGCATGGCTCAGCTTGGAAACCTCTCCCTTTCCCCTCAGCATGGCTGGCTCAGGAATTCTGGGAGTTGAAGTCCACGAGTCATAAAAGAGCCAAGGTTGCCTACCCCTGGATAGTCTATAGTGTGTCACAAGCAGGTTTTGTGAAGAGAAAGTAAGAACTATAGTGACTAGGTGTTATTCTCATTTATTTCCACACATTGTTTATTCATTTATTGTTTGATTCAGATTCACTCTTTTCTGATATAATTGATATTTTACCACACTCCATCTCAGGTTCTTTTGCTGAAATGTGTTGAGGTGCTTCAAACATTGGGCTGTGCATGCTTAAATATAATTGGGAAGAAATGCTTCAGACTGAAATAAGGTATTATTGCTTTAAGAGTCCAACTAATTAATGAATTGCTTAAAAGTAGTAACACATTCAAGGGAAGTCTAAAATCAGCCAGGCTGCTTTAATGTGGGAAACAGATGCAGCATTCATACTTGGTCAGGATTTGATTCTGAATAATTTTTGAAGCATTCATAGTCTTATTAAACACCAAATAGTTGCGTTTTCAGAAATTTCACACATAAGCCAATATACTTTTCATATTTATTAATGTACTTATTGTTTTAGCTGTGTTTTTAGCTGTGTTGTATTCAGAAGCTCTTGTTTGTTATAGACATCCATTTGTTGCGATTAACTATGGCTAACTCCAGCAGGTTTTTAAAAAATTTTTTGCCAGACAAGGATATAAGAAATACAGAAAGCATTAGTCCACACAACTTGATTTTAATGTTTCCTTTGAACACTTGGGGGGAATAAATCCATAGTTTTAGAAAGGTTTCTGATAAATGTGTTCACAACTAGTTTTAATATTTAATGTTAATCTAAAAGCTTCTATACTGTACTCCAGAGCTTAGGATTTCTCTCTGTCTAATAAAAAGGAGGGTCTCAGAATAGCTAATATAATAAAAACAGACTTGCCTGAAAAGCATAAAATTATAATATCAAATAGATAATAGTTACAGAAAGTTTTTCCAGAGCTAATGGATTTATGGAGTATGTGGCCTTTGCCAAAAGAGCTTTTAGGTGCTTCACTACTTCACTGATTTTGGAAACAAATGTTGTATTTCTTTTCTATAAGGTCTAGCTTGCAATGGTAGAAAATGATTGGTTAATTAATGAAATTAAATAGTTCTGGAAAATATTAGCTTTCAGAACTTGTAGGTGAGATTGTGATTCAGTTTGCAGTTCAGAAGCATGAAAGACATGGAAGCATGCACATAAGAATGTAAACATGCAGAAAAGATACACAAAAATAATTTCAATAGTTTAGAAAATAGGATTCATTTCTCAATTAGAAATAAGGCTGAAACTAATAGTTTTAAAATGAGCATTCAAGTTTGTTTAGATCTAATCAAACAAATCAAAACTCACATAAGTATACAAAAGATAAAAACATTGAAATACAAATAACAAAATGCAAATAATAAGAATCATATATGTAGTTAAAATAGATTGGTGCAAGTTTTTGTGCCATTTTTTAAAATCTGAGAAATCACTTATTTCAGGTCTGTTAACATATCTTTTGCAATATATAGGCAGCTTTGCTTGTGATTATATTTAGTGGTCATTTTTTAGAAAATATTTTAGGAAAAAAGTTCCATAAATATGATTTTGTAATAAGTTCTTTAAAATTATTCTCCTTGATGACAATATTTATTTCATAGCATATAGCCATAACTTTTGGAAGTAAGCTGCAAGCTTTGGAAAACTTTGTTCTTTAGAATCAATAGCAAGCATAAGATATTCCTATAAATAACAAACCATTTTTTAAACTTCAGTATATATTAGGTATTTTTTTGCTTCTTCCAATTAGTAACTTTAAATTTAAATATGCAGCAATAAAAAAGTAAAAATGAAATCAGTTAAAAGCAATGAACAGTAATTAGATCAGTTGGTATTATCAGTACCCTATGCAATTCCTGTATAAGTATTTCCTTTTTACAGTGAAATCTCACCACTGTGAGGATTTCCATTATCTGAAAGTTGCTATCGGGACCTTCAATGTGACTGCAGGGCAAGGAGTATGAATGAAAATCTTGTAATATGTTGACCAATTCACCACCACAATTTCAGTTGGAAAACTATAAACAAGTATAGATCAAGACATATCCCAAAATACAGAGACTTCTTGGAAGCAAAGCATAAAATTCAGATGAATCAGATATTGGTAGAGACATTTAGATAAACTTCATCTACAAAAGCATTCAAGAAAAGAAGCAACTGAAGACCAAAGAAAAGACAGATAGACATAAACACATCTTTCTTTATCGCACACACATTAACCAAAACTCAGATAAGCAGGAATCAGTTTCAGATAAATAAGAACAATCAAAGAATAAAGAGTACTTTACCAGAAAAGCAATCAAGGAAGAAACAGCACACCAATCAAGACTGGTAACACAGGCTATATGAAAATTCTGCTCTATGCACTGATGAAGTTAACTAGCCTGGTAAGGAAAAGAAGCAAGTTCAGTGCATGAAGAACTCAACAACATAGTAACTTTTTACAAAAAAACCTATCCCATCTTAAGTGAACCTGAAGTGACTTAAAAACTGTAGCAAAGTACGCTAGAATATAGTCATTCTTTGCTGCTCCTCAGAGTTTGTGGGTATGGGTGTGAGGCTTAGTTTGTTAAACAAACTAAACCTTAGGAGGGTTTTTTTCAGAATAACTTTTATTAAAACTAACACAAACGAATAAACAGTAGGTAAGGAAAAAGGCAAATAAGGAAATAAAAAAAACCCAATAAGTACAAAAAAGGGGAAAAAGTTAAAAAATATAAAGAAGTGGCCTCCAATAATCTTCACAGCAGTTGCAAGTACAGTGGTACCTTAGCACTCATCGTTAATTGGTTCCGGGAGGCGTGATGAATACCAAAAACAATGAGTACCAAACCGTTTTTTCCCATAAGGAATAATGTAGTTAGTCACAAGACAGCCAACATCAACAAGTTTTAGCTTGTGCATTGAGTACCAACCAAACAATGAGTACTGGGACAAAAAAAATTGTGTCAAAATATGTTGAGTACCAAATTCGATGAGTTTCAAAGCAGTTGAGTACCAGGATACCACTGCACAAATGTATTTTGACCTTTCTAAAGTTCTCTTCTTTCAATGATCTGTCCTGTCTAATCATCAAAACAATAAGTAGTGTTCATTTTTTTTCATTTTAACTCAACCTTCTAGTCAGCAATAAATGTAGATACTGTCTTTTTTCTAATCAAAGAAATTGATTTATCTTTTTCAGCAAATCTGTCAACTACATTAACCATTCCTCCATAGTGGGTCATGTCAAATCTTCCCATCTTTGTGCATTTAGTAGTTTTATTGCTGTGATCATATATTGAAATAATTTTCCACAGTTAAAAAATTTCTTTAATTTGTTTTATAATTCTCCACCACCATTTTTTTGTGCAATAATATCTCATTCAGTCTCCACCTAAAAGTTCCATTTCTCCTTTTAAAAGTTAGAATCACTGGATTTTTAACTGACAATGTCTTTGGTAATATCTCCTCTTTGTAAACTTTAGTAATCGAAATATTAGAAATCCAAATTGTGTCTATTCTTGAAAAAAACATGTCTTTCAGAAAAATAAGTATATTTTTGGAATCATAATTTTTATATCCTCATACATCAACAAGTTCCAAATTATCACTAAATGAAAATCTGTGTTAATTTACCCTGTGTTATTTTGATATTTTTCTCATACGTTCTTTTTATGGAGAAACAATGTTCATACAAAAATTCCAAAAGATTATTCTTAAATCCTTTGTAAAATGTTGCTTTATCTTAATTTGGGACATAAAGTCCCAATATCAAAATCTTAGCTCCCCTGTAGCTTAAGTACCACCTCAATGTATCTGCCATAATCATCAGCCTATATAAATTTTGAATATAGTTAGGGGTTTATATGTAAAACAACCAGATTTTTTTTCTTCAAACCTGCTGAAGTAAATTTCTCTTCTAACTTTTTGTAACTTTAGATGCCTAAATATGGGAAGAAGAAGAAGGTCAACACAGCTGCCTAACGTGCAAGCAGCCCAGGTTCAAATCTCAGAAGGGTGTAGCTGGCTGATGAGAGCTAAGGAGCTCGAAATAGCTATATCAGCTTTCCTTTAACTCTTTGTTAGCAATCCAAATTTAACACACACACACACACACACATACACACAAACATCTATCTATCTATCTATCTATCTATCTATCTATCTATCTATCTATCTATCTATCTATCTCTATCTATCTATATCTATATCTATCTATCTCTCTCTCTCTCTCTCTCTCTCTATATATATATATATATATATATATATATATATATATATAATTTTAAATAATTTTAAATAATTTTAAATAATTTTAAATACTTGAATCCCAGGTGTAAACATTTAGAAAACCAATATGACCGGGACGAGATACAGGACGAGGACATCAACAGCTGACGTGCTTACGCAGCAAACCTACGCTACGACTAGCCGTGATGGCAAAAGCAATGATCCGGCGACAGCGCCGAACGATTGCACGCAACAGCATAAACGCGCCCGGCAACTGGTGAAGGAGAGAGTATCAAGATTGCAATGAGGGCCAGCTTATACGGCAGAGCCGGAGTTGGTGCGACCGAATGTGGGAGAGCGGGGGCAGGCAAGCCGATTGCACGCTCTGTGAGGACTTTGATAGCTGACGTGGCTAAGCGGCAGACCAACGCCACGATCGAACGAGACGGCATGAATGATAGTCCAGCGATGACACTGAATGGCTGTGCGCAACAGGATAGATGCGCTGAACATCTATCCTGTTGCGCACGGCCGTTCAGTGTCATCGCTGAACAGCTGGGGGGAGGAAAGGTGTTAAGATCTAAACGGAAGCCGGCTTGTACGGCTGAGCCAGAACTAGTACGGCTGCATGCGGGACAGTGGGGGGCGGGCAGGCTGATTACACATTCTATGACCTGACCGTTAAACTGCCACACAGGTATGTATGTAAGTTCTTCCCACCTTTAGCCCTTACTCTGATGATGTCAACAGGAGATTGACGAAAGCTCAGTAATTAAAAAGGCTCTTTTGTATCCTGGAGTTCAGTAGCTTTATTGGTCATGTCCGACCCATCGCGATCCCATGGACAACGTTCCTTTTGTCTCTTCCAATTCTTCAATTTTCTTTCAAAAATTTCAACCTAAGTCTCTCTTTTTTGGAATAAAAATCACTCCTTCCAGCTTATCCTACCTAAATGGAATTTTCCTTTTTTTTTATTAAACAAAAATTATTAAATTTCAAAGAAAAATAAAATGCAAGGTAACAAAAATTAAAAAGGTGAAGGGATCAAAGTGGAGAAAGTTAAAAAGCGGTAAGAAGAAGAAAAAGGGATAAAAAGTGACTTCTGACTTTTATCATTACAGATACAAATATATAATATAACCTCTTACTCTAATTTAAAACATATAAACAATATACAAACTAAACAATCCACAGCCATTAAAATCATATAAAAATAACCACTAAATTTAAACATAAATGTTAAAAATATATATAAATGAAATTCTATTTAAGTTTATCGGAAAAAAATACTGTTTTGTCTTACATAGTAGTCTAATTACAATTTCCTTAGCAATAGCAATAATATTTAGCCTTATATACCACCCCATAGCACTTTATAGCACTCTCTGGGTGGTTTACAATGTTTTGAATATTGCCCCCAACAATCTGGGTCCTCATTTTACTGACCTTGGAAGGATGGAAGGCTGAGTCAACCTTGAGCCCATCCAGATCGAACTCCAGGCTGTGGATAGAGTTTACCTGCAATACTGCATTTTAACCACTGCACCACCAGGGCCTTAAATACAATTACATGTGTATTATTAATCCTTAATCTGGTATTAAAATGCTGTAAAGAACTTTATCGCTTGTATTCTTCCTGACAAAGTGTACAAGGACATCCTTTGGAATTTGGCAAAATGCATATTGATTCTATAGTCCTCATCAATCTCTGTATCAATATCATCTCTCTCCCAATCCAGAAATCTAGACAGAGACTCAACAATCTTTTCTCTAAAATCTTGCCTATGTTCCCTAGAATTGATCTAAATTTTAAGAATATTTTCTTCCAATAATGCCAAATGGTCCAAATTCTTTTCCATCCATCTATTTATAACTTCTGTTTCACTTTCCTGAATTCTATTCAGTAATTTATTTTAAATCTACAACCAGTTGCATTACAGATTTTTCCGTTTTTTTAAACTTGTTCTTTCAGATCTTTTCTCATCTCTGTAATCCTTCTTCTATTTTCTTTTTAATTATTGCAGTCATCTTTTTACCAAATTCTTCAAACAATTTCTGTAATTTCTCTTTCCTCTGGAGAAATTTTCTGTCAGCCAGAATTGACTCCTGGCTGGCAGTTTTACTTCTGTGCTGTCTTTGAGTGCAGAACCTCTCACAGAGATATTTATCCAGCCATAACACCTCGCCTGGAACCTCACACATGCTTTGTACTTTGGTTTATATAAGTGGTATCCGTACAATAAGTTAAACAAAAACTGTGCTTTACAAATGATAAAAATTGAGACAAAACCAAGCAAACTATGATTTGTGGGTTTTCACTCAGATAGCTACTGAATGCCTAAGTATATTATGGGAACAGGAGCTTTTAGTAGCGGCATTCTTTCTATATATACTTTTGCAGCAGAAGGAAAACAGTTAGTATTCTATTGATAGCCCAAATTACGCAAGCACCAATATTAGCTGGTACTTTGAATACCAACCAGCAGCATTTCTCACTTGTAATGCTCCCTGGATGCCTGGAATACAGGCTACATTGAACAAAAATTAAAGTAAAGCCTGAATCAGAGAAGTCTCAGACTTTTAGGAGTGGGATTGTCACCATTTTACATGCATTATAGGCTTATAGAAAATGTGAAATGAGAAAAAAAGTATTATTTCAGTGATTTGAAGATGTTTTTGAAATGACTATAAAAATGATATGCATTTTCCTTTGTTGATACAGGTAGTTCACTTTTTGTAGAACAAAGCCAGGATTATTTCAGATACATCCTGCACAAATTATGTATATTTATTTTACCTTGTACATAGCTTTAGTTTTGTCTCTCATTACCAGTTCCTTGCTAATCACAGTCTGTGTCTTGATCGGATTGGCTCTTACTTTAAACATCTTAGTCTTCAAACTAGAATTGAAAAGGGACTTACGTATCTTGGTGAGGTACCTTGAAACCAGTCAGTCTTCTAAAAAACAGATCAGTCAGAAAAATAACAATTTGTATGTTGCATTCAACAAAGTTTACTTTGCTAAGTGATATATTGCTTTTGAATAATGAGACTATAGCTTTTCTCCTGGTGTTATGATTAACCTTTATTTATTTGTTTCCCTTGAAATGTATATGGAGGTTCTCAGTCATCCAGGTCATATTTGTCTCAAAAGTGCTTTTAGAAACAGCAACTGGACTGTTTTTTCCTAACTAAAAAAACATCAAGGAAACCCTCAGAACTTGTGGCTATTCCAACTGGGCCTTCATCAAATCCAGAAAAAAACCCAGCAGGAGTTCCTCAATAACAGACAAAGGAGAGAACAACAAATGAAGCAACATTGTCATTCCATACATCACAGGAATATCTGAAAAGTTCAGGAGGATTTTCAACCAACACAACATACATGTACACTTTAAACCCAAGAATACACTAAGGCAGAAGCTTTTCCATCCCAAGCAGTGGTGGGATTCAGCCGGTTCGCACCGGTTCAGCCTCACGCTTGCCCCATGTCTACCATGCTCTCCACGGTGCACTGTAGCTGATCTGAGGCAGCTGGTCAGGCACAGAAATGCCACCGAAAACAGCAGAGTCTGTGTGTGCGCCTGCTACGTGCTCACCTGTCAATACCGTGAAGATCATCGTGCCTTTCCACCACTTGCAGCAGGGGGCCACAAGGTTCATTGCACCAATCGCTCTTTGAGCCTTGCGGCCTCCTGCAGCAAGTGGCAGGCCCGGTGCGATAAGCCTCGAGGCGTCCTGCAGCAAGTGGTGGCACTGGCGTGATCGGCACCCAACAGGAGGCATCTCCACCCACGCCACAGCCCTTCGGCAGCCAGAATCCTGGACCTATGGAAACCCAGGAGGAGCCCGGCAGCAGCTTGCCCACACATTCTTTGAGGGCTTGGAGCCGGGGCTCCTCTGCCAGTCAACAAGAAGCTGAGCCACAAGCGCCACACAGCAGCCTAGCCAAGATTGGTGCCGCCGAAGCCGGCCTGGTGCCTAACAGGAATCTGCCTGCCTGCACGCTCAGCCTGCTACCCCTGAATTCTAACTGGGTGATCGATTTAGTGAAGGCACGGGGGGAGGTGGGCGCTGCAGATTTCCTGTGCATGAGAACTTGATAAAGGAGGAAGGTGAGCGGCATCCCCAGTGGCAAGAAGGATCGCCAAAAAGAATGGAGTCTGTGTGCATGCTCACCCGTCACACCGCAAGGCCAGTTCTACCACTCGCAGCAGGAGGCCACGAGACTCATTGCACCGATCGTGCACCGAGCCTCATGGCCTCCTGCAGCAAGCGGCGGTGCCGGCGTGATCGGCACCCAATGCCATAGAAAGCGGCAGCCCCAGCAGCAAGAAGGGCCACCGAAAAGAGCAGAGTCTCTGTGTGTGCCTGCCTTGCCTGAGTCAGCCCTGCTCTCCATGGTGCACTACAGCTGATCCGAGGCGTGAAGAGCATGGCTGACGGGTGAGCTTGTAGCAGGCACACACAGAGACTCTGCTGTTTTTGGCAGCCCTTCTTGCTGCTGGGGCTGCCGATTGCCTTCCTCCTCATGCGCGCCTGCTATGTGCTCACCTGTCAGCCATGCTCTCCATGCCTCGGATCAGCTCCAGTACGCCGTGGAAAGCATGGCTTATTCGGGCAAGGCAGATGCACACAGACTTTGCTCTTTTTGGTGGCCCTTCTTGCCACTGGGGCTGCCGCTTGCCTTCCTCCTTTGCCAACTTCTCATGCATGGGGAATCTGCATCACCCGCCTCCCCCCTGTGCCTTTGCTAAATTGATCACCTGGTTAGAAATGAGGTTTAGCAGGCCAAGCGCGCAGGCAGAGGCACAGGGGGAGGTGGGCAGTACAGATTCCCCATGCATGAGACCAGGTGTTTTTTCCCCGCTGCTGGATTTTTGCTGCCATGCTGTTTAAGTTTCTTTAAAGTTTACTTGATGCAGAACAGGAAGGATCCACATTCTGCATTGTAATCTTTAAAGAAACTTAAACAGTATGGCAGTGAAAATCCAGCAGCGGGGAAAAAACATGGTGTTTTGAGACACCAGACTGGTGTGCATTCACGCGCCTCCAATCCCCTTGCTTGCTGCAAAGCCAAATTGGCATCCTCGGGCCACTCCTTCCAGCCCATTTCAGAGCCGGTCCAAAAGTGAAGGGAATGGTTCCCACCCCACCCAATTGCTGCAGAGCTTCGTTTCCAAAGACCCTCTGCACAGGCTCCAGACAAACCAAGTTCTGGGACTGAAAAAGCAGCAATGGGAGCGAAGGGTTGTTCAAAGGAGGAGGAAGAAGGAGAAAGTGGAAGAAATCACTACCGAACAGGCGAGGCATGATAGGTGTGAGGGCGTAGTAGGCCTGGCTGCAGGGGCCCTTCAGCACGGTAAACGGGGAGCATCGGGCAGCTGCCCCCTCTCCCACCTGCCTTGTGGCAGCACTCCTTCACCTCCCCCCCTGCAGAGAACCGGTTGTTAAATTATTTGAATCTCATCACTGATCCCAGGATAAAATACCCAGACACAAACTGAGCAATGTGATATATGCAGTGCAATTCAACGAGTCACATGCAGATCTGTACATTGATGAAACAAAACAACCGCTTCATAAATGTATGGCACAACATAAGAGAGCAAACCCATCAGAACAAGATTCAGCAGTCCATCTGCATTTGAAAGACAAAGTTCACTGTTCTGAAGATAGCAAAGTCCACATTCTGGATAGAGAGGACCCTTGGTTTAAAGAGGGATAAAAGAGGCCACTTATTTTAACATTGATCAGCTCTCTCTCAACAGAGGGCGAGGGATAAGACACCATCTATCTCTTATCTACAACACAGTCCTTTAAGCAGTTCCAAGAAGATTCCACCCCCATTTTCACTCTGATACAGGTGATCCTGAGGGCACAGAAACACCCACGTGGCCTCATGAGTTTTCAGGGAGAGTGCTAACAACTAGATGACTGCAAAGAAATATGATCCTTCCAAGCCCCCCATCCTGCCAGAACTGATGAAGTTTCTTGGATGAGAAGCAAAATTTCTTCTTTTTCCTCAAGGAAAAAGCAATCCAGTTGCCTTTTGAAAAAGCACCTTTGGGACAGTTTCCTTTGAAATGTATTAAAATCTGACATATAACATTTCATGACATATAATATAACAATTAGAAGAATGATATTCATGGATTTCTAATAGAAGGTAAGCATAAAGTACTGCAGATGATATGTTGATATCTATTGATAAAACAGTCTTTTGTTAGTTTTATTTAATGACTTTTATTGTTTTATCAATATATAAAATACAAAGAAAAATAAGAATAGGAAATTAAGGGAAGGGAAAAAAGAGGGGGAAAGAATATGAGGTACAAAGGAAGAAAGAAAAAAGCATTGACTTCTGACTAGGGTGGATAATAATCGATCATTTTTTAAAAATATATATAAAAAAACTGATTTTCTTTATTTAAATTGGATTTTTTTATTTAAATTGGATTTTTGATTTTTATCAAATTTATTTTAATCAAATGCTTTTGGAGTAAAAATCTATCTAAATATAGTTTTCTATTTAAGATACATTAGTAATTTAGTTTATTCAGCATAAAATGGAGCTTAGTTATGTAGCATGAGGCTGTATATTCTGCACTATTTACATTTTTGGTAAACTCATTCAATAAATCCAAGCTCTGCAAGCTGAGATAACATGCACTGCATTGATGCATTCACATAATTTCACAGTAACCATGAGATAAATCATAAAACAAAGTTCAGGAATATTCCTTTATCCTATTGTTTTGCAAATCTATGTACATTACAAACTACATGATTGTTTGAAGAGAAATGCATCTGTACCAGGATCTAAGTGTTTTAATTAAATAAAAGAATTTGAGTAGTTCTCCAACTATGTGTGATTAACCTATTAACCTAAAATCGTTTCTGATATCGCTGTTTTACTAACCTGATGGCTTATTATTCTAAATAGGAAACCTTCATTTTGTTTGCAAATAATAATATTAAAGATTCTAACTACCAGCAAGAATGAGTCCTTATATTTAAAGAGCACCTGTTATTTCAGATCCATCATGGCAACGCCTGTTAGCGGGCATCCACTCACCTGCTGCCCGCCATGTCCCTCACTTTGTTGTGTCACTGCCGCATCATCAGCTGTCCCATTAAAGTGAATGGGACTGTTGGTGAGTCAACAGCGGGTCAGAGGAGGAGCCACTGCGGGACAGAGATGACAGTTGCTCTTTAAAAATTATGATTTAAATTGAGGGAGTGCAATTTCTATTTCATGCTACTACTCTCAGATAAGGACTTAAAAATAACCTCTCAAGGTAGATGATAAAGCTGTATCCTAGCTCAAAATTTTCAACCTTTATATTAATTAATTGGTAGAACATCTCAAAGATTTAGATGCATACTTCCAACTCCTATTCTACTTTATCAGAGAATGTGATGTAGAGTCATTATCACAGTTCCCAAGTGGTCATTGGAGAACATTAAAAGGTCTTAGTTGCTATTGTCCTCAATGCCCAACTTGTAATTAATTACCACAATACCAAGATTGCTAAAAGTCAATTATTTTTAATATATTTGCATAGCCCATGCAAAAGAAGAAGAGCAGTGGTTGATAAGGCAATAGAACCATCTATACCCAGAAGTCTTGATGATTGTGTTCATACAATATCCTTAGCTAGGATAAGTAAAAATTAAGGTAACCTGCCAAGATTAGTTTATGTTATCCTTAGTCATGGCTCAATGTATTATATGTACATAGATTATTTGGTTATCTTATAAGTCATATGTGAACTCAGAAAATATCCAGGTTAAACCTGTGTAATTGCAGCTGACTGATATTCTTGCACCACTTGATTATGATTTCTTCATGACACCATTTTCTGTGGTCAGTGGACGGCCATTGGTTTATGCATATGTAATATGCTCTATACACCAACTTTCAAATAAGATCTCTCTAGACTGGCAGGTTTATAATTGGTAATTTATTATGTCAGCTTCAAAATATGTGCTGATGTTTGTCTAATCATTTTAGTAGATTCCTTAATAAGGTTATAAATATGCTTTTCTAAAAATTATGCTATTTGGTTTTCAATAATGTCATTCAAAGGTGTGCATTATTGATAATTTAACTTACCTTGTTAGTCTGATTACTTTGTATCCAAGCAACTGAGTCTATAACGAGATACCAATTATGTTCTTGAGAAATAAAATGGTTTATATTAAACTCAATTTATTATAAAGTGAAATGGTTGTTTTAGAAAATGTGCCTGCAATTCTTTTTATGGTTTATGTTTTTATGATTTATAAAGCTAAAGTAAAAATGCTTTAATGTTTCAGAATTTAATTAGAATATTAGTTATATTGTGAGACTGTATTGAAACCTAAATTATGTTTAGAATAACCCCAGAAAGAATTTAGAATTCAATCATCTAATCAATTATCTGCTAACTTGTCAGGTGATGTAAGCATACATCTTGTAAACAGATAACTCCTAAGATTCTTTTTTTTATATATAAACAAGTTTTATTGGTATTTTTTGGTTTTACATCAAAGTGCTTTAAGAATCCACGTGGAGATAGGGTGGTCAATCATCCAAAGAGAAAAAACACTATAATCAAACATAAATAATTCAATAATTCCTTAAAAGTTCCTTCTCTATTCCCTCAAGCTATAACCTAGTATTAATACATTTCTAAATAAAATTCAATCATTGTAAAAAAAATATCAATAGTAATTCACTTATATCCATCAAAATCCTGTTTTAAGTTTAACTATTTTACCATTACCATTTTCCACTTTAGCCTAAAATGAACACATAAGTTACATTTCGGGTCTCCCAATTTCCCATAAAACAATAATTATTTCTAAAATATACATATTATATCAACTATTATATTTTAATACTTCCCAACTATATTCTATTTCCTATACTCTATCAAGTATATATTTTATAAATCAATCTATATCTCTAAAAGTTCCTCAATTGCTTTAACATAATCAAATTAATACATTTCTAATTAGCATTCAATCATTATAAAAGAGATAACTCCTAAGATTCTTGAGGTTGAAAAAGAAGAGTACTGTCAGATGTACCTATAAGAATATCTGAGTAGAACCATGGAAATCAGAAACTTCTTTCAGATTGGTAGGATTTTGTAAAGATAGAGATAAAATGGTTTGTGTTATATAAATTATGTTTAAGTAAATTGAGAGCAAGATTGCTGCTTGAATTATAATAAACCTGAAATTCAAAATGTACAAATTGTTCTGATACTTGATGGCAGATTCCACAAAACTTTCTGTTATTATGAAGAGCACCCCCCCTTATTTTTTAGATGCAAATAACTCCCACCCTCTTTTGTCATGACATTTATTTTAAAAAAAAGAAACACATTTGGGTAAATGTTCATGTCTCTTTAATTATTAAAGATTTATGAAATCATACTTGCAAATGGGTAATAAAAATTATTGCTACTAATCTTAGATATTTAATTTTTAAAATTCTGAGGAGTACCCTGAAACATGGTAATTCAATGAAGTAACAAATTGCCACATCTTAAAATGTAAAATAGTAGCTGAAAATCACCTGGAGCATATACGAGAAAATGGCTTGGTCTGATTTGATACATATGATCTAACATTTTGATACATATGCTCTAACATTTTGAAAACTATCTGAATTTTAAGACATAAATGAAAAGAAAAAAATGCCAAATTTAAAGAAGTATTGAACTCCTTATGTGAATAATTTTTGTAAGTTCTTTTCTTGCTGGAACACTAGATGAATTCATAGATTAATGCCAAGTACATTGATGAGGAAAACTGAATTCCTATCTTCTGGAAGAGGCTCATATTCTCTCTGTGGCATGAAGAGGCAAAGCATATGAGTTACTACTCAGGATTATTATTATTTTTTGTGCCTTCCAAACAGTGTTAGCTCCTAGCAACTGCCTGCACAACTCCCTGTATTTTTCTTAAGAAAGGTTCTAAAAGTGGTTGGTTTTAGGGCTGAGAGAACATGACTGGTCCAGTCACTTTGAATGAAAGAACTCACAGTTTTCTGGTATCCAGCCTGATGCTTTAACTACTACACAAATCTGGCTCTCGACTAGTTATGATAGCAAAATCTTATTGTTTGTATTAATGATGCTGTGCCTAAAAACACATAAGCTGAAGACTGTTACTGCACTCATGTAATCAAAACAGTTATTAAAATATAAAATTGAACAAAAGATTTAAAAATATGAATCAAGGGTATCTCTTAGCATCATAAATGCTCAACTAAATTTTTTATAGTGGTGCAAGAAGATAACCTCAATCCCTTTTGCAGGAGGGTCATACTAAATTTAAGAGGAAAGGCCTTACATAAAATCAGGCAGCCATGGACAAAAAAACGTCCTGAGGTATTCTTCCCCTAATCTCAGCTGGAGGGGAGAAGGCTAGACCGTAATTGGAAAAGACAACCCAATATATATTTAATACCTGAGCTACAAAGGACTTTATATATCATAATTTGTTTTTATAACTAGAAATCTATCAGTAGCTGATGGAGCTCCTGCAACATTATACTGAACCAACCTTTAACTATAAATAAGTAGACATTTACAATTTTAATTTCTGAATAGTATTCAGAAGTAGCCTTGTGAAGATTGAATTACAGTAAACCAATTGTGAGAGTATAAGTGACAGCATATTGCACAACAGCCTAAGTCTCTCCTAAACACAGTTTGATAGTGATGATGATGATGATTTATCCATTTCATGCAGATATAAAGAGGTCCAACTCATCTGGCACTTCACAAAGGAATGTACAAGGGCTTGGTCTCTTTACTTTTCTCCAGCTACCAGTCTTGCTGACCCAAGAAGGGATGGAACCACTCTAGTTTGGTGCTTCACGGGTGGTCCAGAAAGATATTATAGTCAATAACATTGAATGCTATACAGAGAATTGACAGACTCAGAAGTCTTTAATCTAAATCCTTCAGATTATCCGCAAGAATGACTAATGCCATTTCAGTTCTATGCCTAGTCCCAGCTATGTAAATTAACCACTCTGTCCATCCTTCACTGAATGCATACCAACTTTCCAAAAAAGGGAAAGTTAAAACTGGACAAGAGTGGCCTAGCTGCGCCCAAAGATGTCTCTTTTTAGAAACATTAGACCTCTCCTTCTTCATGGTAGCAAGAAAAATCACCTGCCTCAAAGAATCATGTCCCATGATTTAAATCCAATCAAATCAGGAATTCAGTCTAAATAGGGCTGTCCCAATAACTGGGACTCCACAGCTTCAAAAGAATCCTAGGACACACCACAAGACATTATTTGAATCATCTCAGTGGATTTTTTGTCTGTCTCTGTGGAAATATATTTTGTCTATTTCTGTGGAAATACAAGTATTTATTTTCTTGTAATGTCTTGGAAACAAATCACAGTATCCTCTTATCAAACCACAGTTATTCACACCCGTCATTCACTAAAAATGAACACTTTAAACAAGCGTTCTGGATGTCATCCATAGCTGCAGTAAGAATGAAAAAGTAATAATGTGTTGCCATTCTTATCACAGCAACACCTTGGTTTGTATCAATGTTTAGTCATATGCATGGATTTTTGTTCTCCATCATCAGTGCTTTAAATATTGCTTCAGTAACTCTGTCTATTGAAGATGCTTCCCAAACCATGGGATGTCCTTAGATTGGCACAAAATATGACTGTTTGGACTATTCTTTCCAGCACCCTTGCTAACTCTGTTTATAATGACTAATTGTAGTGGAGGTCTACATTTCAAATTAGGAATATACCATCTACAGTAAATGCTCTCTGAAAAAGATTGGATCCATAAAGTGTTTTGGCAAATCACTCTAAACAATCCAGAATCTATCTAGATAAATTTCTGATGAGGTAACTCGCTTGTCTATCATCACCCAACCAGGTTTTGGCAATTCATGATGAGTATGCCATTTCTTCTTCAGTTAAATTGAGGAGGAATATGTTATATTGACCTAATATTTAACAATAACTTAAGGCCAGGAGTCCCAGCAATCCAGGACTTCAGGATAAGGTATTTGGGGTAGAAATGGTAGAAATTACATTGTTGATTCTCTTTTCCATGGAGTCTAGTGCTTCCCCATATAGATTTTTTTCAGCTGCTATCATCTATAGTCTGTAATCTTTTTCTATCTAGATGGCCACCATCTCCCCCTCTCCCAATCTAGATGATATTGTTCACATGTCATACTTTGTTCATATATCATACTTTGACATGTTTAGCTGGGTGCTAAAGTATATGAAGAATGGTTGCAGGAATTGGGTATGGTAAATTGGGTAAAAAGAAGAATATTGGTGACATGACAGCAGTGATCCAATATTTGAGGGGCTGCCACAAAGAAGAGAGACCTATTTTCCAAAGGACCAGAACGCAAGACAAGAAACTAATCAAGGAGAGAAGCAACTAGAACTGAGGAGAAATTTCCTAACAGTGAGAAAAATTAACTAGTGAAATGGCTTGCCTTCAGAAGTTGTGGGTGCTCCATCAGTGGAGGCTTTTAAGAAGAGATTGGATAGCCACTTGTCTGGAATGGTATAGGGTCTCCTGCTTGAGCAGGGTGTTGGACTAGAAGACCTCGAAGGTCCCTTCCAGCTCTGATATTCTCTTATCTGTTATCATATGATTGATTTCATCAATGATTTGTTGAAGCATCTTTTAACATAAACCTAACCATTAAAGTTTTCAATAATTGGGTTTATTTAGGTCAAATGTTTGCATAGAATCCTGGAAGAGATGAGTTGTGAAAAGGCATTGAACATATCCATGGTTTCATAACTTCTTACATGTGTTGTTCATCATCCTATATATCAATATTTTACCCTGAAGTAAAATATATCTTTTGGGATGTTTCAATTAAATTTGTGCTAACTTTAAATCAGTCTGGGCTATCAGTGTCAGCCGAGATCATTTTTAGTGTCAAATATAATGTAAATATATATGGCAGAATTTAAAATCTCCTATACGTATCTTTTCTCGTTAATATATGGTGTATTTCTTTCATACAAAAACTACATTATTTCTCTTTTGTGTCCCAGTAACTTTGAAATAGGATTGTTATACAGTTGTGATATTCAAAGTATAATAATACATAAGACAAAGATGATGAGAGCTTAAATGTGCCTTCATAGTGATGAAAAATTATTATGGAATAATTGTAAAACTTAATATGTTTAATTCCCAACTTTTGCTATTTAATGCAGCTTTATATATCTATCTTGGAATAATATACAAATAGATATGAAAAAAATGCAACTACTGGTTCCAATGGGAGAATTTTAAAGAATAATAAAATTCAGACTATGAGCCTATTGAGATGTTACATCAGCAAAAACCTGTTCCTGAGTATTTTAAAACATTAAGCTCTGCCAGGATTTGTCTTTTAATTTTACTGGTTCAAACTTATTTTCTACATGACTGAATCTAGAGATTAAGTTTCAGCTTATTACTTTAAAATAAGATAGATTCTAAAGAACAAGTAGACAGTTAGAAACAAGATTTCACCTTTCATCCAAATAGTTCTTCAGTGGTGCACATTCTAACTTTGTGTGTTGCACTGTATTCTAATAGAGGTTTTATATTTAACTTTATTGAGTGAGTTATAAAACATTTAAGGACCTCTCTCTGTATTTGTAATATTTTCCTTAAAAGGAAATGCAGTGATGAAATTCATGAGTAAATTATAGGTGGAGTCATAGGTGATTGATTGATTACATGCCCTCAAGTTATTGTCAATTCTTAGCATTCAGACGGATAGATTTTCTCCATGATGATTTGTCCTAACGTGATCCTTCAGCTCTTCTAAGTGTCCCATCACCACTGTGAATGAGTGTACGTTCTCCAATTTTAAAACAATATTCATTTTCTTCCAATCCAGTTGTCCTTAATAAACATTTGTCATATAAGTTGAATAAATAAGGGATAAGTATACAACCTAAACTATTCCTGTATTTTGCCAAGTCATAGATGAGAAAATCAAGTAATATAATAATAATAATTTTATTATGGTTACAGATGAGCATTGCTGAGAAAATCAAATACAGCAATTTATGGAGTAGAATTATGAGATAGAAGTGAGAGAGGATGAAGCAAATGTCCAGAGTTAGAAATAAAATAAGAATTATTGAGAGATGTTATCATATAAAGTTACTTTATTTGTTACTTAAAGAATAATTAAATGATGAAGAATATACAATTATATTTCTTTGCCATATAATTGCATTATATATTCCATTACTATATTTAACACTTAAAATACTATGCTCTGATAGATTTGGAACTTAAGTCCAATGTATATCTTTCCAGATGCTGGTTTTGATTAACAAAACCTATAATATGAAAAGTCCTATTGATCCATATTTTTTGATTATGTATCATGTAGCACTTACAATTATAATCAATTCACAGGAAAAGATTTTTGTTCGCATACATTTTACTGCTATATTATAATTCATACACATAATATTTTTCAGCTGAGAGGATAGAATTGTTGAAGTCCATACCATAAAAGTAGCAGAAATAAAATTATTATTATTAATTGAACAAATGCACTTTTAAGTGCATCTCCTGAAGAGTCACTGGGTTTATGTTGATGATTTTATCTTGATATGGCACTTGAGTTAATGGATATTTATCTCCAGTAATAATGTTCCATGTCAAAGGGCATTCATGTATTCAGATTACTTCAATTCCTTGCCAACCCTGATTTCAGTATCTTGTAAGGCCATATGTTATGTTTACTATGTTACTACATTTCTGGTTAGGTATTGCAGAACTATTCTGAAATTATCCTGAAAATCAAGGTAGTTCTAAATAATGTATCATAAAATCATGAATCCTTAAAATAGTTGAAGCTACAAACTGTATTGATTGGTTGTACAATTGTTAGGAAATACCACAAAAAGAAAAACAACAAATCAAAACCCAATTTAGAATAAATTGTATGTATATAGCTTTCTATAGTAGAAGGATCTTATATTAACCGAAATAATATTTTGGATATGTTGATTAGGAATCTTTCTCTGCTTTAATTACTGCAATTTAAATGGCTGTTAAACATAGTTTATGTTATAAGCTTTGAATAGCATAATTTCATTGGACGAAGCAAATTCTGTATTTGGTCATTATTAAGGGCTGAAAAATTGAAATATTTTACTGATCTCATAGTGATGCTTTTAATAACTCAGATTTCACATGTTATTTATTAAATTGTATAATGAGTTTGTGTATTTGTGTAAGAATGTGTATATGCTTACAGAGAAGAATTCCACTGCAAGGGAATGACAATATCCAATGATTTATTTTTCTCCTAGTATGTCTTGACATAAGAACTTGACAATGTTCACAAAATTAATCAAATTAATTACAGATATCAAGACTGTAATGATCTATAATATTTATTTGTGGAAAGCCACACTGATGTCAGAAAGACTTCTGAGTAGACCTCAAGTTCAGCTAGCTGATATCATTTGGAATCTTGTCAGTGTTTCAGTGGAAGCAGATTATTCTACAAACTTAGAACTTTGTTTATATTTATGCTAATTAAAATTACTCCACATCTTTCATACTAAAGATATACAGAGGAATAATTCAGTTAGATTAAGAAGTCATAGACTTTTAAAAATTAATAATATTGATTATTATCAATGTTTTTTTAAGTACACATGTTTATGATTGCTTTGAAAGTACGCAATTTTCCAAGAGCTTATATCCTGTAATGTGAAATGCTCCTTATTTTATTACTCTTAAGATCGTGTAACTGTTGGTTACACATTTCTCAAAAGACAGCAGTGCATAGGAAAATAATCTACTAGCCTTTATTCCCCCCCCCCCACACTTTACTGACCTTTGTAATAATTTTCCTCCTTCTGGTTGCTGATTCAAGAACAGATCTTCTAGAAAGCATAAGAAAGCATTCTGTGACTGTCTAACCCCCACATTTGAATAATTTAAAGTTAATGGTGTATGTTCCTTACAATAAAAGCCATAATGTTATTCCTCCTCCCCATCAAAAATTTAAAAGCTCTATTTGTCACAAATTTTATAGAGTGCTGCTTTCAGCAATGTATATCACTATTCAGACTGCTACATTAAATCTGAATCCCTACAGTGTTCTCATGATGGATATTGGACATTGGAAAACATATTGTACAAGCATCCTTAAAGAAATTATTCTGCTTATAACCCAACTCCTGCCTGATTGGGACTTCTTGATAACTATAATTGACATGAACACATGGTATCATTGGCCAGAGAGCTATGATGAGGCTTCGACTTTCTTACATGTAAATTAGGGTACATGGTCATGTTGTATTAATAAAATGTCTAATGTGTTAGAAAACTGTTGTGACATTGCCTCGAGCTTTTTCTTTACTAACTCCTAGATAAAAATGTACTATTTTTCACTGAAACATGTTGAGCTATTATGTGCTAGATGAGGGGGGGTTTTTTGCAGCTTTTTACTGTATGTGGGTCTTCTTTGTCTGTATGTATGTGTGTTTGTGTGTGCAATTTTAATACTCATTTTAAGTGTCAATTATTTTATGTCATATGCCTAGTGAAGTAGAGCAAAAAGTAAAAAATCTACGTATAAATTAAGGAAAATGAGCCTGAATTATTTGGAGGTTTATTTTAGTTAATACAGTTAAACTATTCTGAAAGGCAGTTTAATTGTTCATGCTAGCTTATAAATACCTTCATCATTCATTGACAGTGTCATCACATGGTAACTTGTGTATATATGAGTAAATTAATCATTTTTTCATCACATACAATCAACTCTAATTCAATATTTTGTGATAGATGCTTCATATTTCTGAATGAGACCATCAAGAGTTAATAACCATGAGAATTCAAGCCAAGGATATTTTTTTTTCTACTTTGATACTTGCTTTTTAGTAATCTGCGTATTATTTTTTTTGATAGTTAAAAACTTATTGTATTGATTTATTAAAAATTGACACCGCCCATCTCATCTGTTGTAAACTCTGGGCAGTTTACAACACCATAATAAAACCATATAAACAGATGAATAAAAGCACAGATTAAGAACAGAGTAAAATTTACAAGTTAAAAATAAAAATCAAATTTAAAATTCAGAAGGTTAAAAATTTAACAAGGCAATGGGAGTACCCTTAAACCACTGGGCCATCCCCAGGATTTTATCATACTCTTAGACTCCCATGCTAATTAACAAACCCAGTCTTAATACTCCTCCAGAAAGCCAGGAGAGTGGGGACTCCCCTGAGAATAAGATATTCCAAAGGGTGAGGTCAACAACCAAGAAGGACCTCTTCCTAGTTCTTACCAGTCGAAATGCCACGATCAACAGGATACAAAGCGTGTCCTCTGTGTTGACTGGTTGATATAATTGGAACTAGACAGTTTTTTAGGTATCTGGGCCCATGCCTTTGGTAGATAAATTATCCAGATACTGTGAGAAATATTTTCAGGAATCGACACACTGGACAAAAAAACATGAAACATTAATATATAATCTTAGGCAGTTTAATTCCTCCTTGAATTATACTTAGTGTATGTATATACACAGAGAGGAGAAAGAGAGAGAGAGAGAGAATGAGAGAGAGGAGAATAGAAAGAATTTAGCTATATATTTTACATAGTAGAAGCTTTGTAAAAATAGAATTGTAGCTACAATTTAAAATAAACTATATTTCTGTATATAAACTATTTCTTGATTTAATTTCTGAACAATGAATTTTTACAGGAACTTGGAAGAAAAGCTATTTAGATTATCGATGCATGTATATGTCTTAATGCTTGTACAAACAAAATGCAAAAATAGTGTTTCTCATATTAATGAGATCTGTTAATGAGGACTTTTTTTGTAATTCTAAAATGCAGCTTTTCCTCAACATTTGCTTTATATACATAGCAATATGACATCACTAGAGAGCATCCATATTTATGTCTTAGAGACAGAATTGCTTTATTGTTCATTTATGCTGATAATTAAGGAATATTAGGTGCTACTGATGGCATACAAAATGGCATGCTCCTTGAAACATGGTGTTTACTTTATAATCTAAACTGCTACATTAAAGTTAACTGTCCAGGAAAATATTTAAGCAATAATGTCTCCATTTACCACAATTCCTCGTAGAGTATTTCTCAAAATGTCTACAGTTGGAACTACATAATAAACCTTCAGGAAAGCATAGACACCCAATTAACATGCCACTACCTAAATTATTATCTTTAACAATATGGAATTTCACTTTTTAATTAAGATAATTATAAACATAGTTGATGTGATATGGATTTCAAAAGCTGCCCTTATTGAGATGTATATTTGAAAAGTCAGACTTTTTTTCAGACTGCAAAATTCCTACATCAGTTAATTAACTCCAAAGTTGGAATGGCAATTTTATTTCAAATTAGCAAATTTTGATGTATTTATAATGGAAGTTGTTGAGAGAAAAAATTTAAATGTCCCATACACCTTAATGTACCATAAGGTAACTTATCTCTGATTCTATGCCCCTTTTTGTAGTGTATTGCTCCTTTTATAAATATGCTTAATTATGTTTGTAAACGTATTAGTTGATTTTCCCCCTGCATTCAGGCTTTTCTTAAAGTGTAGTTGCAGCTGACCAATCACTAGGATCCATTTTTTTCTCCAATGTGGTAAATCATGCTGTATTTTTTACGGACCTTGCTGCAATCTGATTATTCTGAAAGGACTGCATGATATATAGCCATGCTAGGCCAATATTTGGTACCCACCAAAGATGTTTATGCCAATATGGGCATCCCCTGAGGGAATGGGGAAAATGATAACCTACATATGATGACATCGTCACACAAATGCAATGTGTTGGCACTTGCATCAGAAATAATGCCTAAACAATCACATTTGCATGTTTGTGTCACTGTATGTGCATCCTCATTTTGATAGGATTGTGGTTTGCTACAAATGCTAATGAATTCCAAGCCAATAATATCACTTTCTTTTCATTCATATTGGAGATGTGAGATTCAGCGAAGCAATTATTCAACCTGAGTTTGTGATTCATTTGATTTGTTTCCAGCTATTTTGAGAATTGATTTTAAAAAATTAATAATCTGTAATCAAAATACATGAAGCTGTTTCATTTTGGGCAAAAGATAGTGAAAATAACAAGGATATTAGCCCTTTGGAGAATACCAGTTTGATACCATCAACAGTTTTATCGTAATCAAAATTCCTGAAATTTCTATTTTCTTTTCAAGACAGAAGTGGCAAATTGTTTCAAAATTTTCTGCTAAAGAATCTTTAGAAAAATTGGCTAATGAATACAGAATGTGTCTTATTTAAAATTTATTTAATGATATTATTATTATCTTAAATTTATTATAGTTGCCTACCTCCAATGTACTCTGGGTGGCATACAAAACAACTTCAAAAACTTTAGATGAGGAAAGCACATTTTTCTCCTTCTGGATTCTGTAACAGCTTTGTTCCTTATGCTATCCATTTTATAAATTCACAGAATTCTTTTTTTTCACCATGTATATGTATACATTTGAACTAGACTGTGATGTTTCTCTGTGTGTATGTTGGCATATGCATAATGGTATTTTTTTGAGAACTGAATGCAACACAATTTCATTTTAATGTATGCTGATTAGTGTATATTTAAAGTGACAATAAATTCTATTCTATTCTATTCTATTCTATTCTATTCTATTCTATTCTATTCTATTCTATTCCTTAAAAATAAAACTTTATTTTCCCAATTGGTATGACACTAAAATGACTACTGCCTTGCCTTCTGTGTAGGTGGAGCATTGCTGTCTTTGATCACTGAAATTTCTGAGGTATTAGTAATATGTAACATAACTAATTGATCAGTGTTAGCACTTGGTTTGTCAGGCTTGATGACAATATTCTGTCCTGGTTGCATAGTTACCAGAAGTAACAGAAATATTATTCTTGGTGCATCTAGCATCTATATTGAACCAAACTTCTCATATCATCTAAACTTTGATCCATTGAGCAGAAAGGAAATATGTCCACATACATATCAATTCACAGTGAAGTTTGGTACATTCCATCTTGTTTGTATTAGGACTGTGTACCACTTTGGAACTGAAGACAAAGTGCTTTGAAGTAGATAGCACAAATGTGGCATTTTTCCTCAAAAGAGCTAGACTTTTCATGAGATTATATGTTTGGGCTAAAAATGTATTTGGTTTAAGTAGTTGTGTACAATTATTACATCTGCCCACTTAAAAGCACATTGTTGAATCTGAAGCACTGTTTATCCTTAGTATATATTGTACTGCAATTTAATAGTTGACTGACAAAACTGTTGTCCCCACCCCACCTCTTGCTGAAATATAATGTTCAAATCGGGTGCAAACCAGTTGAAAGTCAAATAACTTTCAGGTTTAGTGAGAAGCTTCTATATCCAAGGTGAAAAGTTCTGTGAAATACCTGAGACCGATAAAAGGATTTTTCTAAAACACAGGATCTTTGATAATCTAAATATTGAATCCCTGGGTATTTTAAAGCCATTAAGCTTATGGATTGAAGAGAATGATTGTATTCTGCTCTCTGCCAAAACTCTGTGGTGTGAAACCAACCAGATCATGATTGTTCCATCAATCCTTAGTTGAAGTCACTTAGAGTTGTTTCAAAGTGACAAGATTTCAAATCCAATCTGTTCTCTGACTTAAATATTTTATTCAAAAAGTCAGCTTTAAGCAACCATATCAGACAACTGAGCATTGCTTAAATGTTCAAGAAAATACATAGAACAAATTCCCAGGAATTTTATCATTTCAGGTAATTCAGATAAGTCTGCAAGACCCGTCTTTCATACATGTACCTACTTCCCTATATTCTGAATGTCAAAAGGCTGGAACACTAGTTACATGGGACCAATCTGATGCTGACAGTGTAAAATGACCTTGAATGGATGTCTTTTAACAAGAAAACTCCCATATGAAATTTGAAATGGTACAATTTATACCTATCCACTTTTTAAAAGCCCAAATATTTTAAATTCAAGATATTTATCTTTTTTTTTACATGTCTGTGTTATAAATGATATCACTTAAATCTTTATCATGAAAAGTACTGAACGAAGTAACATGTTTGCGTATCTTTGGACTCAGAATGCCATAAGACTAAGAT
Organism: Azemiops feae; assembly: GCA_023970755.1. Classification (NCBI taxonomy): domain Eukaryota; kingdom Metazoa; phylum Chordata; class Lepidosauria; order Squamata; family Viperidae; genus Azemiops; species Azemiops feae. Next base: position 162,700 of record JALGBA010000095.1, read on the forward strand.
TAGACATCACTAAATAATACTAAATTGCATACATTTATAGGTTAACGTATTTGTTTGGTTTTAATCAAGTGCTAATGGATATATATATATATATATATATAACAGACTACTTAAAGTCAAATGCACTTTTAGGACAATAGTTCTTTGCTATTTATTTATTTATTTATTTATTTATTTATTTATTTATTTATTTATTTATTTATTTATTTATTTATTTATTTATTTATTTATTTATTTATTTATTTATTTATTTATAATAACTCAAGGTGGCAAACATATCCAACGCACATTCCTCCTCTTATTTTCCCACTTCTCTGTCCATATTTATCAGATAGATTGAGACTTGCAGAAAAAGCTGTTTTAGTCTGAATGTACTAATACTACCTATTCCTTCCTCCTTCTCTTTCCATTCAACAATAATATTTCTATTTCCCTAAGTTTTCTAAAAGATTCTAAAATAATCTTTAATTTTTAATCTAGTTTACAGAATTTTCTAAAATTTATTTAACATATTTGTGAAGGGTGATATTTTTACCTAAAAGAGTCACATACCTTTGCCCATGTTTCTTGTTCTGAAAACACTCCAGGTCCAGTCTGCCCTATTTATATGTTCATCATAATTTAACTAAAATCTGTACCATAGAAATGTAGGATTTTTGCATAATAAAATATGAAATATTTTCATTCATTCCTTAGTCACCTTATAACGAAGGTAGAGACAACAATCCCACATCAAAAACATGATTTTTCACAGATTTGCTTTCCGTATTTTGCAAAAGAATTTTTTTTTCTTCTCAGAATGAATGAAAATTTAAGTAAAAATGTTTGGGACACAATCTGAAGTATGGACACATTCATGTCATTATTAGCTATTAATCATCGTCTGTTATATATAAATGAAAAGTATAAGTTGAAAAGAGCATTCTTGTAATGAAAGATATTATGTACAAAAATATGTACAAATACATTATGAAATATATTTGCTTATGTTGTATAGATGTGCATAATGATTAGTATATACTGGAACTGTGAAATTATAGAGTTCTTTATATATTTGGATTTTAAATCCCCATAATAGATTGATTCTTAATTTACTACTTTTAGTGATTTCTTATTTTATCCAGAATTTAGGGAACTAAACTGATTTGTCATTAAGATTTTAGATTAATTTTTGAAAACTCTGCTGCTATTCCTTCTTCAGCACTATGATACATGATGCAGAATTATCTGGCAATATTTTATGAAATATAAAGTTATTTTAAAAAGATTTGGACAAAGCATGATATAATTAAAGTATTGTTTTTTTAAGTTGGTACTGCAATTAATTTTGACTTTCTTTACTGAGAGGCTAATTATAGAAAATTTTTTGATAATAAGAGAATGTGAATAGTTACTTGCTTTTCTCCAAAGAGTCATAAAAGGGAGAAAAATCTCTATTCCAGTGCTAATCTGTTAGATACCCACTGTGACTCTTCCCCCATTCTCCCCAAATATGATGGTCAAGTGAGTTTTTTTTAAACAAAAAAACACTTCTCGTATTAGATTCTTTATTTTGGCACATATAGGTAAATAGTTGCTTGATGAAAAAATGTTCATGTTTCTTCCTCTTGATGTTCATTTTTATAAATATCATTGCAGATAAAGCTGAATATGTAATATCCTATTAAAGTTGATGATCCTAGAAATTCTAGCCAGGAAACTGAAGGCACTTAGGTATTGCAGAAACTGAAAGTTAAAGAGCTCATAGTATTATTAATATAATGATATTCTATATTGTTATAGTAGATAAACTTTGGTAAAGCAGGCAATTAATGTGAGGAAATTTCTATCCATGAATTGGCAGGGAAGTGGGGGGGATGAACATGACAGTGAAGGATCCTTGGCTCTGTGGTAAAATGCATACATTTTACTCGATGCAAATCAATTTTCTATGTTACTAACACAAGGGTTATTTTGCATTATTAGGTATAAAGCAAATATTAAAACTACCTTGCTCTAGGGAAAAGGAAAAAAGAAAAGCAGCATTTCTAGTCCAATTGAGATCTACATCAGAAATATGTATTTGGAATGATCACAGCCTATGAAAAATATCTTCTCTCACTTATTCTTCCAAGGTTTGTCAAAGTCATTAGGTTCACCACTAGTTTTAATAACAATGAAGATAGCTGATCTGATATTGTTATCAGATGTGTTATTGCTACTCTTCCCTTTTAAAACTAAACAACAAAAACATGCTAAGAAGAAAAATACTGGTTGTTGGTTAATTTTCAAAGGAACTAATGAAAAAATAAATGATGGCATTTGTTAATATCGTTTAAACTAGTAGCTTTGACCTGATTTGAATTTCCAGGAAAGTAAGGACTCCTGGTACTATTCATGGACATGCCACATCAAGTGTTACTATAATTTTAGAAGTATAATGTTATTTATGTTAAAATCCACCTTCAAAATGTAACAGGCAGAAGGAAGGGAGCAAGCAGCTTTTATTCTTTTCCAAATTATCATGCACCAGCCTTCTCCAACTTGACATCTTCCAGATGTGTTGGGACTGCAATGCCCTGAATGCTTTTACAGCAAACCAGATTTTTCTTGCACCTGGATTGACCTAGCAATTGCAGGATAATTATTTCTTTGAATGCTTTCCATTCCACCTTTTATAATGTCATCAACAGTATCTAATTGTACTATAGTCAATGCAATATTTATATAACACGAATTAGTGATTTGCTGTTCTTGTTTTCTTTTCTCTTCAGTGCATTTCCCCCCCTGATGCGTCCTCTCTTTTTAGTCTGGAGCTGTTGTTGATCTATAAACTGTCCTGGGAGTCTCAGCTGCACTCCGGAGTAGAAATACTTTAATAATAAATAATCTAATATATTATGCCTTGCTTTTCACTAAATTATTTTGGTTTTTTTTTAAATTTACACACAAACAACAACCAGGTTACTCTGTCATTGCTTGATTTGTCTCTGAACCACAATTTGTTATTATTATAAAATAAACTTTTTAATTTTGATGTTTTCCCTTTGAACCTATTTTCTCCCTCCTTTTTCCTATTTAAAAATGAAGTCAAATGTGTCCCTGTGAATTTCTTGGGAATAATAAAGCTTATGGGAAAATATTCTGCATGGTCTGTTTAAGCTCAAATGGAGTGAAGAGAAGGTATTGAATTCTTTAGGGTACAAATCTATTTGAAACATCTCAAAAAGTTAGTTTCGTTTCTCCCTGGTGAGAAGAATCATTCAATTTTTATTAAGTTGGGCATATATCGGGTTTCATACAAGGTTTGTTTTGGTATTTGAGCTCATCTGCAAGCATGAATATTAAGGAACACTTTACTCTTAACTGTGGACATTTTGTAAAGGAGGTTCTATCTTCTTCCTTTGGAGAGTAAAACTAAGACATTTGTAAGCATTTTCAAAACTCATAATATATGTATTGACTTGGACACATTCAAATATTTTTTCCCTGTCATAATTTTAGATTGTTGTTGTTGCTGTTAGTTGTGAAGTCATGTCCGACCCATCGCGACCCCATGGACAACGTTCCTCCAGGCCTTCCTGTCCTCTACCATCTTCTGGAGTCCATTTAAGCTTACGCCTACTGCTTCAGTGACTCCATCCAGCCACCTCATTCTCTGTCGTCCCCTTCTTCTATTGCCCTCAATCTTTCCCAGCATTAGGCTCTTCTCCAGTGAGTCCTTCCTTCTCATTAGGTGGCCAAAGTACTTGAGTTTCAACTTCAGGATCTGGCCTCTAAAGAGCAGTCAGGGTTGATCTCCTCTAGGACTGACCGGTTTGATCGCCTTGCAGTCCAAGGGACTCGCAGGGTTTTAGATAGAACAGCAAAACCCTTGCCAGTTAAGATATACTGAATTCTGCAGTTTTGGTCACAAAGGTCTTCCTTACTGCCAGATGCCACCAACAAAGATTTGGCTTGTATTGTACTGGCTTTGGCAGTGCACTGCTGGGTGAGAGAGTTGCTTTCACCCATGCTGAAAGCTGTGTAATTAATTTGGAAAATAACAGATGACTAGATATGAATTCTTCCTTTTTGCACCTTCCAGATGCAGGCCACGTTCCGCTTCCATAACATCCATTAGTGATGTTGGCTGGAGATCCTGAGACTTAAGGTTTTTAATATTTGGGGAGTAGTAGTGAAAACATAGCTGCATATTGACAGGATTATTTTCCTTTTAAAAATAAAGCATTTTGAAGTATTGCTTATCCAACATCCAAATATATTATTAAAACATAATATCGAATTTACACTCATCTTAGACATCACAATCAGACATCTGTACATGGAGGTGACCGCTAGATATACAAGTGGACAGAATTCTGACTCCTCACATGCACTTGGTCCCTGGCAGCTGAGCAATCACTTTCTACTTTAGCTATGTTCTCAGCTGGGACCCATTAGTCCTTGATTGGGTACTTGAAAGACCAGCTCACAGGCATATTTTATACCTATAGTTCAAATATTTAGACTTCCACTGGGACCTACATGTTTAGTGGCAGAATCCTATTACAAATTCCTGACGGTTACTTTATGAAATACAGGAAAACAGCAGTTCTACTGTGGCCTTTTACCTTATTTTTGATCAGCATAATCCAGCAAGGGATACTGAAGGAACAAAATCAATGATTGTTCAAGCTGTTATCTTCTCTTGTGAATAATGTACAAGGAAACTCCATGTACAGGATGTTCATTCTGGTATCTGTGTAACTGGAATCAGAGTGACATGGCAAAAAAAATGTAATCAATGTAAATTTTATTGGTTATTTTTTCTATTAAGTATCTTCTGCATTTAAAATTTATAATTCATAACTTTAAAAAAATACTCCGGTGGTCTCAGTATGTTTCATTTACATGTTTTGCTTAGGTACTGATGGGTAAGATTTAGAAGTATATTTGAAATGAAGAGTGTGAATTATAAAATGAAGATTTAAGTTCAAATACTAAGCTGAGATAATACCATTATTAAGTGTTTTATCTTTATGCTTTACTGTAGATCTCAGCTTGAAAAGAAAGTTTGAGGCTACAAATAAAAACCCCATTATATGTGTATAAACTTCATTGATTCCAATGACAGTTTACTTGGATAGAGGAGTGAGAGAAAATACTAGTTTTCCTTATTTTGTTAAGAACTGTATAATGCCAGTGGTGGGATTCAGCCAGTTCACACCAGTTCAGCAGAACCGGTAGCTAATTTTTTGTTGCCCAGGCCCAGAATGGACTTCCGGAAGCAGCATCCACACAGAGAACTGGTTGTTCACATATTTGAATCCCACCACTGTATAATGCCTATTTAGAATTTTAAAGAACATCTTTAAATGTAAGTTTTTTTCTTCATTTCTCAAATATAAGTAACTAGAGAGTGGGGGACAAAAACACCAAAATAAAGTCTGTAAAATTAATTTTAATAATTACAATATTTTGGGCTGACTAATAATAGAAGAAAAACATTTCATTTGGGTATTTGTTTTCCTTAAAACAGTAGTGTTTTGCTTGATACCAGAAACAGTGTTTGGGATAGGCTGTAAAAAATAAAATTACTTCCACAATGGTCTGAATTCCATTTCAGAGCGAACAAAAATAACTTTCCAGTTTTTCTACCTTATCTGTCATGGGGACATGAGCAAGGACAAAGTCTTATTCCTATGACACTCTTATTCTTTTTGTCAAGCTCTGAATTTACAGAGTAAAAATAATTTAAAGAAAAAAGTGATTTTGAGATATTTAAAAGAAAGAAACTATGCTCTTGCACAACCTGATATATTCGTAAAACACTGAAATATATACAAACAAGTTAAAATTTAACATAGCTTCTGACTAAAAAAATATCTTGTGTTAATGCCACCTAAATCCTCACAAACGTCTTTTTCCTGAACATTCTTCAGCCTCCAGTCATTTATCTGAGATGTTGGAGAATTTTTTTTTTCAGCCTAGGAACAGCAACATAATAATAATAATAATAATAATAATAATAATAATAATAATAATAATAATAATAATAATAATAATATAATAATAATAATAATAATAATAATAATAATAATAATAATAATAATAATAATAATAATTACTAATAATAAAATAATAATAATAAAATAATAATAATAATAAACTTGGAAGGGACCTTGGAGGTCATCGAGGGTCCAACCCCCTGCTCAGGCAGGAAAAACCCTACACCATTTCAGACAAATGGCTGTCCAGTCTCTCTTAAAAACTTCCAGTGTTGGAGCATTCACCGCTTCTGGAGGCAGGTTCGTTCCATTGTAATGTCTAACTGTAGGAAGTTCTCCTTAGTTTAGGTTGCTTCTCTTCTTGATGTAGTTAATCCATTGCTTTCTTGTCTGCATCAGGGCTTTGGAGATAGCTGGCTCCCTCTTCTTTGGGCAGCCCGAGATATTGGAACACTGCTATAGGTCCCCCCCCACCTTTTCTAGTTTTAAATAGACATACCCAATTTCCAGCAACCGTTCCTTATATGGTTTAGCCTGCAGTCCCTTATCATCTTGTTTGCTCTTCTCTGTAATATTTCTAGAGTTCAGGCATCTTTTTAAATGTGGTGACCAAAAACTGGATGCAGTATGCAAAGTGGGCCTTACCAGGCATTATAAAGTGGTATTAATACTGTCTTGATTCTATCCCTCTGTTAATGCAGCCCAGCACTGTGTGGCTTTTTTGGCAGCTGCAGCACACTGCTGGCTCATATTTAAGTGATTGTCCACTAGGACTCCGAGATCCCTCTCACAGTTACTGCTATTGAGCAAGGTACCCCCATACTATACTATACCTGTACATTTGGTTTTTCTTGCCTAAATGTAGAACCTTACTTTTTTCACCACTGAATTTCATTTTGTTAGATAGCGCCCAGTGTTCAAGTCTGTCCAGGTCCTCCTGTATCTTAAGCCTGTCTTCTGGAGTGTTGGCTATTCCTGCCAGCTTGGTGTCATCCGCAAATTTGATGAGTTCCCCATCTATCCCCTCATCCAAATCATTGATGAAGATGTTGAAGAGCACTGGGCCTAGAACAGAGCCCTGGGGCACCCCCCACTTCGTTTTGTGCTTCTCCAGAATTAGAATCCCAGAATCAGAACAGAGCTGGAAGGGATCTTGGAGGTCTTCTAGTCCAACATCCTGCTCTAACAGGAGACCCTATACTCTTTCTCACCCCTAGGAAGTAAGCAATGTCAAACCACTTCCAAAAACCTTGCCCACAAAACCGCAATGACTTGTCCAGGCAGTCACCAGTTCAAAAGTGACTCAGACCCAGGCAGACACAAGGACACAGACCTTCACAAAATATCTATAGCATTCTCGTTTGTTAAGGAATTTATCTGATCGCTTGTTCTGGACAAATATATGGTTGCATCTAATAATCATTATATTGATTTCAAGATTATTATGTGTGTATATTTTTTGTATCTTATCCAGAACATTAAGTATATTTGTCATTGTGCTGCTCCATAGTTTCCTTGATCCATATCTTCTTTTCTTTTTAAAGATAGTGCCTTTCTCTCTCTTTGGCTCTACACTACTTCTGTTCAGTGTTGTTTGATATAATTCTACCTATAATAGAATTATAGGTTATAAAAATTTATTTGAAAGCATAATTTTAAAAAGTATAATAGTAAACACTAGACACTTTAATTTTATAGACTACCACAGTATTTAGGAAAAAAAGCAAATGCCTTCACATTTTATTGTACTGGAATATTAACAACCAAATATATATGATGACCTTCCTTCTAAAACCAATTTCAAGTATTCTCACTTTTAGATAGGCATGTTACTAAAAGGGATTAACTACACGTGCCAACATGCTCTGTCCTTTATTTAGATTAGCAGAATGATTTTAGAGCAGCAAAGTAATGCATGACTGTGATAACATGTAGAGATAATCAATGATGTCTTTTGCTGGTAACCCAAAAACAGCTCCTGAAAATAAATAGAAATTGTTCTGCCTGTTCCTAGAATCTTATCAAGGTAGCTCCAAATTTAAATGGCTTCGTTGAATTTCTGTTGTGAGGCACTGGTACAATTGTATTTTTAAGACAGAAAGAAGAAATGTATTTTTTTCCCCAGATAATCATGTTGTCATTGCACATGAAAGCAGTTGATTCATTAATATAAATATATATTTTCCATTTTTGAGCATGTTTTAATATTGTAGTGTTATTGTTTTAATGCTGCTATTTGAAATATTCAAATATACTCTAGTTAGAAATTTTAAAAATACCATTAGTTTCTTGAAGCTATTTCCATTGAATTGCAGAACTGTGGAGCTCAGAATATAAAGAGCAAACCTTTACCTTTTTAAAAGTAGTATAAAAGAGAAAAAAATACTTATTGTAAAAAGCATCTTTACTGCCTAGTATCCTGGACAATAATTTGCATAGTAGAATACGTGAATATCATCTGTAATATTTAAGAGGAAGCCTTTGTCAACATGATATCAATTAGCAGCTATTTAATTTTCACCATTCATGAATAAAATATGGAAGTTAGGAAATTTATTAGTATTGTCTACAGCAAAATTGATTTTGATTGATATTATGTGATCAATTCAGTTCAAACTGTTAGTGAGTAGATGATTAGATAGATAGATAGATAGATGACAGATAGATAGATAGATAGATAGATAGAAGATACATAGATGATACATAGATAGATAATTTTTCTCTAATATTTTTATTAAAATAGTTAATAAATATAGAAGAAATGAAAAATGTATTCAATTTCTTTAGAAATACCAGAATTTCTTTGAAATATTACATTCAGTTTTTGCTTGAGAAATAATCAGTTATACATGGACCTGAATGAGTTAAGTGCAATTTATGAGCAATCATACTAGTGTTTTACAAATTGTTTAGACAATTTTTGTGGCAACTGACCTCTGCATTGTTTCTTTCAAACGTTAAATGTTGATTTTGCTATCAACTGTATGCCAATATTTTGTTAACAAACTTTTTAAAAAACTTTTCTCCCTAACGCACATATTGAAGAATTATTAATTATCACATAGAATTAATATTTGTACTTCTTCCATTCATGGTAGAATTTTTGGTCTCTTGCAAATAGTATTTGTTGTGGCAAATAGTTTTATATGTAGGTGTAAAGTTTTTTCTGGTTTGATGTCATTTAGAAATTTATCCCGAGTTAGATATTTCAGATTAAATAATAGTAATAGAGACATTTGTAGGTAGAATTCTTTTTAGAAGAAGGTTGAATTACACAGAATGATAAACCAGAATAGACATACATGTGGATGTTACAGTATATTAATATATCAATTGTCTATAATTTGGCATAATTGCCTTCTTTAAATGTAGTACTGAAAATTAGATATGATTTTTATCAAGCTAGATAAATTGATTGATTATAATATTGTTCAGTGCAATGCAATCATTTCTTTGTTAGTTATTATATAGCTTTTTATTGTGTGTGTGTGTGTGTGTGTGTGTGTGTGTGTGTAATGTAGCTGAAACTACATATATCTTATTCTTCTATAAATATTTCCAGAAACACACACAGTGCTCTATTTGTGCTAAGTTGTAGATTCATCTGTATTATATTCTGAAGTTTAGATTGACTAATACATAGGATCTTCAGCATGATCCAAATATTCTAAACAGTAAATTATTTTATGTTAATTGCTACTGCTCCCTCTAGTGGAATGTGTCTATAATATTATAGAAACAATTTATCTGTGTTGAGGATGTTAGAAAAGCTCAGAAAATAAGATTATTTTAACAATTCTGTTTTTAGCTAGTGACAACCCAGAGATGTTTCAACACTGTAATTTATTTGTAACACTGATATCAGAAAGAATTAGTTTACCACTTCAGTCCAATAACAATAATTGAGATTTTATGCAGTTGAAAGAAATAAAAGCCTGATGGGTGGGAGCAGAAAGATCACAACACATGATGATTGGAATTAATTGTATTAAGACAAAGTGGAACAACATGTATGAAAAAAATATTTAATTGAGATATTTTGATTAGGAACAGTTTCCTTATTTTAGATGATGATGATGATGATGATGATGATGATGATGATGATGATTAATAATAATAATAATAATAATAATAATAATAATAATAATAATAATAATAATAATAATAATAATAATAATAATAATAATAATAATAATAATAATAATAATAATAATAATAGAGTTGGGAAGGACCTTGGAAGTCTTCTAGTCCAACCCCCAACTCAGGCAGGAAACCCTATACCATTTCAGACAAATGGTTGTCCAATCTCTTATTAAAAACTTCCAGTGTTGGAGCATTTATATATGCTTTAGCCTCCAGTCCCCTAATCATCTTTGTTGCTCTTCTCTGTACTATTTCTAGAGTATCAACATCTTTTTTACATTGTGGTGACCAAAACTGGATGCAGTATTCCAAGTGTGGCCTTACCAAGGCATTGTAAAGTGGTATTAACACTTCACGTGATCTTGATTCTATCCCTCTGTTAATGCAGCCTAGTACTGTGTTGGCTTTTTTGGCAGCTGCAGCACACTGCTGGCTCATATTTAAGTGATTGTCCACTAGGACTCCAAGGTCCCTCTCACAGTTACTATTATTGAGCAAGGCACCACCTATACTGTACCTGTGCATTTGGTTTTTCTTGCCTAAATGTAGAACCTTACTTTTTTCACCATTGAATTTCTTTTTGTTAGATAGCGCCCAATGTTCAAGTCTGTCCAGGTCCTCTTGTATCTTAAGCCTATCTTCTGGAGTGTTGGCTATTCCTGCCAGCTTGGTGTCATCTGCAAATTTGATGAGTTCCCCATCTATCCCCTCGTCCAAATCATTGATGAAGATGTTGAAGAGCACTGGGCCCTGAACAGAACCCTGGGGCACCCTTCTGCACACTTCCCTCCATATAGTTGCAGTTCCATTGAGGATCACACACTGAGTATGGCTGGTCAGCCAACTATGAATACATCTGGTGGTGATGCTATCTAACCCAGATTTTTCTATCTTATCAAGTAGTAGGTTGTGATCTACTTTATCAAATGCCTTACTGAAGTCCAAGTAAATTATATCCAAAGCATTCCTCTGGTCCACTAATTTTGTCACCTGGGTCAAAGAATGCAATAAGATTTGTCTGGCATGATCTGTTTTTGACAAACCCATGTTGGCTTTTGGCAATGACTTTGTTTGCCTCTAGATCAGGGCTTTTCAACCTTTTCACCGATTGTACCACTTTTATGATATGGCAATATTCGAGTACCACCTAGCAAGGTGTCAAAAACTTGGTGACAATAAAAAAAATCTGTTCAAAGTTGCAATTGCACTGAAATGACTTATGACCATTTTTCACACTTATGACCATTGCAGCAACAGGATCATGTGATTTATATTTGGATGCTTGGCAACTGATTCATATTTATGATGGTCACAGTGTCCCAGGGTCATGTGATCCCCTTCTGCAACCTTTTGACAAGCAAAGTCAATGGCAGGGCTGCTGGTGGCCAAGTGCTAAGGCGGGACTTCCCTCCCCCTCCCTTCCCTGCCTCCCTCCCTTCCCTGCCTCCCTTTTTCTCATTCCCATCTCCTCCCGAAGGAAGAATTTGAACCCCCCCCCATAGTTTCCCTCTTCCATATATTGATCAAACAAGGAAAGGCCTCCAGAGACAGAAAAGACAAGCTGCTGAGTGAACTAGCTTAAAAAGGCACTTCCCCTTTAAGAATTAGCTACTGGCTAGAAAGGAAAGTAAGGAGCCCAGCCGGCACTTAAGGAAGAAAAAAAAATGTAAGTACTGGCTGCCAGCTAAGGCAGCCTCCCCAAATGTCTCCATTCATAAGTAAAATCTGCAGCTCCAGAGGACTCTCTCACTGTAAGTCTTTGCCTGTGCTGGCTCTTTCCCTTCCCCACTACACTTGGCTAGGCAGGGCTGTGTACCACCTGCCACCCATTAATGTACCACAAGTGGTACGCGTACCACAGGTTGAAAAGCACTGCTCTAGATGTTCACTGATTCATTGCTTGATTATCTTTTCCAGAATCTTCCCAGGTATTGAGATCAGGCTGATAGGTCCGTAGTTTCCTGGATCCATTTTTTTTTCCTTTTTTGAAGATGGGAACTGCATCAGCTCTTTTCCAGTCCTCTGGTAGTTCCCCAGTGCTCCAGGATCTTTGAAAGATATAGTTCATTGGTTCTGAGATCACATCTGCCAGTTCCTTCAGAACCTTGGAGTGTAATCCATCTGGTCCTGGTGAGTTGAACTTGTCTAGGGTAGACAGGTGCCCACTTACCATTTTCTTGCCTATCTTAACTTGTGTTTCTAATCTGTTTTTTATGGTATTGTTTTTGATAGGTTGCACTGGTTTTTCCCTTTGTGTAAAGACGGATGCAAAAAGCACGTTACTTAGTTCTGCTTTCTCCCTGTTGCTTGTCACCTTCTTGCTACTTTCTCCCACTAATGGACCAAATATTTCCTTAACTTTTTTCTTGTTTTTTACATGTTGAAAGAAGCTTTTTTTGTTATTTTTTACTTTTGTTGCAAGCCTTAGTTCATTTTGAGTCTTAGCTTTCCTCACTCCATCTTTGTAGGCTTGGGTTATTTGCTGATATTCTGCATAGTTATGTGCCCCTTTTTCCACTTTTTATACTTGTCCTTTTTGTCTTTCAATTTATCAGAGACTTCTTTATGCAGCCATGCTGGTTTCTTTTGAGAGCTGTTATTTTTCTTCTTTGTTGGTATTGTGCTAGACTGGGCTTTTATAATCTCACTTTTCAAAATTTCTTGAGTTGTTTTCCCTTGAGGATTCTCATCCATGGAATCCTTCCCAAGCTCTCTCTAAGTTTATTGAAATTAGCTCTCTTAAAGTCCAAGACTCTAGTTTGACTGTGTTCTATTGCTTGTGCTTGCATCATGTTGAATTCCAATATTGCATGTTCACTCCCCAATTAATAATATAGATTCTTCTGACCAGAGGCATTAATGTGATTTTTTTTAAAAAGTGCTATGCACAAATAATACACTTTTAGAAGTATAAAATAAAGTCTTCTTAATTCCCAATGATTTTATGGAAACATATGGAAGTAAGACAGAATGAATTTGCCACTAAGGACTTTAGGACTTTTTTCCCTATCTGATAGCTCTATTCTCCCCAGAAGTCTTCCATTCATGTAGCAATCTGACCTTGCTAATGTTCCAACCTCATACCAAGTTGTCATGTTGTACGTTCTATAGCTAAAGATATAAATATATTTAATATACCTCCCTGATAATTTTACAAAAACAATAATCAGGGCAATGGTTAAGGTTTCCATTGGAAAAGTGGAAGAAAATGAGCAAACCCTGGCTTAAGACTTAATGGACAAAATGGTGCATGAATTTTGAAAAATATTTCTTTTTTTATTTACGTGCCAGAGATAGTGTGGCTTTGCTAGAATTGTTTATGTTTTGAGATATTGACTTTTAAGACAATATCTTGGCAAGAATACTGGTAGTTTTTTATTGATTGTGGGCAAAAATTGCAACTGACAAAAAAAAAACCTCCCCAATTTCCGGATGTAAATTACAAGTCTACTACTTGTACAAACTGGCCTGCCAAGTGCATGTGAAAGCCAGTTCATCCATTTGCTGCTATTCAAATGTATGTTTCCCATTATTGCAACATAATAGATAATTAAACCATGTTTAGGACTTTTGAAAAGAGGAAGTGTTAACTGTAAATTATGATGTATTATTAATCTTATATAACAATACATTTTTATTATTTAAGTGAAATAAAATATATTCCTCCTTCTCTAGAATGTGGTACATTTTTCTGGAAGTTTATGATGCAGGTTCTATTTAATCATAATCATGACAAAGGATGTATGCTGCAGACTGAAAAAAAGGTGATTCTGTTTTTGATACAAGACATATTTGTTTACACTACAGTGACCAAAGCTTGATGAAGCATACTCAATGTATGGGAGAAAATATCTATCCTTAATGTTAATCCTTCTAGTATAATAATCTTTAGTACAAGTAATGATCTAATAAACTTCTGTTCATTTTATTGGCAATCCAACCTCTCTACAACTCTAGCTTACAACTCCCAAAACAAGTGCTGTCCAAATACAGTGGGGCAAAAATGTATTTAGTCAGCCACCAATTGTGCAAGTTCTCCCACTTAAAAAGATGAGAGAGGCCTGTAATTGTCATCATAGGTAGACCTCAACTATGAGAGACAAAATGAGAAAACAAATCCAGACAATCACATTGTCTGATTTGGAAAGAATTTATTTGCAAATTATGGTGGAAAATACGTATTTGGTCACCTACAAACAAGCAAGATTTCTGGCTCTCACAGACCTGTAACTTCTTCTTTAAGAGGCTCCTCTGTCCTCCACTCATTACCTGTATTAATGGCACCTGTTTGAACTTGTTATCATATAAAAGACACCTGTCCACAACCTCAAACAGTCACACTCCAAACTCCACTATGGTGAAGACCAAAGAGCTGTCGAAGGACACTAGAAACAAAATTGTAGACCTGCACCAGGCTGGGAAGACTGAATCTGCAATAGGCAAGCAGCTGGGTGTGAAGAAATCAACTGTGGGAGCTATAATTAGAAAATGGAAGACATACAAGACCACTGATAATCTCCCTCGATCTGGGGCTCCACGCAAGATCTCACCCCGTGGGGTCAAAATGGTCACAAGAACGGTGAGCAAAAATCCCAGAACCACACGGGGGGACCTAGTGAATGACCTGCAGAGAGTTGGGACCAACGTAACAAAGGCTACCATCAGTAACACACTACGCCGCCAGGGACTCAGATCCTGCAGTGCCAGACGTGTCCCCCTGCTTAAGCCAGTACATGTCCGGGCCCGTCTGAAGTTTGCTAGAGAGCATTTGGATGATCCAGAAGAGGATTGGGAGAATGTCATATGGTCAGATGAAACCAAAGTAGAACTGTTTGGTAGAAACACAACTCGTCGTGTTTGGAGGCGAGAGAATGCTGAGTTGCATCCAAAGAACACCATACCTACTGTGAAGCATGGGGGTGGCAACATCATGCTTTGGGGCTGTTTCTCTGCAAAGGGACCAGGATGACTGATCCGTGTACAGGAACGAATGAATGGGGCCATGTATCGTGAGATTTTGAGTGCAAACCTCCTTCCATCAGCAAGGGCATTGAAGATGAAACGTGGCTGGGTCTTTCAGCATGACAATGATCCCAAACACACCACCCGGGCAACGAACGAGTGGCTTTGTAAGAAGCACTTCAAGGTCCTGGAGTGGCCTAGCCAGTCTCCAGATCTCAACCCCATAGAAAACCTTTGGAGGGAGTTGAAAGTCCGTGTTGCCCAGCGACAGCCCCAAAACATCACTGCTCTAGAGGAGATGTGCATGGAGGAATGGGCCAACATACCAGCAACAGTGTGTGCCAACCTTGTGAAGACTTACAGAAAACGTTTGACCTCTGTCATTGCCAACAAAGGATATATAACAAAGTATTGAGATGAACGTTTGATATTGACCAAATACGTATTTTCCACCATAATTTGCAAATAAATTCCTTCCAAAGCAGACAATGTGATTGTCTGGATTTGTTTTCTCATTTTGTCTCTCATAGTTGAGGTCTACCTATGATGACAATTACAGGCCTCTCTCATCTTTTTAAGTGGGAGAACTTGCACAATTGGTGGCTGACTAAATACTTTTTTGCCCCACTGTATATTGGACTCTCATAATCCAGTCTTCATAGCCAGCAAATGCCTCTAGTCAGCATTGGAATTTTGTTTGTTGAGGCACCTTGCCGTTTTATATGTAAACCAGAGATATAAATCATAATCTTCCAGTTGTAATTTTTTTATAGAGTATATACAATATAGTGTAACATTAAGAAATATAAGATCAATTTGCTGCTTTGCTGAAATGTTGTTTTAGGATTCCTTTACAGATGTGTGCTTCATCTGACATATGGTGTTAACAGCTTCTAAAGAAGGAAATATTACACACAATGCTGGCAAGTTGTTTTGTTTTATACAGTTTTCCTGGGAGCAAATTAAACATAAGTTTTTTAAATACACAGTGTTTTCTTTTCCTTCTTTTTCTATTTTTTTGATTGTTGCTGTGGTTCTGTTCCTTGTTGTCAATTAGGTGTGATGAAGAGCCTAAAGAGAAAATAATTTAATCATCATCAATCTAGTCTGGGTGACTGCATTTGTTGATGCACTTTTCATATAGAAGTTGAAATATAGAATAACAGATTATATAAGTTATGGTGTAGTTGTCACATTGCCTATTTTTTATGGGAATTATTTGCTCAAGGTGAAAACGGTATGAAATGAAAATGAAATGTGCTACAACTTTAACCCATATATAACATGAATAAAAGTATTATGTGAACAGTGAAGTATAAGTCTGTCAGTGGCTACAAACTGTGAATATTTTAGTGTTCTTACAGACAAAAACAGCATTATTCTCAGTATCAGTACTCAAGAACAGAGCTGGGTTGATGGCGTTACATTTGTGACCTGCTTGTAACATCTGGGTGACCATGATAGAAGCATAATAACACAATCTTCTTGCATTCATAATGACAGCAGATATATGCTACTGATCCTGCATGCATCATTTTCACCCCTAAAGCACATGACAGAGAATTATCTTTACTGTTATAGGGTGTTATAACAGAGGCTTAAAAGTCTAACAGGATTTTTTGGGCCCATTTTATATCAAACAAAATCAAAGTGGGGGTTTGATATTTTTCCTCTTTTTCAGGATTGAGTAATCTTTTTATTTTTATGTTCTCTCTTACTAATTCTCTCATTCATTCCCCAATCCCAAGGCCAGTCTATATTCTTTTACAAATATCTGTGTGCTTAAGTAGAGAAGGCTCCTTTACATGCTAAATGCATGGCTGCTGGTGAGATTAAACCACAAGCCTGCTCTCTGTTATCCTTACACCTGATGTATGCATGAATTGGTCTTCAGTTACTGCATCAAACACAAGAACACGTGATGGAAAACTAAGCTTGACAAAAGGCAGCCCATTTGCCAAATAATAAATTTAGGAAGTGGAAAATAACTAAGATTGCATATAAAGTAGTGCTTCCTACAGTTAATAGTTAATCCTCTAATTATAAAATTGTTGGGATTCTCATAACCCCAATTCAGTTTTATAGATCTGTGTCAGAATATCTGTTTGGTTTAAAAGTCAGCATCATGAACAATTATAGCTAATAGATATCAAAATAAATCTTAGTGGAATAAGGAAGGTGGCTGTAACATTTCCAAGGACAGGAAAACCAATGATTAGGGTAAATTTATTAAAAACCCAATTTAAAACTGATGGAAATTAAAATTCTACTGTTTATAGTTGCATGAAGAAAATGACTTCACCATTGCATATCTTATTATTCCTACCTTATTCTGTTGATGTAGTCAACTGAAGGTTGAAAAGATGATCCTGCTTTATTTGTATAAAACTTTTTAGCAATACATAACTATACATAACTATAGCATTTTTAATATTCACTGAAATAGAGACAGAATTCAAATATAAATATGAAATATCAACAAAGTGTTGTAGTGCACATCAGTCGGCCTCATACAGTAAAATATGGGGAAATAATTATCCTTTAATATTATCCAATCTCATATTGGATATAGTCAGAATTCATTAGTTCGGGGGATTCTGTCACTGTACCACATGACCTGTTCCATAGAGGTCATGATTTCTAAAAAGTAGGATTCATTTTTCTTATGGTGACTTAAGTCTCAAAAATGTCCATTGACTATGCAGAAAAAGATGTATAAACTGGAAAGAGGCAAATATGTAATGAATCACAACTGAAGTATTGTGTCATTTTAAAAAAAATCTTTAGTCTAATTAGTTATAATCTTTTAATTTTAAAGAGTTCACTTAATCGTGTGTTGAGAAATCAATTGAGTTTACCAGTCTTTCTGTTCAATAACTTTTTTCAAAATTGGACAAGGACAATCGGTTTCTCCCCAATAGCACATTTTTTTTCACATTGTCCCCTGCAGAAATGTCAGCAGAAAGGAGTCGGAATTTCAATTCTCTATGTCTCAGTCACATGTTATTTTAGTCTGCCAGTACATAATTTCTTGTAAATGGACAAGAGTCTAGTCTGTACTTAAATGGAAGGCTGCCAAGAATTAATAGATGCAGTAGGAGTCAGGAATATTTTGTGCTCTGAGTCAGTGTGATATCAATGCAAAGCATGATACTAACAGGCACCAATGTATTCTTAGATCTTGATTCTTTCCAGTTCAGAGAATGTATATGTGGCACCACTGCACGTACAACCACATCCACATTGATATTGGGGCACTTCTCTCATGTATGTGAACCAGTAGAATGACTAGCTATTAAATACAGTTGACCAGGTAATGAATTACAGAGCCTGACTAAAACATAAAAGATGTTTTCTTCCTTAAACTCTTTTTTTGTGGATACCCATTTAAATATATTTTTCTTGATGTTCCCCTTCTCCATTCTTTCATTCTTATTTTATATGTTATACAGTTACATTCTCATGCATTTTCAGGACATGACCAAATTGTCTTAACTTACTACTTTTCTATAATTACACAAATTTTATTCAGTTTATGTTTTTCATCATCTGTCCTTAGTTATTTATACTATATGGATGCATATTAAACAACCAATGGAACCTCACAAATCCTTGTTTTAATTTGTTCACTAGGCATTTCATTTATTGTCACATATGCTTTACATCCATTATACCACACAAAGCAATAAAACTATGTTATATATGAATAGCACATTTAATAATTTATACATACCCTAAATAAAAAACGTACAATAAGTTTTGCCCTTCATTCAGAATATTGCATAATTTTCCACAGTACTCAAGCTGATTCTTTCATTATCACCCTTCATGTGACTGTAAAATGAAACTTATCACCAGTTTATGATTTTTATTTTCAAATGCAGCCACAATGCAGCCACAATAATCTAGGTCAGGGGTGTCAAAGTGCCGGCCTGCGGGCCAGACGCGTCACAACAAAACCGCACCCACCCCATTGCCGGCAATTGGGAAGCTCCGATATGTCGCGTGACGTCACGTGACGTCATGAGTTTGACATGTCTGATCTAGGTAAAGCAGTTCATAGTGCAATTTTGACTCTTCCTTTAAAATTAAAGTTTTACTTTCATGGATATATTCATCAATTCCATTTCATAGGATCATGAATGATTTTATTACATTCTTCACTCTATCTATCTATCTATCTATCTATCTATCTATCTATCTATCTATCTATCTATCTATCTATCTATCTATCTATCTATCTATCTGTCTGTATCTATCTATCTGTCTGTATCTATCTATCTATCTATCTATCTATCTATCTATCTATCTATCTATCTATCTATCTATCTATCTATCTATCTATCTATCTATCTTTTATCTATCTTCTATCATCTACATCTTCTATCATTTATCTATCTATCATCTATCATCTATAATCACTATTCTATCTATCTATCTATCTTTTATCTATCTTCTATCATCTACATCTATCTTCTATCATCTATCTATCTATCTATCTATCTATCTATCTATCTACTATCGATCATCTATCATCTATAATCACTATCCTATCTATCTATCTATCTATCTATCTATCTATCTATCTATCTATCTATCTATCTATCTATCTATCTATCTATCTATCTATCTATCTATCTATCTATCTATCTATCTATCTATCTATCTATGATCTATTCCTGTCTTCACTTTGCCACTATTCTTGACACATGGGCCAATGGATGCATTTTACCTCCATAGTGAGCAATCGATTTGCTCAGCTAAAGCTTTCCATAATCTTTTACAAAAAGATAAAAAAGATTACCCTCGATCCATAATTTCATAATGTATTATATCAATATTCTTACCTTGAATCATAGTGATTAGAGATCTTTAGTGAAAACATTTACTGTGATTAAAACCTTAAGCAAACATCTTTGCTTGTTACAGATCTATACTGGATTTTGTATATTCAGAGAGTTTTGGGGAAAATGTTAATTTCCTAATTTAAATTTGTTGAACAAACAAGGACAAATAAACACATATATTCATTTACTTAAAAAAATTGAATCTTGCCCAATAATATAATGTTTAGTTTGTTTAGTACCAGAGACAGATAAGCTAATTATCCAGACAATAACTCATTGCAAAGTAAAGACCAAAGTGGTCCCCATGGTAGTAGGAATACTCGAAGCTGTCACTCCTTAGCCGTTGTGGCATAATATATTAATGTAATGAAATCAAATCATACTTCTTATAAAACAGAAGGTGATCAGTTACATTTTATCCAATTTATGTTTCACTTTTCACTTTTATATTCTTTAAAATACAAGCCATACAACACTGAAAAAATAATATAGTCTTGGTATCTAATGTGACTATTTTCTCTTCTTGACTATTAAAGTCTCATGGACATAGTAATTTCAATGCCATTCTTATTTTATTATTACTCTGATGAAAATATTAATTGGCTGATTAATTGGCTATAGAAAAGTGCCCCCATGTTACTGTGATCATTGTAAGGTGTAGCTTAGAATAACTGCAGTGGTGGGATTCAAATATGTGAACAACCGGTTCTCTGTGTGGATGCTGCTTCTGGAAGGCCATTCTGGGCCTGGGCAACAAAAAATTAGCTACCAGTTCTGCCGAATTGGTGTGAACTGGCTGAATCCCACCACTGAATAACTGGAAATGAGTGTCACAGTAAATGCATGAAATATTTATTAAGAGTTATGAATGTAAATAAGAGGCATAAGTAACAATCACTTGTAGATATATAACATCTATTAGGCTTAAATGGAATGCTGTCATCTCCTAGAAAGCTGTTTATTATGATGGACATAATGTAATTTTTATTTGGATTTCATATTGCTAATGAAGCATGACTGAATTCATCAATAATGTGCTCCTAATACTGCACTTTGGGAAGTATTTTCCAAGCAAAGTTTTTAAAAAACAATGGTGTATTTTAAGGAAGCTGATAAGCATTTTAATAGTAAAGTAAGAAAATAAAAGGCAATGTGAGGAGGATGAAAAATGAAATGCTCCAGAAATGAAATGTTCCTCCTTTTACCCAAACAATCATACTTAAAAGAAGCTGGGAGCCTTAATAATTAACATTAGAGAGAATCCATATGCCAGGATTTGGAAGAGATTTGCAGAGACACTGCTCTCCGAGGCAGAGAGAAGGCTCATTAAATGCAAGATGCTGCTGTGTCTCATTGTGTGTTTGCACTAAGGTATAGGTTTGCCAGACTGACGTATCAGAGAAAGTCAGAGTGGTTACCACATCAGCATAACAGCTACATAATAAATGATGGAGAGAATCATGTTAGGCATGCCCACCTAACCTAACTTGAATCATGCAAAAGGAGAGCTATTGGAATTCAAATAGACTTTTTAGTTCTCAGCAGCCGGCAGCAATAGGATGCTTTCAGGAAAATGACAGATGCAAAGGAAAGATGCTGTTTTGCACTATCTTGATTTGTTACCGCAGCCAACTTATTGGCATGATGGAGTGACGAGAATATCAGCTGGCATGGAAGGTAGGATGATCAAAGGTTTTGCATTAATATTTATGTCATTAGAAATTGACCATGACAAAGCATATGTTTAAATGAATCTTCTCTGTTGATGATGGCAGAGGATTTGTTTTTCAGCTTTGAAACTCTGACAATACTGTTGCCTCTGAAGAATAGATTTGTGAATTGCATTTATTCTTCTGTTATGTCTTTGTGCTTGAATCTTACCTCAGGGAGCCACTTGCCTGAAAGGGATTGTTATGGAAAGGTGAGGCTATTGAATCAAAGTGCTTCTAAGTCTAGGGAAGTACAGATAAAGGGAAACAAACAACCAAATCTTCCATTGGGTTTAGTTGAAACTGCTTAAGCTAAAATACAGTAATTTTTTAAGCTTGAGAAAGAATACTACATATTGAACATTCTAAAATAGCAAATATTATCACAGTTCCTATTTGTATTTTGCTTCATCCTTTTTTTATAGTATTTTGCTTCTTCCCTTTTTTAAGATGTAGTCATTTGCAAATTACTACATGAAGGAAATGCATTGAGATCTTCTGCACGATCTTTCAACGTATAGCATCTGCTTCAGCTACTGTACTGTATTCATGTTTTGACAATTTCATGTTATTTCTTGCTTGATTACAGTTCTTATTTTCAATATATCAGCTTGCTTTATATTTAATTTTGAAAGCTGCCTTTAACTAATGACAGGAAAGGTAACATTATTTGAAATGAGATCTTGGTTTTGGGATATTCTGTTTATATTTCTTACCTTCGTGTTTCACTATATAATATTTTATTTATTTGTTGGCTATAAGTAGAAAAGAGTAAACTGAAGTTTCGGGTGACTTTCTTTAAAAAGTTTGAGATTATTTTAAAGAACAGCATTCCAGGTTTTTGAATGATTCCTTTATCCTCAAGAATCATCATATATGTTCTTGTTGACTTATAATTATTATCACAAATTTGGAAGATTTACCAACAAAACTTCCTTGTTTATGAGAATCTTATTGTTCAGATTAGAAAGTAAACTGCTGTTTGTGAATCTTCTATTTTTATCAATAATTATTGAAATTATTCAGATATTCACAAGGATGTAAAAACATTACATGACAATGATTTTAAGTTAAATGTAATATTTGGTCTTTCTGCAGCTTGAACTAAGTAGTGTGCGAAGAATGATCATGTTAACAGGGTTGAAGGATTAAACTTTTATATGAAAAGCTGCATGTTAATAACATGTCCTCAGTTTGGATGAAAGAAGAAACTAATTTGCTGTTCTAAATGAGACATAAACTAATAAAACAAACCTGACATTTGATGGTTTAAGCATGTCTACTCTGTGAAAGTTAAAGTACAAAGAAAACTATAAAGCATGTGCAATTGCTTTGGAAATTGCTGAATTATGGGAAAGTACTATGAAATTAGGGAGCATATAACTTTTATTGTTATTTATTTTAATCTTTTTATGAGTTTTTAATGTTGTAATAGGTTTCTGGCTTATACCATTATGAGCTACCCAGCATAAAGTGATATATCAAGTAATGAAGTAAATAAATGATTTTTATGTCAGAAGTGACTGACATGAGACTGACACCAATGACTGTGTTAATCTTAACGCATTTCAAATGTTTATTAGACAGATGAATATCCCAAAGGACATTTGTATATAAATTCATTTTAAAAGTTCATTTTTGTATGGATGAATCCAGGTCCAGTTTGTATGAGATAGTCTTTTACATTGTTTAAGTTGCTAAAATTACAGCCTTATGATTTTCTTTTCATTGTGAGATAGAACATTGTTTCTGTCTAATTGGGAATAGATATTGTAAATTTTGCTAATAGTTTTATATAGGTAAACATTAAACTACATTGAGGTAACAGTAGGGGGAGCTGGCAGTTGATACATATAAAGAGAAAGACGGGGGGGGGAGAGAAGATAGCATCAAAGGCTTGGGCTTAGCTGTTTAAGGTAGAAGTGGACTTCTATAGCAATAATGGTAATAATATTTCAAAAATTTTGTTAAATTTTAAAATGCTGATGCTCCTGCAGTCAGATGAAATGGGCTGCAGTATAGGCATGTACTTAATAGGTTCCATGAAAATGAAAAACATTAATGAGACAACCAGTGCAAAAGTATGTGTTTGTGTATATGTTTGTGTGTATCTATCATATGATTTTAATGTATTGTTTACAACATCCATGCTGTATTGGTTTCAAATATTGACTTGTATCAATATTTGGAATTTTCTTCTAGAACTTTGGCTAGATGTTTGTCAGGTAAATAACTTAGCTGAAAATAGATTGACACTTTAAGATACAATGCAAATAATGTTCACATTGGATCAGAGTTGCTAATTTGTACTTGACATTTATTTATGTCTCTATTTTCTTCAGAGAAACAATGAATTTTGTAGCTAAGGTTATACGTTCTGTAATGTGAATATGTGCATATTTATGTAAAGGATTGATTTTTGACAAAATGTACATTAGATTCGGTACTGATCGAAAAGGAAGTGTAAGATTCAAATATTCTTCAGATATTTTACACTATTTTAGAATCATGCTTGCTAAAGTCCTCCCAAATATAAGAAAAATGCAGTTTAGTATTGTAAAATAATATTGCAAGATGATGTCCACATTAATATACTATAATAAAATTAGTTTTGCCTTTGTACTCTTACATGGGTAAAGTGGATAGTGCCGTGTTATTCATCCTATAGTCAACTTCTGAATACAAATAAGAATGAATCAGAGCTGAGAATCATAGTGCTTGTTACATAACTATGTTAGAGTATTGTGAAAAACATCTCTGTTTTGCTTAAAAGTTCTATTAAGAGTGACTGCAGTTAAGATGGGAGAAATTGTTGTTTGCTTCTCAATAAATAGACAGGATCCTTAACAAGAATTCCTTCCTTCCTTCCTTCCTTCCTTCCTTCCTTCCTTCCTTCCTTCCTTCCTTCCTTCCTTCCTTCCTTCCTTCCTTCCTTCCTTCCTTCCTTCCTTCCTTCCTTCCTTCCTTTCCTCCCTCCCTCCCTCCCTCCCTCTCCATTGATTCCTGAATTTGAATAATCTTATATCTAAGTGCAAATATAATTACTATGTTCAGTGAATATATTATGTTATATAGTGACTTGCTTTGAGATTTTTAAAATAATTTTCAACAATATCATGACATCTTAAATAACAATGGCAGATAATAAAATGCTCAGGTACAGTCAAAAGCATTAGAAAAGAAAGAAGACAAGGAGCAAAGCACTGAGCATACAGTATGTAAATGCATTGTTTGCTGATTTACCTTTTTTTTTTTTGCTTCTGATTGAGAGGGGAATCTGAAGACTTTCTGTATAAAAAAATTTCATGGCATTTTCATGGCATGAGAAATAAACCATAGGAAGTATCTTTTCTTTGGCCACCAAAGGACCTGTCTAAATTGGTGTTTAAGTATTTTTCCAATATGCAGTAAAATAAGATGCTAACATACAAAGCTTATCTGCGTAATTTTTAATCCATATAATAGAAAAGTATGTTGCAAATTATTGAAGCAACAATTTTTTTTAATGAACTTGCACTGAATGTTCTGTAATCTTTATCTCACATTCACTACCAGTAGAACCAAGCAATAGTCTCAATGATAAAATAATGCCTGTGCCCATCTACTGAACTGGGCTGCTTTTAGAGTTCCCAGAGACTAGTATTTTATTCACTTAGTCAAAATATCAATCCTACACTGTATATGTAGGTCAGAGATTAATGAAACAGTTTTATTTCTTTATTAGCAGTTCCTGAATGTGTGACAGAATGTGCATGAATTTTTTGAACATCGAAGAAAGGATGATATTTGAAACTCATTGAATTTTCTTCATGCTTTAGACCATATCTTTTAGAATACTCTTTAATTTTTTTACTAGAATAAGTTTTGCAGAATGTTTGACACTGCAAATAGTTTCACTGAGGACTATAACTTTCACCTAAGTTCATCAATATTAAGAAAATCAGTAATTCTAAACTATTTCTTTATTTATTTGTATCCTGATTTGTATCCTTATTTACAAATAATTCAATGCAGTGCACATATCCAACACATCTTCCTCCTCCTATTTTCCCCACAACAACAGCCCCATGAGGTGAATTGGGCTGAAAGAGAGTGAATGACCCAAGGCCATTAATTAGCTTTTTAGAACTAGAACTCATGGTTTCTGGTTTTCTACCCTAGTGCCTTAACTACTACACCAAGTTAACTCTATTATTTGGTTCATCGCAGCCAGTTGTTCAGACTAGATTTGGCATTTATCCCCATATTGATTCCTTCCCAAGGACCTGGAATAGGCAGATATGGATGTTTCATGGTGTTAAGGGTATCGTTGCAGGATATAAGCTGTTTTGATTAAAGCAGCCCTTTGCTGCTTCATTGACTGATGGTGATTTTGTCAATGCCGATGGGGTTCAAGTGGTGCTCCAGTAGTTTTGGGACTGCACTCAAGCTGCTTTTTAATATTGGTACTATATTTGCTTTCTTTTGCCAGAATCTATTTTTATGTACAGGTCTTTGTATTTTGTTATCTTCTCCAGTTCTTTCTCTTCTCTTCTGCTGTCTCCAGATACTGCAATGTCCACTATCCAGACTTTTTTTTGTCTTTCTTACTGACAATTGTTAAGTCTGGCATGTTATGTAGTAGTTGCTGTTTGAATTCTAAAGTCCCAGAACACTTTCCTTCTTCATTTTCAATTATTTTCTCTATTTTATGGTCCACAAGTTTTTACTTGAAGATTTTCCATGCAACATTGTTGATACTTTGTCATACTGTTATTTTAAGTGAGTCTGTGCAATCTTCTTGCAGCAGCTAACCAGGTGGTCCATTGTTTCTTCAACTTCTTTGTAGAGGCAGTACTTGCTAGCTGTTGCTGTCTTCTCAGTTCTGGCTTTGTATGCATTTGTTCTTATGGCTTGGGCTTGGGCTTGTGCAGGCAGAATTCGCCCCTCTGTCTCTTTCTTCAACTTTCCTACTCTTAGTCATCGCCATTATTGTTATTATCTGTTTTCTCTGCTATTTTTTAATGTATTGACCATGTAATTCCAGTATTTCCCACGACTCTTTCTTGTAGTACAGTTTTGTGTCTTCACTACTTAGCAAGTCCTCCTGGAATACTAGCTTCAGTATTATTATTATTATTATTTTATCTATTTTTATCCTCGATAATTCATTCTAAAGTTATATTTCAGAGTGGACAGAGTGAACCCTGATCTATGATAGTCTATTTGCTAAAACATTATGTTTCTTCTAAACCATGCCATTTTTATAATAATTCCTCTCCATAGTTAAATTCTATATTATTGTTGAACAAATGGTACTTCGCAGAAAAGCTTAAATTAAATCACATTTCCTATGTGAATAACCTCATCATTTGCTTAACCTTTTGCATGCTACTCATTCAGAAATTACCATTGTCTCACATTACAATTGCTAATGTTGAACATGAAGAACCAACAGCACTTACAGATATGCAAATATCTATTATAAATAATGTCATGTAGATATGAATACAATAAAAACCTGTTTGTGTGCTTTTGTTCTGCAAGTGGCCTTAAGAATATTGTACCTTTAAGAAAATTGGCTTCAGACTAGAAACTGGGAAACTGTGAAGTCCTACCATAGGCTGAAAACCAGCTGGTTAACTTATTCTCTCAGCCCTAGAAAGGAGGCAGTGGCAAATTACTTCTGAAAATATTGCCAGGAAATCTGCAGACAAATGTCCAGACAGCCTCCAGGAGCCAAAAATTGATCCAAAAGTAGACACAAAAGCATTAGATAGCATTAGAATAAGCATAAATAATGTTTTTAATAGAAGACGCTATACATAGCTGCAGGTTGAACATGGCCTCCTTAGTCTCCCATACTCCCAAACTTTATTAGTTTAGTAATGAAGTGTCTGCAAGCAAACAACCAAGGTCAGAGAACATCAAGGACTCCACAAGTTACTTTTGCTCTCTCTCTCACCTGAGAGTTGATTTTGCTATATCACTGCTGGTACTTCCACTCTGCCCCTTACTAATAATCCAAAATGGATTAAAGCTTCCCAGTGATAGCATCAATTACAAATTATAATTATTGGTCATTGTTACCTGTTTTATTTATACTGATCAATTTCCAATGTATAAATATGGTCAAATTCTGTATACAAGTTGATCAGTCAAAATAGATTGTAAAATATACTAAGTTGGAAAAATGCTGGTTGGTAGTGAAAAATATAATGCTTACTTGCTAGAATACAATTATATTTGTCAGTTAAAATTAAGTGAGATCTGTGCTAACTTCTGTGAAGCATTGGAGGAAAGACAATAAAACCTTAATCTGCCTGTTTAATGAGAAATGTTTTGTCAGGGAAAACCATTTTTGAGAAGCAGTTATGAATAAAACTGAGTTTGCAAAATCTTTTCCATCACAAAGGAAAAAGGGAAACATCCAGCAAATGCTGGAATAGAGACTTAAATGGAACCCCCCCCCCCAAACAATAGGTTCATGCCTTCAGAAGCTTAATTAACACTTTCAGTGAGATTTAAATTGTATATTGTTACAATGTGTCACAAAACATAATTTGAGTATTAGAAGAAAAATAATAAAACCCAGAATCAAACGGGTATTTGTATTATTGGGTTTCAGTCATGAAGAAATATTTCTAGAAATATTTTTCTAGTGTAATAAACTTTAGGCAGTTATTTTTGTAAAAGATGCAAGAATATATTTGATGTCTGAATTCTTAGAATGTTAAAATGACATTTATTTTTACATTTGAGAACATTTATATACCAGGCTGCAAAAATAAATAATTGCTTTAGAGTAATCATAATGTTACTATTTCAGGATTTCTATACATCCTGGCACTGAGTAGTTTATTTTTCATCAAACCTAAATTATATATTGATTGTGGGCAACTACTTTCTAGCTGTTTCCTAACTGATTGAGAAGACTTTTTTTCTCATAAGTTTATTCACATTGAGGAGGTTGTAACTGAAAGACCTATACAGGTAGTCCTTGATTTATGACCACAGTTGAGCCCCAAATTTCTGTTGCTAAGCAAGACCTTGTTAAGTAAATTTTGCTCCATTTTATGAACTTTCTTGCGACAGTTGTTAAGTGAATCACTACAGTAGTTAAGTTAATAACACAGTTGTTAAGTGAATATAGCTTCCCCATTGACTTTGCTTGTCAGAAAGTCACAAAAAGTGATCACATGACCTCTGCAACCATCATAAATATAAACCAGTTGCCAGGTATCTGAATTTTGATCACATGAGCATGGGAATGCTGCCAGGGTCATATGAAAACTGGTCATCATTCACTTTTTTCAGTGCTGTTGTAACTTCAAATGGTCACTAAATGAATGGTTGTAAGTCAAGGACTACCTGTATGTATTATGTGTGTTGAATCTATGGAATCCAGTTTCTTTTTACTTTTGATCACTTTTTCAATTCCATAGAAATGTCTTATACATGCTATACACCCTATTACATTTGCATGATATGATTAACGCAGAGAAGTTCTTTTCTATAATATAAAGAAAAGGAGGAGACCCTGAATAAATTCTAGGAGTCCTTCACTTGGAATATCCCAATTTTAATAATATTATCTTTCTCATTAGTGTTAAAAATTGTAGCGAATGGATGCATTCCAGAGGATAAGTTGATCTGTCTTCAGTTAAATATTAATAAGGAGTACCTAAAATTTGAGGCTAATGGCCATGTTTAGAAATTTAGAGATAATATAAAAGGCTTACTTTCACAAAATGGCTTGCAAGGTAATTGTGATCCTTCACAAACTGTATTTATCAGAAAGCAAATTATATACCTACTAATATGTCATTCTCAGGTGAAATTAATTGCTAAGCAGGGTTTATACTTTCCAGCAAAATGACATGCTTTGTAGCATGTTAGGTTCATTCATTCATTCATTCGTATGTGTATGTGTATGTGTATGTATATGGTAATAACATAACCTTTAACAATGTAAAAAAAAGAGTTGGCAGTCATTTAAAAAGATGTCTATGAGAATTGTAGCTTGAATGCTATGATCAAGACCTTGGTTACATAAATCACGTTCTTTTTTCATGGCTCAGCTTATCTCAGGACTGATACTATACTGAAAGATTCAGATGCAGTTATTGTAGAATTGTAGAATTCACTATATATCCACACCTCAGAAACATCTTACTTAGGAAAGGAACTCTAATTTAAAGACCTTTATACTAGGTTTGCACTTTTAAGGGAATTTATAATTTGGGGAAGACATTTTTCAGATACTTAATAACTTCCGAGCAGCTGTGAAGAAAGCTGGGCTCCCTAATCTTTCTGATTGTAGAGGTTTCAGATGTTGTTTCTTATTCTCAGTGAAATAATTGCCTGGTTGAAATGGAAATAGAACCCACCCACCCACCCACATCTAGTTGAATCTGTTAGTTTGCTAGAGTGCAAATCTCAGAGGATAACTATTTCTGTTTCAAAAGATAAACTGACATACAAGGAAAGGAAATATTTAATTTTAAAAATTAAAAAAGTCTTTAGGTCATGTGTCATTCCTAGAAAAGCTGAAAAAGCAATGTCTTATCAATTGGACAATTGATTTCAACATTTGGAGAAGGGATATTTTGCTCTGTTGAGTGTTCAGTATTCTGTCACTCCAGAATAAAAAGAAATGCATCATAAGAAATTTGTGGAAACATACCAGAACTTTGAACTTGCATCTAAAGGAATTTGGTTTTCCACACCTGCTTCACGAATGAATACTTAATTGCCGCTACAGACTGTGTTCTTTTATGAGATAAGTGACTTATTTTTATATTTTTTGACATGGCATTTAGCAGCTGTGTGCTACTCATCATTCCATTATATTCTCAGACCAGCTCACTTTAGTCTCTTTAGACATAAATCAAAATCTTACAGATAAAAAAGAGGAGAAATAGAAAGTAACAAAATAATGCAAGTTTATAACTTAAATACCTTTTGACAAATACATTAGTTTGTTCATTACCCAGCTCCTAAGATGCTATACATTTCTAAATCACTTAAACTCTTCTAAAATCAAATATAATTTTGAAGTTTATGTGTTTTTTATCCATCATAATATATTTGGAGTAAATAATTTTTTGCATTTATTTAGCGAGACAAAACAAATAAAATAAGGAAAAATATGGTACTTAAGCCTCCAAGGGTATGGTTGTATCTATGAAACGACTGTCAATATCTATGATGTGTATGTTAATGTATGATAATTTATATATTTATAAAGAAAGAAGTTAATATAAATACAGAAGTGGCTCCCCCCACTACTCTTCTATAGAGAAGGAGATAAATAGTATAAAAATATCTAAATTTCCTATTATTAATGAGATTAGGAAAGTGAAACAATACTAAAGACCTTTCATAAAAAAGTGAACATTTATCAGTCCTTAAAAGAAGCAACCAGTAGACAAACATGAATTATGGACAGCATCAATAGTTCCTTTAGCCCTAGAGATTTCAAATTGTTAGTTTTTGCCTTCTAAGTAGATTTTAGTGCTCACAAAATAAATTGCACAATAAATTGCAATGTCTTACACTGCAAAAGTTTGTTTTAAATTTTCTGGATTTAGCTGTTAAGTTTAACCTTAGATTTGACACCTTACACCCCACTCCATCCACACATACCCTCCAGTGAGCCATAAACCTGGAGAGCATTGATCAATTAAAATTGCTGTATTTTAAATTAATTAATTAACAGGCTACTCAAGTAAAAAACTTAAATAAATTGCATGTAGAACTTGGAGATTTTGGGATACATATGGAACAGAATAACATAGAAATGTGATGCCATGCCATTAGTATTATCTCATTTTTTTTAAAAAAATGTATTTTCTCATTTAGCCCATATATATAATATCTATATAAAAGAAATCACTTTATTTTAACTGTTACATATTTCTTGTTATAATGGGCACCAGGCATAGTGAGTAGGTGGATCATGAAGCAGATATGGATGAACCAAGAGTATTGGCAAGATATTGAAGGCCAGAGTTATGTACTACCTTTCTTTTGTTCATAAATTCAGTTTATATGTCATTGAATCCTTATTTACTTGTGGAGGCTTACAAAGACAGTCAAAATTAAATAAAGTATCCACATTAAGGACATACAAGCCAATGCAGTCCTAGGCTGCTTTGCCAGAGGGATAGAATCAAGATCACATGAAGTGTTAATACCACTTTATAATGCCTTGGTAAGACCACACTTGGAATATTACATCCAGTTTTGGTCTCCATGATATAAAAAAGATGTTGAGACTCTGGAAAGAGTGCAGAAAAGAGGAACAAAGATGATTAGGGGGCTGGAGGCTAAAACATATGAAGAATGGTTGCAGGAATTGGATATGTGGGTGCTCCAACACTGGAGGTTTTTAAGAAAAGATTGGACAACCATTTGTCTGAAATGGTATAGTTTCCTGCTTGAGCAGGGGGTTGGACTAGAAGACCTCCAAGGTCCCTTCCAACTCTTGTTATTCTGTTATTCTGCTGCTTTTATGAATAGTATGAAATTTCCTTGGTAAACATATTCATACCCAATAAAATCCATACAACACTGAATATTAATTTTTGTTTTAAATATTAAGAACTAAGAATTATAACATTATAATATTGTTATAACATATTATAAGAAAAATGACAATTGCAACAAAAAAAAAGAAAAGAAAAAAGTATCATCCTACTTCATCCTACATCTAGTGACTAGTGACAACCAATGGATCCTAATATCTCTGTCTTCACTGCTTTTGAGAAAACCAGTGCTATGTGGGACAAACTAATAGCTAAATGTAAGTTATTCCATACTATATTCTCATTTTAGTCCCCTTGATATAATGGAAATATGGGACAACAAAAAGTCTCCCCCAATTGAATGTTCTGAATTGATCAATTGTAGGTGAAGAAAGGGATCTCAGTGCAATGACATGTAGGACTTTGTGGGTCAAAAGCAACACTTGCAATCAGAAGTGTTTATATTTAGATAAATATAAAATGCTCCTGGTAATAAATGGATTGCATCATTCTGCAATCAACGAGACCTTCCAGCTAATCTGGCAGGTCCATATAGAATGCATTGTAGTAATACAGATGTATGATGATAAGGCCATTATATACAGTATGAGAATAGCAGCAAATAAAGGACAGGCTAATAATGCCCATGTTATTAAAGATTTTATAGGCAAAATAAAGAGAATTGTGCTTCATAGGAATAAATTGTAATTTCCCTTTCATTATGCTTTTTTCAAGCCATTGCATATGTAGTCTCTCAGTATCTGTCACCATGTTTCTCCTTGAATGTTGATGTATTTTGCTCCTGTCAGAATCGAATGCTTACCTGTTCCAAGCTATTCTGTGATAAGAAATCTCTTGCAGAGGTGTGAGAAAAGACCATCTGATTTTTCTTTTATAGAGAATGACAGTATCTTTTATGTAATGATATATCACACTGTTTTGCATGCTCTTGTCATTCTTTCTAAAGTTGTTCAAGATTTACTTCTGGCAATGAAAAAGGTATAGGGCAGGCATATTGCTGTTGCTTTGTGCTGGTCATATCAAATTGACTCCCTTGTCAGTTATTATTATTAGAGTAGAAAATAGCTTGTGGATGTTAGTGATAAATGCTAGGAATTCTTTTCCTTTTTAAATCATTCATGGGTTTGGGGAGAGTTTGAATTAGATTTGATTGCAAGATGTAGTTCAAGCTTACCATAGTGTATTCACTCTTCTTGCTTCCTCATACTTTTTGCTATTGATTGCATGACTTTTTCTCTAATTTCAAATCTGTGACTTTTTAAAATTCTTTTTTCTCTAGGAGTTTATATGTCAGCTTTCTACATCAAGTCTAGAACTACTTACATAGCCACCATAAAAGCAGACTAACAATCAAATAAGACCTTGCTGTAATTCACGTCTATTCAGTTAAGAGACAGGAATATCTTTCTACTTCTATTTTGTTAGTGCTAACTTTCATGTTCCTTTCATTTAAAACTTTTGTCATCTAAAAATACTTTAGCTTAAGATCCTTCTTTTTCTCCTCATTATTTTGCCTAGGATTAGAAAACCTGAATCTCTTCACTCGGTTTTATTTAGAATAGAGAAAAGAAGAAATAGATTATTTTGAAGGTTAATTGGCCAGCTTGTGCTAATAATGGCTGGAAGTCTAAGAATTTCCTTTTAAATAGTTTAGCTAATTTTTATTTTAGAGGTAAATTCTCAAGATGTCTTAATTTTTTTAATGATACAATGAAGTACAAAGGTACATTCTTTTTATTTCCTGTTCCAGGGTACTGACAGATGGTTGAGATGTCTTCACTCATAGTAATTGAGATGGTCCAGGATCAGGAAATAATGAGCAGCAGTTAAAAGCCTTTAGCAAAATGCAGGCAAGATATTGTTTTCCCATGTGCCATAATGTGCTAATTTTAGTTTTTATATTAATTGTAATATTGATAGTATTTGCTAAATGGGAAATTATAAACCACAATTGTTCATAGCATTATAATTATTCTCCAAAAAACTAAGTAGATTTGAACAGGTAGAACATTCCATCCAGATGTTGTCTGGATGTGAGAACATCAAGAAATCCTAAGGCTGTAGACTAGACTGAGAAATCCAAAGATTGTTCAGGAAAAATGTAGTAAGAAGATATTTTGTTATTATTGTCAAGAAAACAACATATAAGGACCTATGTATTCAGTAGGTATCAAGATATTGAGGACCTTAAAACTGGTTTCCATCATATACATATGTAGAGTATGATAAAATTGTACTACGTATAGTTCCTATTTCATCTGTTTTCTTATGTTATATTTTCTAAAGAGCCTAATTTTGTTCCATACAGGCAAGAATATAATAATAGAGTAGCTTCCACCTTAGTTCATTTATTTTATTACATTGGCTAAGCATATGTCTCTTGCATACTTGCAATCAAGAGATGGAAATGTACTCCTCTCCCATTATTTTTATCCTACATCCTCTGTTTGTAAGCATGCTGCTCTCAACCTGAGGAACACCCTGAATATTCAAGGCTAATAAGCCTTATATGTATCCTCTGATTACTTATCCAATTCCTTTTCCAATCAATGGTCATCACACCATCTAGGAATGATTTCTCTATGTCCTGTGTATAAGTATAAAAATAGTTACATTTATTTGTTTGTTTGTTTGTTTGTTTGTTTGTTTGTTGGCTGCCCATCTTACCATAGAGTAAGTTTGGGCGATTTACAGTCATAAAAATATGTCTCTTTATATACACTAAAACATATAGTAAAATCAAACATTAAAATCTAAGGACACATGGGGAGGGCGGGGAGAGAGTGTGGGCAGGTGGGATCTTGATCAACCACCTCCAGTGTGCCGTTTACCTACTGAGACCCAAGCTAACTGGCAGAGTTATGTCTTTAGGCCCTTATTAAAGGATAGGATGGTTGGGGCCAACCTCACATTAGGGGGCAAGATGTTCCAGAGCAACAAGAGCAACAGCAGAGAAGGCCCTTCTCCTGGACTCCACCAGCCAGAATAATCAGGTCGATGAGATCCATAGCAATCCATAGCTTGTGAAATAGTGATATTACAGGGGCCATTTTGGGGGCCCCCAAAACTGTCAATGCTGCCACATTCTGCAGCAGCTGTAGCTTCTGAATGCTCTTCAAGGGTAGCTCCATGTAGATGCATTGCAATAATCCAATCATGAGATGAACAGGGACTAAACAACTGAGCAAAGGCAATCCAGGAAAGGCTGCAACTGTCGCACAATGTGCAGTTGTGCAAAGGCTCTCGTAGCCACAACTGTCACCTGTTCCTTGAGTAGGAGTCGCGAGTCCAAGAGAACCCCAGGTTGTGGACCAGATATTTCTGGGGCAGTGCCACCCTATCCAGAGTCAAAGATGACAAGGTCCCAGATTCTGGAGCCCCATGTACCCAAAGCCATTTAGTCTTGCCAGGGTTCAGTCAAAGTCTGTTGTCCTCCATCCAGGCCCCCACAGCCTGCAGTCACTGCGAGAGGACCGCCACAGCATCGCCTGGGTCACCAGGACTGAAAATATAGAGTTGGGTGTCATCAGCATACTATAGATACCTCAACCCGTGGTGACGGACGAGCTTGCCCAGCAGTTTCATATACATATTGAAAAGAAATGGAGAAAGTACCGAGCCTGTGGCACAGTACAAAATAGTGGCTAAGGGCTGAACCTCTCACTGCCCATCAATACCAATTGGGACCAGCCACAGAGAAAGGAACCGAACCAGTCCAGAACACTGCACCGGCTCCAGCAGCCAATCCAAAAGGATACCATGGTTGATGGCATCAAAAGCCGCTCAAGGAGAACGAGGATGGTTGCACTACCCCATCCTGCTCTCACCAGAGATCATTGACAAGTGTGACCAATGCCATTTCTGTCTCATAACCAGGCCCTATGAGCCTTGATTTGTGTTCAGAATTTCTGGTCTCAATTGTGGTTGTAAAATGAAGTCTACCTATACAGGAAAAATCTATCTAGTCCTTGTGTAATAAGTTATTGAAGCAGCATATATATCCACAGGACATATATGCTAGTTTTTAGTAATTTCTTTCGCCCAAATCCTTAATTGTGTTTTATTTTGTTTGTTTTAGAAAGGGTTTTTTCTTGGAATTTTTATATATTTAATTCACTAATTTAAACTCACATTTAATTTCACCTAATATGAGTTGTGCAGGCAATTATCCTATTATTTTTTAAAAGATTACATCCATAATTTATTGAGTCTTATATATGGGGATATTTAATACAAATTTCTAAAAACTCTGATTTCTATGCAGCTTTCCTGAGAGTATGCTAGTGTTTTTATAATCCAATAATTATTATTGTTGTGTATGCTTTAGTGGAAATATTGTGACAGATGACTAGATATGGGAATAAAGAAATCTGTGATGAGTTTTTCTTTCATCTTTTTTCTAATATGTATTTTCTATTAGACTTTTCTTTATTAAAACATTTAAGTTAGAGACAGGTTTTATCCTAGATAAATTCTGTTTATTACTATTGGATATCATTTCATAGTGTATAGGGCAGGGGTAGGCAACCTTGGCTCTTTTATGACTCATGGACTTCAACTCCCAGAATTCCTGAGCTACCCCTGGTATAGGGGGTTGTCCTGTTTCTGTAGTCTTCCAAGCTAATCTTGACTTATGATCACAGATCCATGCAGTTTACCTTGCCAGATTTTCAGAAGTGGTTTGCTAGTAACTACTTCTGAGATTTGTTATTTGCTAGTCATGCCTCATATATAGGGTGTTACATAAATCCTACCTCCTCCTATAATAATAATAATAATAATAATAATAATAATAATAATAATAATAATAATAATAATAATAATAATAATAACAACAACAACAACAACAACAACAACAACAACAGCAACAACAACAACAACAATAATAATAATAATAATAATAATAAAGTTGGAAGGGATCTTGGAGGTCATCTAGTCCAACCCCCTATACCAGGCAGGAAACCCTATACCATTTTGGACAAATGGGTGTCCAGTCTCTTCTTAAAAACTTCCAGTGTTGGAGCATTCACCGCTTCTGGAGGCAGGTTGTTCCACTGGTTAATTGTTCTAACTGTCAGGAAGTTTCTCCTTAGTTCTAGGTTGCTTCTCTCCTTGATTAGTTTCCATCCATTGCTTCTTGTCTAGCCTTCAGGTGCTTTGGAGAATAGCTTGACTCCCTCTTCTTTGTGACAGCCCCTGAGATATTGGAACACTGCTATCATGTCCCCCCTTGTCCTTCTCTTCATTAAACTAGACATACCCAATTCCAGCAAACGTTCCTTATATGTTTTAGCCTGCAGTCCCCTAATCATCTTTGTTGCTCTTCTCTGTACTCTTTCTAGAGTCTCAACATCTTTTTTACATCGTGGTGACCAAAACTGAATGCAGTATTCCAAGTGTGGCCTTACCAAGGCATTGTAAAGTGGTATTAATACTTCACGTGATCTTGATTCTATCCCTCTGTTAATTCAGCCTAGCACTGTGTTGGCTTTTTTGGCAGCTGCAGCACACTGCTGGCTCATATTTAAGTGATTGTCCACTAGGACTCCGAGATCCCTCTCACAGTTACTACTGTTGAGCAAGGTACCCCCTATACTATACCTGTACATTTGGTTTTTCTTGCCTAAATATAGAACCTTACTTTTTTCACCATTGAATTTCATTTTGTTGGATAGCGCCCAGTGTTCAAGTCTGTCCAGATCTTCCTGTATCTTAAGTCTATCTTCTGGAGTGTTGGCTATTCCTGCCAGCTTGGTGTCGTCTGCAAATTTGATGAGTTCCCCATCTATCCCCTCGTCCAAATCATTGATGAAGACGTTGAAGAGCACTGGGCCCAGAACAGAGCCCTGGGGCACCCCACTGCACACTTCCCTCCATGTAGATGCGGTTCCATTGAGGACCACAGGCTGAGTACGGCCGGTCAGACAGCTACGAATCCATCTGGTGGTGATGCTGTCTAACCCACATTTCTCTATCTTGTCAAGTAGTAGGTTGTGATCTACTTTATCAAATGCCTTACTGAAGTCCAAGTAAATTATATCCACAGCATTCCTCTGATCCACTAATTCTGTGTGTTTGTGTGTGGATTTCTCTATTTCTCACACCAGAATATATCTTGTATTTTTCAGTTACATTGACAATCAGGTGACAATCTATGGCAGGCATGTCAAGCTGCTGGCCCGCAGGCCGGATGCGTCATGCTGAAACCACACCCACCCCATTGCCGGCAATGGGGGGAAAGTCCCGATACGTCGTGCGGCGTCACGTGACGTCACGAGTTTGACATGCCTGATCTATGGGGTTCGGGGATGTGGTGCTTCTTGGTGACTTCAGTATAACTGAAGTATAATTATTGTCTCAGAATATTATATATGTTCCACATGAGGAAAGTTCAGTAACAAACAAGCTGATTAAATTAACATAAAAATAAGTTCTATAAATAGCATCTATTTC
Source organism: Azemiops feae (assembly GCA_023970755.1). Lineage (NCBI taxonomy): Eukaryota > Metazoa > Chordata > Lepidosauria > Squamata > Viperidae > Azemiops > Azemiops feae. Next base: position 201,312 of record JALGBA010000095.1, read on the forward strand.
AGGACCACTTCCTATAACAAAAAGTGCATGATGTCATGAAGCTTTTATTATGTTGTGTATAGTAGCTTGGATTACGGTTGTGTGTATGCGTGTAAAATGTTTTTAAACAAATTACATAGCTCTTCATCTCACAATACGCTATTTCTAAACAGAAAACAAGGATTAAAATGGAACCAAACACTGCATAAATAACAACCTAAACATAAAACTGACAAAATGAATACTCATACTCAACCTAAATCAATGTACTATAAATGAAGATTCGTCACAGGTTATGCACCATGTTGTCCAGTATGGATTGGCAGATGTTTTTCAATTCCCAATCTAGTGCTGAGAAAGAGAGATTGGCCCAAAGTCACTAACCTGCCTTTGATGGCTAAGGGAGAACAAGAATCTGGATCTCCCTAATCCTAGTCCAGTATCTTTATACTTGGCTACTGCTAATCACTGAAAGTCTCAGAGTTTTCTTTAGCTTCACAGCAAACTTCAAAAATGCTGTATCTGCTTTAAGGAGTTTATTAAATTGACACAGATCTTAAATTAGCTTGATTTTTTTTGCAGGCTTGTATGTATATATGTGTGTGTGTGTATAAGTCAAGCTAATTTAAGATCTCTGTGTGTGTGTGTGTTTGTGTGTGTATGTGTATATATATATATAGTCTGAAATGTACCTTCCAAATTAATTTTAAGTATGCTCACCTTTAAAAAAAATGCATACTTTCTAAACTTTGGAAATTTTGATAGTTTCATTGTAGAATATGTTTATTATGTTGTTGCTACCGGTAGTAGTAACATAAGAAGACTGACAGCAGAAAAAGTCCCAGTGGTCATTGAGTCTGCCCTTTGAGTTTTTGTTTTTGCTTTCTTTCTAATTTATTTATTAAATATTTTTTTATTAATTTTGTATTTATTTATTTTTTATTTATGGTTCATTGCATAGTCAAGCCAGATCTTCAGACTGGATTTGGCATTGTAGCCTGAATGTGGATGTTTGATGGTGTTACAGATATCATTTCAAGATGTAAGCTGCTCCAAATAAAGCTGTCTTTTGCAATTGACTGCTGGTAAATTTGTCAGTGCCGATGATGTTCAAGTGGTGCTCCAGTAATTTTGGGATTGCACCCAAGGTGCCCATTACTTTTTATTATTAATTTATCTTATTTTTATTTATTTTTTAAAATTTTTGTTGGATGATAGACATATGTTTATCAAAGCATGTTTAAAATTAGTTACTAATGAGTGACTCACTATGTCCACTGGAAATTGGTTGAAATAAGATAGTATTAGGAAGTATTGGTCAATTTTTAATAATAAACAACTTTGGAAGTTGTTGTATTAACTATTTTGAAGGGTATAGTCCCTGGTGCTCTCTGAACCTGGCGCTCTCTACGATATATGTGCAATATTGGGTCGAATCTGCCAATGGCAGAGTCTGAGCCATATTGCCCAGGCGATATTGATGGTAATTCTTTATTGTAACTGCTGCTAAAAATCAAATAAATAAATAAAACTTGAAGGATATTCTCAAAATTGAAGATGGATTATCCCACATGCATCAGGAAATCTGTGGAGTTAGTACAATCAAGCTAATTAAATTCTGATTTATTTATTATTCAAAGTGCATATTCCCAAATTTCTTTACAATAAAACATTCTAAGAACATTGCTACAAGGTGATAGGACACAGAATAGCTCAAGACTGTAATGATTAAGAATTGTATCAAAGAGAGAATAAGATTAAGAAAAATTATCATCATATTCTGAACTTTTACAAGACATTTTTCAGATATTGCACAGTTCATCATGAATTTCATTTCACACTGGTGCTATAGAAACAGTCAAATATTAAGTGTTTATTGTTAATAAAATAGGTTTTTATGCTGCTTGAAAGACATGTGAGAAACCTTGTGCCTGTGCAGACAATATAACCACAGAGCACCCATAAATATGCATATTGTCATTTCTGAGAAAAGACACTTTAAATCACTTCTGATAAAGTGGTTTATGGGACTAATCCTGGTTAGTTTTTTAAACAAATAAAAGCACTTACAGGTATTTAAAAATATGTAGAAAAAAACAACATGAACCAAAATGGACAATATGGCTCTTTATTTTTATTAAATATAATTGTTCAGTGATTTAGAAATTCAGAAATGCATTTTGTTCCACACAGTGTATATACAGTATATCATTGCTGTATATATTACCTCTCTCCTAAACTGCCAAACACAATGAGCTCATTTAAAACTTTGACAACATATTTAGGTTGCTATCTGCTCAGCAAACACACACACACACACACACACACACACACACACACACACACAAGGAAAACACCAGATATTTCCTGTCAAATCTGCTTAACAGATTGTGTATGCTTTTGTCTTTTAAGCATACTTATTTTTCTTAATAATGAGCTGGATGTAGGTGCCCATTTTTACAAATGGCAGCTTCCTCTTTCAAATTAAAGTAAGCTAATCACAAAGCTAGTGGCCTGGAATACACACTAATGCCTAAGATGGACATTTCTGGTATAGGTTATAGTAATTACAGTCTTCAAATAGCAATATGTTATGTTTGTGTGTTTGATTGTTCATAAGCCCGTGTTTCTGCATTTTTAAAAAACATACGAAGAACGGTTGCAGAATTTGGGTTTGGCTAGTCTAGAGAAAAGAAGGACTAGGGGGGACATGATAGCAGTATTCCCGTATCTGAGAGGTTGCCACAAAGAGGAAGAGGTCAACTTATTTTCCAAAGCACCAGAGGGCAGGGCAAGAAATAATGGATGGAAACTAATCAAGGAGAGAAGCAAGCTGGAATTAAGGAGAAACTTCCTAACAGTGAGGACAATTAACCAGTGGAACAGCTTGCCTTCAGAAATCGTGGGCATTCCATCACTGGAGGTTTTTAAGAAGAGACTAGACAGTCACTTGTGTGAAATGGTATAGGGTTTCCTGCTTGAGCAGGATGTTGGACTAGAAAACGTCCAAGGTCCCTTTCAGCTCTATTCTGATTGATTGATTGATTGAAAGCAGAATTTAAAAAGTACATCCAGTATAGACACATCTACCAGAGTGTTGTAGTCGTGGAGGTGTTGAACTAGGTGTTGGGATATCAAATATAAATCCAGCCATGACAACATACTGCGGTCATGTCCCTTGTGGCTAGCACCCTCAAGAAGCAAGAACTGAAAAGCATCTTTAATGCTAGTAAAAACTATACTGAAAATTTTTAACGTACGTTCCCAGGCTAACTTATATAGCAAGCACATACTGACTTGCTTTTAGGTATTCGTTGACTTTCTCAGTTACCTAGCTTGCATCAGCAATAATGTTTCATGTTCCACAGTGTTTTCTGAAACCAACTTGAACATGTAGCATCTCCCTGTAGGGTTCTAATCTTCATTCAATGATTCTAAGCATTATTTTACTGGCATGTGAAAATAAGGGTATTATATGGAAGTTTTACACACTGCTAAATTTCCTTGCTTTTGTATTGGTATATACTGTAGATTGATCTCTTCCAATCAGTTGTCCACTATATTGATCTCCAGAATTGTTGGCATAATTTGGTAAGAACGTTTACTAATTCTTATATTGTTTGACATATTTCTAGTATTACATACATCCCTGTAGCCTTCCAACTTGCTAATGATCTGATGTTCTGATCTAACTTAATCTTCTAGTACAAGAAGTTCTGTAAGTAGGGTGTATCTTCTAAAGTAGCTTGGTTATTAACATTTTGAATTATAGAATTTCAGAATACTTATTTTATGTTTGTTTTATCATCCTGGAATCAATTAATAATTGTCCATAAGCATTCTTTAGCATCAAATTTGAGATTGAAATCTCCTTTTGAGTTTTGGAAGTTTTGGGGTCTATTTTTATCTTCCATATCTTTATAGATGTCATTATAATATTGCTTCTAACAGCTTTCTGAAATTTTTTGTTAAGTTTATTTATTTATCAAATTTATATAACTACTCATCTCATAAATGTGATTCTGGGCAGCATTCAACAAAGTTTCTTCCTGAAATCTTTGTTTTTCTTGCCTTTCACTTATCTTCTCTTTTTGGTAATTTCATAATTTATTCTGTTTTCAAGGGATTTCCTCCCCCCCCCCTTATTTTTGGTCCGTGGCAATCTTTTTTCACCTTCATGCATAACAGATTCTTTGATTTCATTCCACAGTTTTATCGTTGCTCTATGAAATGAGATTCGGTATTTCAAAGTGGCTTCTTTTTTTCTCCTTCAAAATGAAGGATATACAGTATGGTCAAAATAATGTCATAGAACCTGGTTTGCTTTCTCCTTTTGCTTTAGCCTCAACTTGGAACATGCAAATAATAAGTTTGTAATTTGTTCCAAAGTTAGCTCCTGGCTGTCTTTGCTGCTGTAACTGAGTTCTTCTACCTCATTGTATTAATGATACAGGCAAATTGATTTCTGTATACGCCACCTGGTGATGTTGGTGTATATAAATACTACTTTGGCTATTTGAAGACTGTACTAACAATTAAAGGAATGTAGGATTGGCAGAAACTGATAAATTATTCTTTTGCTTCATTTTGACCTCCTTGGCTAAACAGTCCAACTCCTCAATATTTCCAACTTTGGCATTCCAAAATGAAACCACAAGGAACCCATCGTGTTTGCATGTTTAGTCAATTTCAAATTGAATTTTACCATAGAACTCATTAAACTTATCTTCTTTTGAATCAGTGGTTGGAGCGTAACTTGAATAATGGTTATATTAAAGACTTGTCTGCAAAGTCTCATTGACATTTAGTCATTGATTGCATTATAGTCAAGTATTATTGCTATATCCCTAATGACTATGAAAGCAACATCATTGTTTGTTTTTGATGTCCTGAGTAGTAACAGTCATTCCAGAGGATTTCAGTTTGTTTATATCTAGGATGTCAATGTAATTGAGCTATTTTATCTTTTACTGTGTTGAACTTTCCAGGTTCATATTTCACATTTTATGTTTCCATGTATCTCTTTCTTTATAGATGTCACAAGGCTTGAATCTAACCTTCATAAACAATTTTAGTAATCTGAAAAATCCTTAGCTCTTTCTCAATACCAATGTTATTCAACCTAAAGTTACTTTTATTACTATCATTGTTATTGAATATTTTATTATTAGTTTTTTAGGACTGAGTTTCAATTCTCCTTTTAGCATCAACTGATTGATAATAAGTGCTGCAGTAAGGAAAAATGGGAAGGAGGTTTTATGATGCTATAGATATTTTCTGTTCTCTCTCTCTTCTCTAACCATTAGCTTAAAAATGTTTTATAATCTTTCTCACATGTTTTCTTAATTTAGTTGGAACAAAAATTAGCTTGGTCAGAGTTTTTACTTCAGTATTTAGAAGTTGGGAAAAGTTTAATTCATCACATTAATTTAATTTGGCAATTATAAACTCAAGGCCACATGCAAATGCCACTGAATATTATGGTAAATAGATTAAATGTTCCACTCAATATTAGCACGCTCAGTGTTGGATTTTGTGTGAAAAGGTAAAAAATGAGATGGTTAATAGCAACTGTTTAGTAGCTGCTTTAAAATATGTGCCCAAATTACATGATAACACAATTTCTTATATGGGAGATGTGGATGGTAACAATTTTATTTATTTATTTATTTTGTTTTTAATTTTAGTTCATAACAGTAGAGTTGTCATGGCAGCATCAGTAATCAGGTCTTTAATATGATAAAGTGCAGTAAAATATTTTGATTATAATATACAGATGGAACAATGGGAAAATACATGATTTAAAAACTGAAAATTAGTTTATGTTATAATCCTAAATAGAAGTTTTACAAAACGATGTACAACTGGTATATTACACCAGAAACATTAACTATAATGTATAAAGATAATTCAAATTTATGTTGGCAATGTGAATAACAAAAAATCCTGCTTGGTGGACATGCAAAACAGCTAGAAAATTTGGGTTCAAGCACATACACTGGTTCAGAGCACTTTAAAGATTAACATTCGACTGAAACCAGAACTTTTTCTCTTTGGACTGTTAGAAAAACAGTTGGAAAAATGTCATGGAATATTGTTTCTATATAGGATAACTGCAGTGAGATTATTGTATGCATAAAGATGGAAAGATTTGGCAATACCTGTGACAAAAGAATGGGTGGGGGAGATGACAGAACATGCTGAAATATCCAAAGTGATTTGTCTGATTAGAGAAAAGACAATATTTATATTTATTGATGACTCGAGCACCATGTAAACACCATTGGCATTGACAAAATCACCATCAGTCAATTGAAAAAAGCAGCTTTACATGGAGCAGCTTACATCATATGACAGTACCTTTAACAGCATCAGACAACACTATCAAACTTCTCAACATCCTTCGGAAGGATGGGTTAATAGGTGGAAAAAATGTCAAATCCAGTATAAACAATATAAACATCAGTCTGACTGTGACCATCCGTAATAATGTAATAATAAGAGCATATAAAAAGAGACAATTTTTTCATATTTATCAAAAGCTGTCAAAAGAGTAAGATGATTCTATTTAAAGGCCATAAAAATAATTGGAATAAATTAAATTTACAAACTGAAATACTTAAGCACTATGACCAGGCACAGATTCACTTAATCCAAAATTATGTTTTTGTGGCAACTAAGTAACGGCTTTTGTGGAAACAGAGCAGATAACCTAAGCAGGATATAGTATCATTCCCCACTCCCAAACTGAACGGTGTTCAGAGGAACTCTGAATTGTGTTCAGAGGAACACTGCCTCTAGTACTGGTGCTCACAGAAACACTACTTCCAGGACTGGTGTTAATATATTCTGATTAGTAGAGAAGCTGCTGTGACCCTTCTCAAAATTGGTTTAATCCCCCTCTAAAGTCATCCAGTTGGGTATGTGATCCTATATTTCGACATAGCAAATAATTGAGAAATCTGTATTTTTATTCCATCTTTTTCTTAGTCTAGTTTGCGAAATACTTCTTCAAGCTGGCTGAGAAAAGGATAGGTGATATTGTATCATCTCACCTCATTCTATGTTATAAAATATTTCAGCTATATTTCCTTTTAAAAAAAATATTTTAGGCCTTAATTTCTTTGGCTTAGTATCTCTTATTCCTTTTTTGCACCTTGTCTAATGTTGCTTTGTTTGAAAGCCAATAGTATGATATATATGTATTTGTGAATATGTGGGGGGGGGGAACCAAGAATCCTGATTCAGTGGCTTGATTTGGTGTGATAAGCATAAAAAAAACTTTTATTAGTATGGTTCTGATCATTATAACCTAACAGTTTCTAAATTTCAATATTCTGTTGAACCATTCTCAGCTCCTTGTTGTATGAGGAATAAAGACAACTAATTAGTGTATTTCAAGAAGCAGATCCCAGGTCACTTAAAAAAGCAGATGCTGGTGCCACAGGCTACTGGCTATTCATTATGGATGCTCAGTTGTTTATATCTCTTAAGGAGAAAATTATATATATGTTTTGTTTATTTCCAAAACTACCCTGTCAAATATGAAGCAAAACTCTATCCTATCACCAAGTCTGAAGTAAGATTTAGCTACAAATCTAATCTCTTTTTTGTGCATGAAATTCTGAACAAATGTTATTGTCTCAAAGAGTATTATATATGATGAAGGGAAAATCATCTGGTTTTCATTATGTGCATAATCCAGATGTACTGCAGTTATTCAATATCTGAATTCTTCCAAATTCAGAATTCAGTTCTCCAATAGGAAAAACAGAGCAATAAACATTAGATATTTTAGAGAAAGTTGAAACAAAAGCTATACAATATATTTAGAAAAAGAGGACTACTATGGCATACTTTGAACTGAGCGACAAATAGTACTTTGGAGCATGGGTTTTAGCATTTAGCAAATGCTAAAACACAACATTTTATGAAGTTCTTAAATTAAATGTTTTCTTTTCCTGGCATTGCAGGGAAACAAAACAAAATTGTTTCAACCTATTCACTATAGTAAGAATGTCCTTCATATGTGCAAATATATCTCTTTTTCAATAGCTTGATCTCTGAAGCAAAGAAATGTAATTTAAAGTAATTTTATTCAAAAACAGGAAGCTTAATAAGGTAATTCAGTGCTTCTACATTGGCAGAGAATGTACACAGAAAAAGGTTAAATGTAAAGAGCCAATAAAGAAGTAACATTTTATTATAACCTCATATACATATGCATAATAAAATGGACAAAATGAAGGGTGATGTAATACTTTCATAAAGTAGATTTGTGCTGCTTTTTATCCCATATCAAAATTAACCAGTAGAATGTTAATGCAAATGCAAATAGCCTGGTTGAATGCAGATGTCTTTCAGCTTAATATTTTAAATGGTTTTAATTTATGGAAAACTTTAAACTAATAGTAATTGAAAGTTACTTCATTAAAATCTTAGGCTTAGTGCACATCTTATGTGATGTTTAAAAGTATGCAAATTTGACTAAACTATAATATCTCCTCTGTTTTTTTAGAAAATTCCAAAGCTTTTAATTAGCATTCCATACACTGCTTTGGGTGCCTGCTATCTTTTTGCTAACTCACCCTGTGCTGAACTGAACGTGAAATAGAGACATTATCATCTGGTTAAGTCTCTTATTATGTTGATACCTGGGAGATTTTCATGCTTTAATCTCCTGGAAGCCAAAGTGTTCCTGTCTGAATGGCTTCAGAATTGCCTATAGAATGCTAATGCCATCTAGCTGGTAGATCTTTGTGTGCAGAGCTTTTGGCAATCCATCTAAATAAAGTGAACAGTGTTGCCTCCAAAGGACCAGAAGCTTTGAGTCTCACATTCTTTGGCAGAGGACTTGCATTTTGTATTCTCCTGACCTCTTACATCTCTCTTGGCAAGCACAGTGAAGAAGGTATTACTTGCCTTTGGACAGCTCACACAAAGTTGGAATACTTTTGGTGCATACAATCCTATAGCATTTGCCAAAGTCACCCAGCCCGGGAGCACTATGATGCTTGGCCTTGTTCTGACTCATGAAACTACCTAGTCATTTTTATTTGGTCTGAAAAGGAAAGCCAGTATTGTTTGTGAAACAAGTTTTGAGATGATTCTTCATTTAAATGCTCATCTAAGGCAGGGGTGTCAAACTGCCGGCCCGCGGGCCGGATGCATCATAGCGAAACCGCGCCCACCCCATTGCCGGCAATAGCAAGAAAGTCACGATACGTCACAACACGTCATGTGATGTTGTGAGTTTGACACCCCTGATCTAAGGGAAGCAGCTCCTTGAATTTTCACATAGCCCTATCAGGAAGCAGTATGTACAGTTTGTGTGCCAGTATCAAATGCATTCAGTTATGATTCAATTCAAGTCCCCCATTATTTTCTGAATATTAAAACAGAAATATAAGAATCTACCTTCATTTTCATATATATCTTTTCCTAACACATGCATTTTAATTTCTCTCATATGCAATTTTTATATAGAACTGATATTTTGACATGGGTTCTATTGGTTTCTATAAAATATAGAATTCTGTTTTGAGAGATTACATCATTTTCTTTGCAACTAAGATGAGTTCATCCAATACTATAGCAGAACAATTGTTTCATTCACCATGATGTGGTTGAAAGAGTTGCTGACAGGTAGTATGAAAATATCAGCATCAGAGCATCTTTTTCCATTCCTTGTCTTATACTGTCATTACTGTAATAAAAATGTCCAACATAATTTTGATCAAACTCTAGTGTTCAACTATTAGATTTATGGTTTCAAATTGTCTGTTATAGCATAATGTCCTATGGTAACTTTTACTATTACAAGGGCTATTGAACATGATTTCACATTTAACATGGGATTATATGATTCCATAGGCCTTAAAGTATGGCATGTAAATGAAATAACACAGATGAGGTCATGATTTTTGAAAACAGATAACTACGACAGTCTAAAATGTGGAAGCTCTATTAAAAATAGTCTGGCAAGTTAGTAAGACTCTCTATTATGAAAAAATTTCAGTGAGGCAGTAGTAATCTTTCAGACAATTCATGCTCTTATTGCAGTTATAAAGTTTATTGTGCTGATACTGGCAATGACTTTCAATATAGCTCCCAAAAATTATTCAGTGAGTATTTGGGAACAGAGAGATCTTTGGAAAAAGATTCCAATCAGGAAACCAAAATAAATTAATTAAGAACTTAGTCATAAACTGCTAGGAATAGAACTGTTTTTTAAAAGAGAGATCAAGAATGAAAATCTTAAATAACTGAAACTTAGATAAAGATTAAAAATTTTAAAAAATAAATGGATAAAAATTGCTCTTCAGAACTGCCATTTAAATGTTATGCTGATCAATATTTCTGATTTTTTCATTGTAGAATCCTGAGTCTTTGGATTCAAGGAAATAATATTGTAGAAAGTATGGGGATGGACACATCACAACTGATGGCAACTCCTGAAATTAAACACATCTTTTGGGTGGGGTGTGTGTGCTGAATCTCTGGAGGACAGCCATTTGGAAAAGATGTATTGCTTGAGTAAGTTGCTGACAGGTACCTTAAATTTGCCATAAGAGCACTTTTCTTCCTTTGAATACCAAGTGCAGTATCCTAGTAGTATCCAGGCAATCAACTAACTAAACTAGAAGAGGATATATTTGCACTGAAGGTATGCAGTGCAAGTTAGCATATGTATGACTATAAGCACATTCAATTCCCACATTCAATTCCAAGTCTCTTTTACAAAACTTTTTTTTTGCAAATCTTTATGTAAAGCATACAGTTAGCAGCTAGTCTTACAAGGATATTGGAAATAGAAAATTAAATATACACCTATATACTCTAAACCTCTTAGATCTATAGTAAATATCTCTATATATTGTACAATATATGGTGTATTGTTTGTGATAAATATTCTAAAATATTTAAAATATTTTAAAACTATTCTTCATCCTTGCATACAGTAGAAATATGAAAAAAATAAATAAAAATGCAATAAAACAGCAAAACATTACGATAAAAACAACTGAGAGGCATAAAATGCAATCCATAAAGTAGCTTTCCATACCACAGTGATACAGCATTAGGTTCCGTGGAAATATGTTCCAAAAGTGGTACACAGGTTATTGGTATGTTCAACACCTTGCATGTACATAACTAGCTAATGGTGGATCATCATTCAGTAATTGTTACCTAAAATAAATTATTCTCATATATTTACAGTCACTTTCTGAATATAAATGTCTAGATAATGAACATTTTAAAAAATAAAGTGGAGTACAACATTATCCAAAACAAAGATATAAAATAATTGCAGTGAAATCACAATATCACCATATCTCCATTTAGCCATTGAAATGATTATTTGTGTAATTAACTATTAAAACCACTACTGTGAGGCTGTATATCAGAGCATCAAAGAAGACGATAGATGGGTATATGAAACAAAAATGCAGTAACAACATCCAGTTTTAATTATCTCTGGAATTTTCTATCCCCCTCTGGATCTTGTTGGAACTCCTTTGGACCAAGTCTGATTCATCTAGGATATGGTTGAACTTCCACCTGCTTTTTATATGTGCTCTATTAGTGGTACACATCAAAAAGGAGCAGGGTTTTTGTTGCATGGTGACCATCTGGCCCCCCATCTGGCTTTTTGTTATTAATACAATAAAGTAACAGTGACAGGTACAGCAGAGAAAGTTAACTTTGATGATGTAGGATACTTTTCACACTAAAGTCACTTATGTTAAAGGTTACATTTTATACTGTATTGTTTTACACTATATTGTACTATGCTTAACTTTCCTTTTCAAAACAATCATATCAGTAGTCACTAAATACACATTTATTCCTTTGGAAGAGAGTAGTAAATTTACAGAATTAGCACTGCAATCAATAAGAATGGTTATGTAATCAGAATTTTGATTTGTTATCTTAGGTTGTTTTTAATGACATTGTTTACAAAGCAATATTATATAACAAAATCTATTTTTTTTTTACAAAGCATTAGGGCTACATAGATTTGTTTTGCAGCTTAGCCAAATCGTGTTATTGTTCTTTGCCTTGAAGGCACAAGTGCACAATATGGGACTTTTTGACCCTGTGCTGTCACTGAGTGCCCATCTTAGTCTGGTGATAATTAGCATTTCTTTTATTTACATATTACCTTCCAATCTAGGAACATATAATTACTGCAAACTATTCCCTAGATTGTTCTTGTGTAGATGATGGAAATGTCCTTGAAGGAGGTTAGATATGGCAGCAGATTCAAAACAGGAGATCCAGGTTATTGTCTTAGCTCACGGGTCGGCAACCCGCGGCTCCGGAGCCGCATGCGGCTCTTTCAGCCGTCTCCTGCGGCTCCCTGTCCTCCGCTGCCATGTGCAGTCTGAAAAAAAAAAAGTGGGATAAAAAAAGTTCAACCAATGAATTCAAACCTCTCACAAAAAAAAAAATTCACAAAGTTTGAACTGATTGGTTGAACTTTTTGGTTTGTGGGACTACCCACAAACCTCTTTCCTTCTTCAGACCGCACGTGGCAGCAGCGGTGGAAGAGTCGGGAGGACGGCTGGAAAGGTGTCCCTTTGCCGTCCTCCGGAGGCAAAACCTGGGTAAGGAGCCGCGGGTGGGGGTGGCGAGTCTCGGGGTGCCTCTTCCCTGCCTGCCGGGTCTCCCCTCGCCCTTCTCCGCTGCCGCCTCTGCTAGCCCTGAGGGGGGGTCACCGGGGGTCTTGGAAACTTCCCCTCTCGGCCCGCGCCTTTCGGCCGTCTCGGCCTCTTTTGAGATTCCCCCGCAGCGACTTGCCTGGCCCTTTTCCCACCTGCTGCGCGGCGCCTCTTCGCCGTCCTCCCTCCGCCACTGCCGCTGCCGGTGGCGCTAAGCGGGCCGGGAGAAGTGGCGGCAACCGGGCAGCCGCGGCCCTTTGCCGTCGTGCCGCCGCCGCTGCCGGTGGCGCTAAGCGGGGCGGGAGAAGTGCTGACCGGGCAGCCGCGGCCCTTTGCCGTCCTCCCGCCGCCGCTGCCGGCGGCGCTAAGCGGGCCGGGAGAAGTGGTCCCGACCGGGCAGCCGCGGCCTTTTGCCGTCGTTGCTAAGCGGGCCGGGAGAAGTGCTGACCGGGCAGCCGCGGCCCTTTGCCGTCCTCCGGCCACCGCCGGCGCTGCCGGTGGCGCTAAGCGGGCCGGGAGAAGTGCCGTCCGGGCAGCCGCGACCCTTTGCCGTCCTCCTGCCGCCGCCGCCGCTGCCGGCGGCACTAAGCGGGCCGGGAGAAGTGGTGCCGACCGGGCAGCCGCGGCCCTTTGCCGTCCTGCCGCCGCCGCTGCCGCTGCTGCCGGCGGCGCTAAGCGGGCCGGGAGAAGTGGCGGGGTTCTCTGGGGTTCTTTTGCTGGGAGGGCGAGGAAGCAGCGGGGAAAAACAGCTCCGGAGGGAGGCAGCCCTGCAGCCAGAAGCCGGCGGTCCGAGCGGAGCGGCACGGAAGACCTACTGGTCAGCCCCGTCGGCCTCCTCCTCCGCTCTCTCAGACCCTTCCCGCCAAAAGGCGGAAAGAAGAAAGTCCCAGAGAGGGAGAGCGCGGGCAGGGGGAGAGGAGTCTTTTCCGAGGGGAGAAGCCAGGACGGCAGAGTCGTCCATACCAGAGCTGGACGGGGGCAGGGCCAGTGCATGTCTCGCCTTAGGCTCCACTCTAATCAAGCCCCGTTTCGCGCATGCGCATGCGCAGGTGCCCGTGCGCGCATGCGCAGGTGCGCGCGCATTATGCGGCTCCCAGGTTTTTTTTTTGTGAGGGAAACGGGTCCAAGTGGCTCTTTCTGTGTTTCAGGTTGCCGACCCGTGTCTTAGCTAGTGCATATGATATCTGTAGAGACTTAGCTGTATTAGCTCCTGGGACAGATTTAAAGTTCTTGTTTTTACATATAAATCCCTAAAGGCTTTCAATATACTTAGAGGAATACATTTATCATAGGTAGTGAACTAAGTGATGAGCTCAATGGGACTCAACCTTTTCAGCAAATGGTTTAGTGAAAATTTATTACAGTGGCTTTTTAGATAGTGAACACCTCACTCTCTTTTTTTGGCATGTCTTTTTTTTGAAAAAGAAGAAAAAGAAACTCCTTAAAAGCATTTTGTATATCATTCTTTATGAATGTTTCAGTTTTGTTCAATAGATTCTTATATTGACACATTGTTACTGCAATACTGATTTTGCTTTTGCTTCTTGATTTTTTAAAGTATTGCTTATATTTTAAAATGTTTAATTTTGGTGTTACATTTATTTTGTTGCTTGGAATACATTGTTGATTGGCTTAGTTTATCCATATGGAAACATAGGACAGATATGATGTCACAATATTCTTCCCTGAACCCTATACTACTCAGTGTATTTATAAATTACTTGGATGTTAGAGATAACTAGCCAACTAAAATTGTGTGCCAATGCTTCAGAACAACAACAACAACAAAATCCCAACACATCTCAGGATAGCTTTGAAAGTATAGGAAGATATGTTTATATAGGCAGGATTGGTGGAAGATGCCGATATAAGCCCACCTGGTAATGAATACAGCATATGGAAGATTACAGTATAACAAGTATAAATTAGCAAATGATATCAAGGAAAATTATAAAAAAGTGCCATGTGAAATTAAGAAAAAAAAGAATGATGTAATAAATTGAAAGAAAGAAGTCTGGTTTCATGGAAAGGAAGTAATGAATAGATGCATGGAGAGAATGTTTAATTATGAATGAAGGAACTAAAATATAAGGCTGAAATGATGAAATAGCACTACAGTAAAGAAGCAAAATTTGGTGCCAAATATGATTCAGGTATATTAATATTTTTGCAGTTTTAAAATTTTACTGTCAAGTATGCTAACTATGGAGTTATATTTCCATTTGATTAGAGATACATTTCCATTTTGCTATATGAGTGTGGTGATGGTGGTTTGTTTTAAGTCATCAAGTTTTTTCAAAATCACAGAGTCCATGAGGTTACAACTTACCCTACCACACTCCCAATATATGAAATAAAACTTTCAACAGTAATTGAAAGTCTACAAATCCAGAAAGCAGATATACTTTCTGAATTACCTTGGAATAACTGAAATGATTCTAAGGTACCTGCTTTAATCTGATTCTTCATAATCCTCCATACATTTGACTCAGAGATGGAACTTAAAGAGGTGATTTTATGAATTTCCTTTAAATCAAATTTGCTTGAAACTTTTACATTGCCTTAATAATAAATTTTAGGCTGAAACACATTTAACTAATAGACATATTTAAATAATAGTTTCCAATGCCACATTATTTGTTTAGGAATCTGAAATTTTCTGTTTAATATCTCCTGGCATATTAAAATGCAGTATTCAGCTCTATAAATATACCTCATAATACCGATAATATAATACAAGTTTTAAGTGCATTGCAAAAACTTGCTTAACTAGACTGCAGTCAGGAGAGAATTGGTATTCAAATATCCCAAATATTCAAAACTAAATTGACAGTGTCAGAATAGTGAAGAAAAGAATAAACAGGCAAATAATGGCTAAAAACAATATTAAAACAAAATATGCTAAAGGTTTTTTTCAGGCTATATATGCAACAAGGAGAAAAGAAATTAAAAATAGCAATCTACATAATATACATTTTGAAATAGTATGAAATACAAATGCAATACCCACCCACACATACAGTGCATATACAGTATACAACTATATTTGAAAATAAAACAACAAAATTATCCCAAAGGGATTTAAGAATTATAACTTATTTTACAGAACTCTGTTAAACCTGAGAAAATATAGTACACTAACTGACATGGCATGTACATTTCAAAGGCAATGGTTAATACTGAGCCTAATCCATTTCTGGCTATCCAAACTTCAGCATGTTCAATTGCACTTAATTATCCTTTGCCTGATTTTGCATGCCACAATGCAAAACCTGGTAACCTTGTATGTGAGGGTTGATATAATAGAAAATGTTTGTACTGTTGGTTATTGCATTGTGCAAACAAAATTTTATTCAGCAGTATTCAGAAGCTTGGATATATTCTATTCTTCTGAAATTTACTTATTTTCCTGTCGTGAATATTCATTTAGCTCATATATCATATTGTGTTATAAATTAAAACTGATTTGCTACAATTACTGCTGATCCAAATAAATAAGAATTGAAAGACAGCTTTTAAAATGAAGAAAAACTTAGTAGATTCATTGCAACTCAGTTATTCTGTTATTCTGATAGCAAGGCCTGGCAATTCAGTATTATTAGTTTTGAAAGCTACAAGTCCAATGCGCAGTGAAATAGCTACACGACAGTTTTCTTATTTGAAGATGAAGTCTAAAAAAATTATTTAGTAAAGCCCCTGTTGCTTTTTAAAAAAGGATTTCAGCATCAAATGTTTGAAAACAGCAATGGAGCTGACTAAGAAGATGCAAGAATATATATTTCATCTCAAAGAAGGCATATTTTATATGCATGTTTTAAGATAGGCATTAGTTATCAAGAAAATGTATATGACCAAAAAGGTCATAATATAGTACATTTCAAAGCAAAAGCTCACACTTAATACAGAATAGTCCATATTTATACCAACTGTTCTTCAGAGTTTACTGTAATATAATATAATAATATATTATTAAACTGTTATTTAAAGTGCAGAATAGATAGATAGGTCAAGAGATATACTCACGATTTATAAAATTTGTCCTAAATAATTATTTTCTTTGAGATAGAGATTATATTGTGTTTTGTAAACTACTATTTAGTAATATATTTCTAAATTAAATTTCTTAACAAACTAATACCTACGTTTACAAATGCTGCTACAGAATGTCAGGATAGCAAAATTTAATAGCAATAATTAACTAATGGTATTTATTCACAGGTACTTTGGGGTTATTCCCAAAAAAAGTAATAGATTTAATTACCATAAATCTTTACCATAATTACCATAATTTGTTTTTCATGTTTTCCAGTTTTCCAGTCACTAGAAATGTATAGGGACTGGCATTTTTTGAAATTTAGAACTTTGAAGTGTGTAGGAAAGCTGGTACAACTCTGCCCCAAATGACCTGTCAGGAGGACCTTCAATGGATGTGATGATGTGATCTGAAAATTGATTGTTGTTTTTATCTGAACAAGTACATTATGTGAATCTGGAAAGCTATATAGGTAGTCCTTGACTTACAACCACAACTGAGCCCAGAATATATGTTGCTAAGTAAGACATTTGTTAAGTGAAGTTTTTAGCCATTTTATGACTTTTCTTGCCACGGTTTTTAAGTAAATTGCTGCAGTTGTTAAGTTAGTAACATGGTTGTTGAGTGGATCTGGCTTCCCCATTGATTTTGCTTGTCAGAAGGCTGCAAAATGTGATCACATGATCCCAGGACACCGGAGCTGTCATAAATACGACCC
The DNA here is from genome assembly GCA_023970755.1 of Azemiops feae. Lineage (NCBI taxonomy): Eukaryota > Metazoa > Chordata > Lepidosauria > Squamata > Viperidae > Azemiops > Azemiops feae. Next base: position 218,707 of record JALGBA010000095.1, read on the forward strand.
AATTGTCAAGCACCTCAATATAAATGACCCTGGGGATGCTGCAAGGGTCATACCTGTGAAAAATAGTCATGTCACTTTTTCAGTGCCTTTGTAACTTGGAACGGTCACTAAATGAACTGTTGTAGGTCGAGGACCACCTGTATTTAACAGGGTAACTCAGCCACAGTTCTCTAGGAATCGTATAATAATAAAACCTTAAAGTATAATAACTCAGCAAACAGTAAGAAGTCAAAACAGCAACATAAAATTTCAGCAATGAACAAAGCAACAATTAGCAAAAATAAAATAAGCCAAGACCCCCTAAAAAGTACACTCCATAATTAAAAGGCCATTAAGTAAATTATCTTTTAATTTTGTTTAGTTTGAAAGTTTTTTTGCAATATTATAATTCAAGCTTAGATTTGCATTAGTTCTACATCTGAAAATAAAACAAGTCAATCATGATGTTATCATTTTTTTGCAAATAAAAAGTTAAAAGAAAGAATCCCTATGTATCTTTGAATTCTGTTTTGATATTTCTATAGAAATGCATTCCCTGCTTCCAGATTCATTGTTTATTGATAAATATGAGAATGATTGATTTAACCAAGCTGTTAGTACATTATGCAGTGTTGCACATTAGCTTCTGTGATGCTACGTAGCATGTTATCATTAAAATGGTAAAACAAAGGGTAATATAATTTAAAAATATTGAAAAGTGATATATGCCAACAAATATATTTATTTATTATAAATTGATTGATTGATTGATTCAATTTTTATGACACCCATCTTCCCTATAAGGTGACTCTTGGCAGCTTACAGATTATAACAAGATAAATAGAAAAGTAATTAAAATATTAAAACTATGTAAATTAAACATTTAAAACTATACAAAAATTCAGGACTAGGGGATGGATGGCATAGAGATGAAATCTTCTTATCCCCTCAACCACATCCAGTGGTGAGTGCCCCTGTCAGGGCCCAAGCCAACCAGGTTTTAATATCCTTCTGGAAGGCCAAAAGGGTGGGAGCAGTTCTCTTACCTTGGTGGTTCCACAGGGATGGGGCCACAATGGAAATGGCTCTTTTCCTTGACTCCACCCACCAGAATTCCACGCGCAGATGGGATCCATAGCAGACATCTTCTACTGGCATGAGTGGGGTGGCTAGTCCCATTGGAGTGAGACAGCTCCTCAGATACCCACGGCATATAGTCCTTTAAAAGTAATAACCAACACCTTGAATTATACTCGGAACCAAACTGGTAAGCAATGTAGCTTGCACAACAGCAATGTTATATGAGTCACCCTGAACTCTGCACAGTACTGCATTTGCAGCAGCAGTAACTCCCAATTACTCTTGAAGAATAGCCCCATGTTGAGCACATTGCAGTAATCCAACCTAGAGATGACTAGGGGATGAGTGAAACACAAAGTTGAACAAAGGCTCTCCTATCCTTGACTGCCACCTGCTCTTTGAATTGTAAGTTCAGGAGACCATTCAGGTTGCACACTAGGTCTATCGGGTAGTGCAATCCCATCCAGACCTTAAGATGATACTCAGATCCTGAGGTCTCTTGCACCCACAGTCACTACATCTTGCCAGGCTTTAGCTGAAGTCTGTTGTTCCCCCATCCAGACCATTACAGCCTCCAAGCACTGAGATGGAAATGTAAAGCTGCATGTCATCAGCATCCTGATGATATCTCATTCCATAGTGTGCATAATGCTTCAATAATCATCATAGTTACTTTTCATGTTTCAAAATATTGTTTTTTATTTGTATGTAGATTTCCCCAATTTTTCCCCCAATTCTTAAGATAGTTGTCCTTAACTCGGATTCATTTGTGGAAGGAAAGAAAAGAGAAAACATGGAGATATTTTCTACATTTTCATTTTCAGAAAAAATGCTTTGATTGAATGACTTATCTATTGATTGACTGACCTACAGTACCTATTTTCCATGTGACATCAGCTACTGAAAAATAGGGAAAAAACTGTGTTGAATACAATTTCAGGGGGGGGGGGAATTTACTTCAAATGTTATCGATTATTAGATAAGATATATTCAATTTTTCTATTGCTCAGTTATAATTAATAGCCTTATTATGCATTAAAAGGTAACATTTTGCTAGCTTTAAATTGTGCAACCAACTAGTCAGGGAGTTTTTCAAGGTATGGTTTCTGATTACAAGTTAATAGGAGACTATGATTTAATTAAACTCAAGCAGAAAATAATGAAATATGCATGTCAGGAAAATAAAGAGAATACATATGCACAATGTGCAAGATCCTGTTTTCCACAAATGAAAATCTACTTATGCTATAAGATTTTTTTTGCTTTTCCATGTAAATTTAAGCGCTGTGCCTCCATCAAAATTTATTCTGAAGAATCTCTTGAACTGGATAGTGAGAATATAGAAGAGGTTATAAGTGGGTAGTACATTCCACAATTAGAAAAAGTGGTCCACCGTATTCCAGTCAGTATTTATTTCACAAATCTTCAAAACATAATCTGAATTGTGATATTTCCATTACTATCACAGTGGTGGAAATGTGATCATCAAAATGGTGTTGTATTTTCAAATATACAGACAGCTTAAATTATGGATAGAAATGATAACATATGTAAAAGACCAAGATAGTGATCATTCTACCTATTTTCAGGTAGTAAAATTATAGAATAAAGCTCTATTTAAAGATAACTGGAAAATAATGAAGTATTATAAAGTACAATATATCCACAGTTTTAAATATAATATTCAAATGTAAATGACTGGGAGGGGCACTTATGTATATATTAAATGTAATTATACTATAAAGTACTATAAAACTTTGCTTTCTTAGGCAAATTAGTTAAGAGTATCTTGACCTATTGATTTCAGCAGGCCTAGCATGATCCAACATAAAATGTAATCAAGCTTCAAGCCAATTTTTGTGTATGTATATTTAAAAATTGAATTTTGTGAATGGAGAAATTGTGTATATGTTTTCCAAATTTTTATTAAAGTATGTAGACCTCCGAAAAAGTATAGGCTCTGATTTAGCTAATAAATTGCTGACAGCATTTCTCTTCTATTGATGAAGTCTGTGTCATGGTTCCGACAGATGAAACTCTTCAACAGAACTTGGAGGCATTGTTTACCTTAAAGAATCTTTATTTTGAGTAGCATAACTTCGGCATAATCGAAGCCAAAACTGATTTCCCCTCCCCTGAGACATAGTATCAAAGCACAATTCCCTCCTCCAATTAACAGTCATAAATCACATTCCCCAATTAGTTTGAAGTGCTGGCTTTCTCTCCAGTTCTCCAGCCCGCCAATTCCTTATCAGCTCTGGTTACAATAACCTTGTTTCTCACTCTAGGTTCAGTGTTGTTATGTCTAGCCAGACTCTTGTTCTCATCCCCCCTCCCAGCATCATCTAACTCTAAAAGCAAAAGGTAAAAGATGGCTTACATTTCCATCTGTTGTCAATGCAAAAACATCCGATGTTAGCAGCGTTGACAGTCTGTATATAAACTGTTAGGGTTCTACATTTACTTATAAGTTTTATGTACCTTTACTTGCAAAATAAAGAAAACAATGGAAACATTGGAAATATTTAAAATAAAACAAGAACTAAAAATGAAATTAACTTGTATTTCATCATCTTCAGTTCTTCAAAAATATTTTGGGAATTCTATAGACATTTTCAGAAGCCCTTTAAACTAAGATTTCCCTAATTGTAATGAGTACCTCCCTGGGGGAGGTGCAGACAGAATCCAGAGGTGTGAAGATCCTTTTAGTTGTACATTCTTATAATAAATCCAGTTTTCCCAGAATTTCATTGTATTATTTTCACTCTTCATTTGTCTTCATTTTGTTGTTTGGGATTTAAGGAGAGGTTAAATGGCAGTAAAGGTGGGGAGGGGTGATGGCAAAAAGTTTAATTTCTCTGCTTCAAAAATTTTCAAATACATTGTTCCAAAGTATGTTATAAGTTGACAAAATCAACAGGTTATGTTACAGTTCTGGAATGGAAATAGCTTGGCTTTTAAGAATGGGCAAAGCTTGTCTTTTAACTTGTATTTTTTTGAACACAAAGCAGTTGCCTTTGATTTTACGCAAAAGCTTTGTGTAAAAGGTAAACTTAAAAAACATGTAGCTGTAGGCCATTTACACTAGGAGAAACTTCACATAGTATTGACTATAGAACTGATGTTTTGTAAAAATCTGTCAGCATTGGCTGTATGTTAGGCCAATTTAGACATCAGTCTAAATTCTTAAGAAAGCAAACTACTCACCAGGAAAACCAGATACAGTATATTGTCTTCTAGGTCCTGAACAAAAGTTCTTCCCTGATAAAATGTAATTCCCTGCAAATCAGGATATAGCAGCAAAGAAAATGAGACATACTTTTATGAGGTAATTATTAAGTGATGATATTATTGATAAGCCTTTCCTCCATTGATGCTTCAGTGCATCAGCCATTATCTTGAATGCTTTATCTGTAATAGCTGTTGCAAGGTAATTGCATTTATCAGGAAATCAATTTTCATGTGAAATTGGGCTTTTAAGCTAGTTTAACTATTTTGGTTGCAGTAAAAGCTAGCTTACATGTATACTCCATTTTAATGTCCTTGCTTATACTTTCTACCTTAAGAAATTTTGCAATTATCCTTGATTTTGTTATCCTTTCCATTATCCTTGATTTTGTTATCCCTGTGGATTCCTAATTTCTTAAAAACTATATTCTTAGTCTAACGTGATATTACTGTGCTTGTCTGTATATACAGGTGAAAGATTTCTAAGATATTTCTTGATAGCAGTGTTATCAGTCTCTTTCTATGAGTGATCTTGCACTCATAAGGAAAAAGATAAAAATAACCATTGCAAGTTTTGCTATTTTCCAGTATGTAGGTAAGGAATTCAGATGACTCATGCACTTAGGTGATTTTCAAAATAAATTCCAATTTAGTTTCAGGTTTAATTGTAGTACAAAAATTGTCTTAGGCAACCCATACCCATGTTATTTTTTTCTGGACTTCTAAGTGATGAATAGTGAGATGATGACAACCTTCTCAGTAGACTGTCTGATTGGGTGGTAGAAGCACCTACTAAATTTCATGTTACTGAATATGACATTGTTGAGGCTTTATTATTATATTCAACTCAAGTTTTGCTAGGGAATTTGATGTGCTCCATTTTAATATGTATGTGAACCGATTCAATTCTGGAAATGGGACCAGAGACATGGAGAAAACTCTGCTTCATTTCTTCATTTCCCTAATCTTTTTGGAACATGGTAAAAGGCAATGTAGATTAATAAACTAAACACTCTAAATATTACTTTATTATTATTACTTGTGGGCAGTTTGGCCATTTAAATGTTCCACTCAGGTGTGCACCTATTTTTACTTTTGACTCCAACATTGCCACTGAAGACCAGTTAGCTCAGATTATCTACAATCCTGTAAAAACAATTGGTAGACAACCAGTTAACAGCTATTCATGCTCTGTTAAATTCCCATGTGGATTGTTGCAATTTGTTATTCATACAATTGGTTTTCAAGTGAATCAGTTAGATGACTTTTAAAGTGGGGTAGGTGATTTTATTTTCCATTTTATCCATCCTTATCATTCTTCTTCATCCTCAGCAGTTAGTGGTTTCTAAGCCCAGACCAGCACAATACCACCGAAAAAGAAAAACAAGAAATTCAAGAAGAAACCAACACGACTACACAAAGATCTCTCTGACAAACTGAAAGACAAAAAGGACAAATACAAAAAATGGAAAGAGGGGCACATAACTAAGGCTGATTATCAGCAGACAGCCAGAACATGCAAAGATGAAGTCAGGAAAGCAAAGGCTCAGAATGAACAAAGACCTGCAACAAAAATCAAGGATAATAAAAAAAAGTTTCTTCCAACATATTAACAAGAAAAAAGTCAAGGAAACTGTAGGTCCACTAAAGAGAGAAGTTGGCAAGGAAATAACAGGCAACAGGGAGAAAGCAGAGCTGCTTAACTCATACTTTGCATCAGTCTTCACACAAAAAGAAACTATAGCCCAACATACAAAAAAAAAAAAACCACTGCAAAAGACAAACTAGAAACAAAAATTAAAATAAGCAAGAAAATGGTAAGAGAATACCTATCCGACTTTGATGAATATAAATCACCGGGACCCGACAGATTACATCCCAGAGTTCTGAAGGAGCTGGCAGATGTTATCTCAGAACCATTGCACCACATCTTTCATAAATCCTGGAGCACTGGGGAAGTACTTGAGGATTGGAAAAGGGCTGATGTGGTCCCCATCTTCAAGAAAGGGAAAAAAACGGACCCAGGAAACTACAGACTAATCAGTTTAACATCAATACCTGGGAAGTCCTAGAAAAGATAATCAAAAAACAGATCTGTGAACAACTAGAAGCAAACAAAGTTATAACTAGTAGCCAGCATGGGTTTGTTAAAAACAGATCATGCCAAACCAATCTTATTTCATTCTTTGATAAAGTGACTAAACTAGTAGACCAATCTATGCTTAGATTTCAGTAAGGCATTTGATAAAGTAGACCACAATCTACTCCTTAGTAAGCTAGAAAAAGATGGGATAGACAACATCACCACCAGATGGAACTGTAGCTGGCTGGTAAACCATACTCAACAAGTAGTTCTACATCCACATAGAGAGAAGTAAGCAGTGGGGTACCACAAGGTTCCGTCTTAGGCCTAGTACTCTTCAATATCTTCATCAATGACTTAGATGAGGGAATTGAAGGGGAACTCATCAAATTTGCAAATGACACCAAAGTGGCAGGAGTAGCCAACACCCCAGAAGACAAACTCAGGATCCAAAAAGTTCTTGACAAACTTGAACAATGGGCCCTATCCAACAAAATGAGTTTCAGTGTGGAGAAAAGCAAAGTTTTACATTTAGGCAGGAAAAATCAAAGGTACAAGTACAGATTGGGCGAGATCTGACTTAAAAACAGTAACTGTGAGAGGGACCTTGGAGTCCTAGTGGACGATCACTTGACTATGAGCTAGAAGTGTGCAGCAGCAGCCAAAAAAGCTAATACAATCCTGGATTGTATAAACAGAAGCGTAGAATCAAGATCACGCGAAGTATTAGTACCGCTTTATAAAACCCTAGTAAGACCACACCTGGAATACTGCAGCCAGTTTTGGTCACCATATCACAAAAAAGATATTGACAGTTTGGAAAAAATTCAGAGAAGAGCAACTAAGATGATTAAAGGCCTGGAGACTAAAACATATGAAGAACAGCTGCAGGACTTGGGTTTGGCTAGTCTAAAGAAAAGAAGAAATAGGGGAGACATGATAGCAGTATTCTAGTATGTGAGGGGTTGCTACCAAGAAGAGGGGGTCATATTATTCACCAAAGCACCAGAGGGCAGGACAAGAAACAATGGTTGGAAACTGATCAAAGAGAGAAGCAACATAGAATTAAGGAGAAACTTTGTGACAGGGAGGACAATTAACTAGCGGAACAGCTTGCCTCCAGAAATCATGGGCGCTCCATCACTGAAGATTTTTAAGAAGAGGCTAGACAGTCACTTGTCTGAGATGGTATAGGACTATAGGTCCTCCTGCTTGAGTAGGGGCTGGACTAGAAGACCTCCAAGATACCTTCCAGCTCTATTCTATTTTGATTCTCAGATGCTCCAGCAAAAAAAGGGAAATCTTACAGGGGAAGCTGGCATATTTTCCATGCAGGAGTCCTAGAGTTTCAAATCCTAACATCTCCAAGTTGGGTAAATCATCAAAATACTTGTTCCAGATTCTAGGAGGCCACTGCTAGCATTCTGTTCCCAGTATGTGTATTTTGGCTTGTATAATCCTTGATTTAAGGAATCATTCAGAGCTCCTGAGGAATATACAAGGAAATTGTATATTTGCACAAAATGTATTTCAATAATTTGTCAAGTTATAGAACCGGTATATTACTTTGGCAGTTGAGCATAATTATGTAAGAACCACAAATATACAACACATGGTACTTTCAAATCTGATTTTCAGTAGCAAGTTTTCTATAAGTGCTTCATTTTTTTTTAACTAGCAGAACTTTTAAAGTAATTGCAAAATAAAATAAAATAAAATAAAATAAAATTGAGAGAACAATTAGGCAATAGCCACTTCACCTCTTTGTTTTAATGAGGTCAGATGTCATTTTCTTAGTGCAACACAGAATTAAACACAAATTGTTTATTGTTAGCGTAATAATAAAAAAACTTCTAAAGATAGATTTGCAATTTATTTTGCTACACAGATTAGCGCTAGTGCTAGCTAAAGATAACTGGCACTGCCATATATTTCAAATGCTTCATCCAAATACTTTGGATATAATGCACAGTGGAACATGATATTCCCATGATACCAATGGATAGAACTACGGAACTAGATTTTTAAATGTAGGCTATACAATAAAATTTGAAAATATCTTACAGTCTGTTATACTTCTCTGCCTTATTGTTGATATGATAAAAGATATCATAACTCATAAGACATGAGTTATCTTATACTTCTCAGTGCTTATTATTTCTGCATAGGAAACAGTGAACTTGGTGATATCTTGCATCAAAACGTTTTGATGAAATGTTTTGGCTAGATATATTTCAATGTCATTTCTTCTGGAGAAATGGGGAGTGATTTAGGGAGATTAAGAGCTGAGAGGCATTGACCATTTGGTCATTGTGAGAAACAAAATGCTGAACTAAAATGGGTCTTGGCCTACTTTTATGTTCATATGTTGAATAAAAGAACAAAGGACTCTGTGAATGTTGAATTAAAGAACAAAGAATATCTGATTACAAAGTCAGGTTCCCTGTGGCGATAACGTCCTTGGAAATCAGGACCATAATGAGTATTAACTGACCTAGAGGCTGGCTAGCGCTGCTGGAACTTTGTTAGGCACATCTAGAGGCTAAGAGGATTGGTAGAGGCAATGTTAAGTTTGATCTATTTAGCAGTCAGAACTTTTTGAGCCTGAGTTATTGTCTTGGCTTTGCACTGCCTTTTTTTCCTGGCCTTATTTTTATTATTTCTTGGTTTTAGATCTGCAGACTAACATGACAATGATTTTACCCATGGAGTTCTGTAAGACTGATTTATGGTGGTTTGATTCTCCTGCCTCTCATTCCCTTGATCTCAATAAGACCAGGAATGTTCCTGTTCTTCAAAGTCTTCACATTTAAGACATAATATAAGAATGGTTCTAGGCCATTCTTGTAAGGGGACACAGAGTTGTTGCCCTGGAAAAAGGCTGAGATGAATAAAGATAGCTTTGCTATATTTTTACTCAGGCTAGTTATATTAAAAATAATAATGTTTTCTATAATCAGCTTATTTAAAAAAAACAATTGTACTGATTTGGAGTGAGGTATTGTCAACGGAGGCTTACTAGGAATTTCAAAATGAAGCATTATTACTTATTAACAGGAATATTTATCTTTTTATTAGCTTATTGTATCGGATTTATATTCTTTTTTATTCAAAAGATCCAGAAGCTTACATAACAATTATTTAATTCATCTAAAAAAAAAAAAGATCACTACTAACTTTCTACTTTCAAGTGAGTATAAATTTATATATTTTCAAAGTATATTAGAAACTGGAAGAAGCTAACGTAAGTTTCTGATTTTTTTAATAGGACCTCAATCAATTGTTACATGTAAATTTTATTTGATTTAATAAAAAACAATGCCAAGGAATATTTAAAGATATTGATACCACACTTTTACATCCTATATTGCTACAAAAGTAGAAGGTGAAATAAGGATGATTTCTAATTTAACTTATTATTTTCTGTTTGTTTTTAAAGACTGTTATGATAAACTTATAAAGTTTATCATGTGAAGTGCCATGACAAATTTAAAAAATGTACATAGAATGGATGTCAGCACTTAATCATTGCAGCTGCTAACCTCCAGTGATGATTCAGAAGGATAGAAACAAGTGAAACTCTGAGGTGAAACTTGCTTGAGTAAATTATAGACTTAGACTGATTATATCCTGTTTCCTTTGCATGGCTATCATAACACAGATACTAGCTAGGTTTTGGTTTAATAAATGCATAGTTATTGGTTATTACATGAAGTTTTACTAAGCAAGATATAAATAACCAATTAAATAACCATATTCATATGTATTATGGGAAAATTAATCTGTTTTTATTGTGTCATATATTTAGGATGGATACAAGCTGAAAAACAGAACAAAGGTTTTACATGCAGAAGCCACACAAATGAGCCTGGCATTTTCTCTTAAAATAATCTAGTATTAGAAAATGGAAAGACCGCTATGTAAAATATTGGGAAGGTACTGCTGGTCAGATTTTCCCCTCCCTAGGCTTGATTTAGAGGACCAAAGAGCTCCATTCAGTCATTCTTCTTGAACACTTGGGTGGTAAAACACCAAGGTTAACATTAGACCAACAATCAAGAAGTAAACAATACCCCAGTCAAGGAACTACCAATTCACAAAAACAAAACTAACAGTAAACAACAGCCCAATCAAGGACCACTCACACCAACATTGACAGGACAAGTCACTGGTATACAAAATGAAAGCAAACCCCACTCCCTTTTAGCACTGATGGTATTACCTAATTTGCTAATGAAATGTCTGCAAGAAAACAATCAAACTCAGAGAGCATCAAGGGCCCACAGTTCAACCCTGAGCTACAAATATTGTCTTCTATAAGAGGTAAAAGCCTAGTCCCCATATTCTTGTTTTCTCTAATCTTGCACAGCAAGAATGAATGGAACCAGGATGGATGGATTTATTTATATATACTTACATATAATTTATAAGGCTTCCAAAAGTGACTTCTGGTCGCATATAACAGTTTAACTGTTAAACAGTTCCCAATGCATCAGGACATAATTGCAGTCCAACTCATAAAGAATAACTAACCACATTAACCAGCAGAGCTCAAGTAACCTTGCCTTGGGGAACAGCCAGGTCTTTAAAGTCTTGTGAAAGGCCAACAGGATGAAGAATATTGAGGTTGGGGGTTTGCATAAGTAGCCTAGTAATTGGGGAATTCATTAGTTGCTTAGAAAACCTGCTAAATGATACAGGGTGAGACAATAAGAACACTGAAGGTAGAAATCTTGTTGAAACAAGTTTGTTTTATTTATTAAAGGATTTATAAATCAATTTTTCTGGGATTCTTCACTTTTTGTTGTTTTGATATGAGTTCTCCCTTCCCTCTGGATCCATTTGTACTTGATAATTTAGCTCGTAGTGAAGCTTATTCTAAGGTGAATGTTGGAAAACATTTACAATCTGTTTCAGAACTGTAAACTCCAGACTTGTTACAGCAATGAAGTAAATTATACTGTGTAAAACAGATCAGATCTTTCAGAATTAAATGACAGGATGACAGTGCTTTACTTACAGTTCAGATTAGTATAATATAAAATGTAATGAGCCATAATATTATTATTTTTCACTTTAGAATTTTAAGATTGTATTTTCTATGGATTTTAAAATATCATGCATAGAACACTATTAGAGAACTCAGTTATATACAGTATGTAAAAAGTGGTTACAAGCAAAAAAGAAGAAGTTGGCAAAATGATGGGATGTCTTTTAATTTTTTTTATATCTTCAGTGGTGATAAGGAGAAAAGAGAAGTATGTCTCAAGTCATCTTCAAACACATGTCAATGTTGTTTTGGTGATAATCATCAGTTCTCTTAGTCTTTCTGAAAAAATGTTTTTCTTTTTCCCAGTGTTATGATTTCTGTTAGTTTCTATTGAAGTACTAAGAATACTAAAGATATGACCATTAAATTGTTTGAAGTTTGCCAGAGTTGCTTAGGTGCTTCCATCTGGTGTGACAAAAAAGGAAAATGTTGGTATATTTAAATCTAAGGAGAAGTAGAATGGTATTCCAGAGGTAATAATTTGATTCCTCATATTGCTATTTTATTTTATTTTATTTTATTTTATTATTTATTTTATTTTATTTTATTTATTTTATTTTATTTTATTTTATTTTATTTTATTTTATTTTATTTTATTTTATTTTATTTTATTTTATTTTATTTTATTTTATTTTATTTATTATTTTATTATTTATTTTATTTTATTTTATTTTATTTATTTTATTTATTTTATTTTATTTTATTTTATTTTATTTTATTTATTTTATTTTATTTTATTTTATTTTATTTTATTTTATTTTATTTTATTATTTTATTTTATTTTATTATTTTATTTTATTTTATTTATTTTATTTTATTTTATTTTATTTATTATTTTATTATTTATTTTATTTTATTTTATTTTATTTTATTTATTATTTTATTATTTTATTATTTTATTTTATTTTATTATTTTATTTTATTTTATTTTATTTTATTTTATTATTTTATTTTATTTTATTTTATTTTATTTTATTTTATTTTATTTTATTTTATTTTATTTTATTTTATTTTATTTTATTTTATTTTATTATTATTTATTTTATTTTATTTTATTTTATTTTATTTTATTTATTATTTTATTATTTATTTTATTTTATTTTATTTTATTTTATTTATTTTATTTATTTTATTTTATTTTATTTTATTATTTTATTTTATTTTATTATTATTTTATTTTATTTTATTTTATTTTATTTTATTTTATTTTATTTTATTTTATTTTATTTTATTTATTATTTTATTATTTATTTTATTTTATTTTATTTTATTTTATTTATTATTTTATTATTTTTTTATTTTATTTTATTATTTTATTTTATTTTATTTTATTTTATTTTATTTTATTTTATTATTATTATTATTTATTTTATTTTATTTTATTTTATTTTATTTTTTATCACAATTATATAGCTATTTATCTCACAAATGTTATAGTACAAGTAGTAATTTTCTTTACTGTAATGACAGAATGCATCAATTGATATAGAAATGTACAAAATGTGGTGGGTTTTTATGGCATACAGACAAAAACTGTAGTTATAGTACTTGGTTTCAGATGAAGATGGAATCATACTTATTACAAGCAGACATTCTTGGGAGTTGGACAAAATATCAGAAATGGTAGCTTAAGGGAGTCAGAAGAGACAAGCAGGGGAGACAAGAAAATACACTGAGAATAACGTGGATAGTTGGGTTAAGAGTTGCTGGGGGAAAGAGGGAGGGGAAATACTTGGAAGATTGGGGGAAGTAAGACTGGTGGGATATATCATACTGGGAAATCCTTGACAGTGTGCATTCTTGTAGCATTATTTCAGGCTGAGCAAGGAAATACTAGAGAAGAGAGTTTGTAATAAAATAGATTTTTATAGAAGCAGTATTTCCATCTTCTGTACTACCTGTGTGATAAGTGATAGGCAAGCAAGTTCAAAAACACAAAGGATGCTGAAAGCAGATAAAAAGAAGCAAAGATAATAATCATGCCTGGGAATCCAATATTACTGCACAATTAGAAGAGATATTATAGAGTACAGTAAAGCAGCAGGCACAAAAATACATCTACAAAGTCTGGCTGGAAGGAACTAACTAACCTGTATGGGAAGGCAGGCTATTGTTTATGTTTTCAGAGAACCTCATGGTTCTCAGATGACCTTTACTCAGAGGCAGGTCCACTCCCTCCCAAAGATGCTCTGTACTCTATAACTTTTCTTTCTTATTTTCCAAGCTGATGGTTAATGTTCAGTATTCTTTTTTTTTTTACATTCAAACATTTCCCACTATTTGTTGAAGGCTAAACATCTGCTGTATATATGCTCTGAATGGAAAACCTGTGCTACACTTTTCAAATTGTCCTGATTTAACTTCCTGAACTCTTTCAATTAATATTCTGCTCAGATATTGCCGTGGACACTTAAAAACTAAGCCGGCTACGGTTTGACATTTTTCCTAACATCCTCTACCTATAATAGACTAATAATGGTATTCTGCCAGATATCAGACAGAGGTTCACACACATATTAAACAAGGCAAATTACTACTGAGGAAAACCATTCAGTATTCCTTATTTCTTCAATTATGTTCTAGTGCATCTGCAGTTTTTTTGCTTTTCAAAATGTCTCACAGTATTTATGGCTTTCTTTTCATGAGACACAAACATTTATAGGATTCATTTCAATTCCACATTTAGCAGAGGAGTATTCTTTTTGTACAAATCTTTGAAGTACCTTTTTCAATATTCATTTCAGTTTTATTTCATTACTTTTAACATTTTTTCTCTTCTTTGCCCACTTCAGAACAATTTTTGTTTCCATCCAAGAAATTTGAATTTTCTCAAGATCCATTCCTATTACTAAGAAGTTATGGTTAGTTCAACATTCAGAATATCTGATCACTCTTGTATTCTTTACATTTACCATTTATCACCTGAATCATCTTAAAGTATGTATTCTAAACAAAAGGACATTTTCCAATGTAGGAAGTGGATTTGCATTCATTCTTTGTTGTTCAAGGGACTAAATTATTTAATTAATCTCAATCCCAGTCCCAATTAATCACTTAATCCCACCCATTTCCTTCATGTAATTCAATAGAAATTATGTTTTATTCCTGGACTGCATTCATTCAGTATATGGCATTATTCCTCCCACATTCCTCCTATCTGGTTCATTATCATGATTCATTCAAGCATAACATTCAACGATCTATGAATTCCTAATTGCAAAGTTTCAGGCAAATGCATTACTTTTGTTTTAAAAAGGAGCAGATGATATAGATAATTATATAAACTTTGAAGCATTCCTTCTCTTACATTAGGAAAATTTAGTTTTCAAGAGGTAGAAATGTATGTTTAAAGAAAAAGAATAGTTTCGGGGGAAGCCTGGAATATTACTGTAGATCTTATTCCATGGCCATATCTGATAAATTCAAGTCCTGCATGTTTCCCCCCAGTATTTAAAAGGTTGAATTATTTGTTTAGTAAAAACCATGCAACTCTATCAAAATATTTATAAATTCCATATTGTTTTTCATTCAAATATTTGCCCTAATACTTGAGAATGATGTTGAGAAGAGATTCCATTTTCCAGCTAAATGCAATACAGCCTCAGAACTGTTCAAAACAGGTTTCGTTGTCCTTGTGCTAATTATCTCTTTTTACCATATTTTCTCTAATATAATGGTGTTAATGCCAAGTGTTTTATATCCTGGGTGACAGTACAGAAGACTTTTTTCTCTTACAAAATGGAAAATAAAGTATTAAAAGGTTGAATGTCTGTGCTTAGTGTCTGAAACAGATAAGGATATCTAGCTGATCATTGATTGATGAGAAATGGATTTGTACAGCTGAACAAGATCTGTATGTTAAACATTTATCTTAGTAGAGACTGAAGAACTCCTTAAAAATAAAATCCTTCTGAGCTTGCCTCTAAAGGAAAGGAGTACATATTTTATATTCAAAATATGTTTTATTTTCAAAGTAGCTGGGCAACGTCATGCATAAAATAACTATTCTATGTTACTAAAATAAGATTTCAAAGAATAGTTCAAGAGACAGAGCTTCAAAGTGAAGGTCACATCTCTAAATGTTGCTATTTTAGTACTGGAAACATTTTAGAAAGAAGAGAAATGAAAAACAAAGTAAACATTTTTTTCAGACTTCTGTCAGATCATTAATTTTCTTTCATGCCATAGGTGTTGTTTTAAATAGCTAGGGCCCATTCCCATCTGTTAGTATGTATATTTTAGAATAGAAAACAAGAGAACTCCAGATAATTTAATGACAAAAAATAACTGTATTTTACTGAAGTTAATAATATTGGCTGAAAAGAATATCAGGGGTACAATAGTTTCTGCCATATTTATCCTAATAGCTGGCTGACTAATGTCATAATTTTGTAAGCAAACATTCAGAAAAATAGTCTTTAAGATATCTATAATGCATTAGGCCTGTGGAAATGAGCTATAATTCAGTATGAATTGGAAATTCCATATTTGAAGAGGGTATTCTTTGATTTGACATTCAAGGACAATCCAATTCAATTCAAACTGCTTCAAGATTTGAGATTCAGCCTGAAAAAGAAAAGTCCACAGTTTATAATGGGGAAACAGCAAAATGCCTGAAACTGCTTCATTTCATTTTATAAGGCAAATGTTATTTGTAACATCTCTAAGAGCAGTAGAAAGCCATGTGAAGTGCTTTGAGAACTGTCCAATTCAATTTTATGCTTCGAAGCAGATTTCTGCTTCAGTTCTGAATGCTCTTCAGTAAGTTGATTTGACAGAAGCTTTATCGAAAAACTCCTTTAAAGCTTTACACAACAATATGGTTTGTGCTGAGAACCTTTTAGAATTGGTTCTAAAGAAGCTTGCATGAATAAAGAGAACAAACAGTTGAAACTTTCTTTATTACAGTCTTATCCTACCCTTCTTCCAAGAAGTTCATTTTTTTTTCTGACAATAGGGCTAAAGAGGAAGAGGCTTATGGACTTTGGGCAGAACTGGAGATTTTAACCTGGTTTTTCTTATCTTTAATTGTTATACTGCCTATTAACTTTGTGATAATTTTTAAGCTCTATGGGTTTTGGCATTTGCATAACTATTGGTTATAACTGACTACTTCAAATGGATCCTGCCTATCCATTGTATATGTCCTCAATAGAAACTTCTCCCAAATGATATCCATGATATTTATGTTTTTCTTTTTTTTTAATAATTATTTTATTAATTTTCTATTTTTACAAACAAGTGCTTAATAGACAATGTGTTGACTGGGTCCATTAGTAATTCCATGGTACATATAAGCTTCTTCAAACTAAATCCAATATTACACCATCTAACACATCTTCTCTTCTTCCGGTAATAAACATTTTTCCACATTAAGCAAATACAATTCTTATTATAGTTAATAAAATACAGTTGAATATTAGCATTTATTACAGTTTTCTAATAGTATCAGTGATATCAGTTTAAAATATCTTTTCTAACCAAAACATATCTTAATTGCGTTTGCACTCAATATCCATTTATTCAGTCAGTGTCCTATTTTTGCTTTTTTTTCAGTTTTAATTTCCCATCTATATTGGAAATATCCCAATCATTTATAATTTCAAAACAAGTTATATTTGGGTAAGCAAAAGCTTCCCTTATTCAAACTTCTTAGCATTTTCTTATTTCCCTTTTCATGCCAAAATATGATATTCTGATTACCAATCTTATCTATCTAGTTATAATAATACTTCTATTTCTAGCAATCTATTCTTAACCATATTGAAACATCTAATTAATAATATAATATCCCCTCTAATAGGTCAAAGCTTCTGTTTTCTTCAGTCTTGCTCTAGCTTTCTTCCTTTGCCAACTAACTTTCCAAGTCAGTGCATTTGGATCATCAGATAATTCTTCCTCTATTTTTGTGTATATTATTTGGAGCAAAAGAAAAGTTTCAATTAATTGTTATTGGAGCTCCAAATTATCCAACCAACTTATCAATCCTTTCTTAAACCTCCCCTAAACAAATATAAGTAAAATTCAAATTTTTCTGTCCAATGAGAAATATATCCTTTTTGTCCAGGGAGAAGAAAGAACCATTAAAGGTTGTTTATCAATCAAGGTTTATAATCCAAAATGTTCCATCATATCAGGCAATAGTGTATATTTCTTCTATGGGGAAATAGTTCCACAATACAGTTCTGAAAGTCAGTATTTGTGTTCGTAGTTCAGACAGGCCAATTTTAGAATAGTTTATCATCTCTTCCATACAGATAAGCAGCCCCCAAGCCTTTTCCCTTTTCTCAGCTGTAATCTTCAAAAGTAAAAGCTTCCAAGGCCAGCTAGAGTCTTATCTAAATCTGGGCTTCGAGCTAGATTTGTTTTAGGCATAATAAGTTGTAGTGCCATAAATTCACCACTAGATGTCATTAACACCATTTTCTAGTTTTTTTTAAATCCAAAACTTATATTGCAAACTTTCCAAGTCTTATTTTTTTTTAAAAAAAAGGTCTTAAAAGCACTTTTAGTCCCCAAATTTCCAAGCCATATATATATATATATATATATTTGTTCGCACAAGCACGAAGCCGAAGACACCAGCCTGAAGATGGCGAGTGGGACCATATATATATATATATATATATATATATATGTAGGTCTTTGGTAATTCGGGTTTTCTCCCGTGTAAAATTGGAAGTGTCTTGGCGACGTTTCGACGAAGTCTCATTCGTCATCTTCAGGCTGGTGTCTCTTCGGCCTCGTGCTTCTAGGAGCAATGTGAAACGTCGCCAAGACACTTCCAATTTTACACGGGAGAAAACCCGAATTACCAAAGACCTACATACAAACACCCGTGAAAACCTCAGAAAACATATATATATATATATGGAAGTGTCTTGGCGATGTTTCGACGAAGTCTCATTCGTCATCTTCAGGCTGGTGTCTCTTCGGCCTCGTGCTTCTAGGAGCAATGTGAAACATCGCCAAGACACTTCCACTTTTACGTAGGAGAAAACCCGAATTACCAAAGACCTACATACAAACACCCGTGAAAACCTCAGAAAATATATATATATATATATATAAATTCCAAATTAGTCTTGTAGTTTTTTTTCCATTTTCCTGAAGTAATTAAATTGCCGCTTTTCTTTTCCTGTGGGAATGGGGCAGAAATTCCCCTTCCCTCTCTCATCGGGGGGAGTACTTTGGGCAGTTTTTCAGGAAGAGGTCTTAAAATCATAAAGAGAGGATCAGGTCTTACCCAGTTTCATCCACGTTGCTGTAATGTTGCTTGTTGGTGCTTATTGTCTTCCATTGTCAGCAGCTTTTAACTGGCTACGCGAATGTAGCCAGTCTTTCCCCCGCTGGTTTGGAGGGCTTTCTTGGATCAAACAGAAGGGCTGCCATCCTCCCGCAATCAAACGAGGGTCCCCTCCTTGCTCATCACCTCTACTGGGTGACTTTCGACCCTCTCCAGGGTCCTCAGTGCGGCGAAATCGAACGTGAAACACGGAGCCCCGTCTTCCTGCACCTGTTTTGCTGCGATGTCAAAACTGGAAGCCATGATATTTATGTTTTTCTGTAGTAGACTCTACAGCTCCCCATCAGAAATCCATATATATCAACCCTCCATTATATCAACCCTTTAGGACACAGGTCGGCAACCTGCGGCTCCAGAGCCGCATGTGGCTCTTTGAGCCTTCCCCTGCGGCTCCCAGCCTCCTCTGCCATTTTCAGAGAGAGACAGAGACAGAGCTTGCTTCTCTCTCTCTCTCTCTCTCTCTCTCTTTGTGTGTGTGTAAAAAAGAGAGAAGCCTCACCCTGTTCTGAAGAGCTGAGAAGCTTACTGGACGGGGCTGCTAACTTTGCTGCATCTCTGCAGGAAGCAGGAAACAGGAAGCAGGAAGGGCAGGAGAGAGCTAGCTAGCCCAGCTATGCTGACTCAGGAATTCTGGGAGTTGAAGTCCATGAGTCATAAAAGAGCCAAGGTTGCCTACCCCGAGCTTGTTGCAGAACAGCTTGAAGCCAGCTTGCCAGGTGAGCAGAAGATTGGAAAGAGGGAGAGGGGGGAGAGAGAGAGACAGAGAGAGAGGAGAGAGACAGAGAGAGACAGAGAGAGAGACCCTTTTGACATCTAAAATGAAGATAACACTGCATATATCCTTTTTTACTTTTATCTATCTATATCTATATATCTATATCTATCTATCTATCTATCTATCTATCTATCTATCTATCTATCTATCTATATCTATCTATCTATCTATCTATCTATCTATCTATCTATCTATCTATCTATCTATCTATCTATCTATCTATCTATCTATCTATCTATCTATCTATCTATCTATCATCTTTATCTCTATCACACACATACATAGACCAGTGTGATGCCATAATCCATAACTGTACAGTGCTGAACTAGAAGTAGATAAACACAAGTTCTAGTCCTTTTTTAGGCAGAGAACCTAACAGAGTGATTTGGGCCATTCACTCTCTCTCACCAAGAGCTGTGGTGGTGCAGTGGTTAGAATGCAGTACTGCAGGCTACCTCACTGTTCACTCCCAGAGTTCAATTCTGTAGAATAGAATAGAGCTGGAAGGGACCATGGAGGTCTTCTATATTTAGTCCAGCCCCCTGCTCAAGCAGGAGAACCTATACCAGTGATATATATATATAAATCAGTAAAGTAACAAGGGAGCCTGTGCTTATATATAACAGTTATAACAAGCTCGCTCGCTCGTGTTATTAGCACGCTATATGCACATGCCTTACTGTAACCGTTATAACTGTTATATAAGTGTGTGCACAGGCTCCCTTGTTACTCAGCCCTTGCTCTGGTGATGTCAACAGTTTGTTGATGAAAGCTTAGCAATAAAGAAGCCATTTTTTCATATATCCTGGAGCTCATTATTTTACTTTACTGATTTTAATGTCCACACCTGGTGTGTGTGTGTGTGTGTGTGTATACACATACACACACACACACACACACACATATATATATATGTGTGTGTGTGTGTGTGTTTTCGTAGATTTTCACGGGTACAGGTATGCAGGTCTTGGCATATTCGGGTCTTTTCCCGTGTAAGATTGAGAGTATCTTGGCGACGTTTCGACGAGGTCCCACTCGCCATCTTCAGGCTGGTGTCTTCGGCTTCATGCTTGTGCGAGCAAAGCGTGATCGGAGCTGCCGTCCTTCTATAAATATTGGAGGGGGTGTGTGGCGTGTTGGCTTTGTTGCTGTAAGCGGGTTGGTTGGCTGTGTTGTTACATCTTGATTGGAAGATGGAATTGATGTAAGCAAATTAGTCAGTTGTTTGGTAACATCCTGTGTGGCTGAGGTGCTGGCTGTGTGCCCATTGTTCTTTTGTACCTGGGCAATGGGCTGTGTGGTAACATTCTGAGCTCTATTGTAGTGATATCCTGAGTCCTGTGCTGCCACATCATGGGAGGTAGGCTGCGTTGTAACATACTGAGCCTTTGCGATGTAACTTCCTGAGTTCTGTGATGTAATGTCCTGAGTAACGTCGCCAAGATACTCTCAATCTTACACGGGAAAAGACCCGAATACGCCAAGACCTGCATATATATATATACCTATAATAAAGGTTAAAAAGGTAAAAAAGGATATATGCAGTGTTATCTTCATTTTAGATATCAAAAGGGTTTTGCGGCTCCCAGTGTTTTGTTTTCGGTGGGAAACGGGTCCAAGTGGCTCTTTGAGTGTTTTGGGTTGCCTACCCCTGCTTTAGGAAAACTGTTAAAAATGGATTGTTGAGAAGGAGTTTGGGTTACCTTTGTCAAGTTCATGTAAAATCTTTGTTCCGTGAGCTACATTGATTACCAGTAGGCTTCTGAGTCAATTCAAGGTACTGATCACCACTTCATACCATAGGGTCTGATTATATAAACAACTGACTTTATCTCATGTGTTATGCCTCACCTGTACTATTCAATAGAGTTCTATTTATTAAGCAATGTTACCTGAGAAGACATAGGTATACTTTGTCTGTTGCAGCATCTGCCATCAGGGAACACCATCCCTCCTGAGATATGATTGGCTGTATCCTGGCTATGTTTAAAAAAATCTTAAAAAACTCGTTCTTTTCCCAGGCCTTGGGTGACTGTAGTTGATGGCTCCTCTCTGCATTCAACAGTTGTTTTCTTATACATATTTGTATTTTCTAATTGTAGTTAAAGAATTATTGTAGAGTATGGTGGTGGATGTTGTAGAGATAGAGGTCATGTAGAGGTCGTGTGCAGCAAACTGCCCACCTCAAGCATGCCTCAAATGCTACATGATCTCACCCAGTTCACAACGCCAGGATGAGATAAGACACTAACCCTGGCTGGTACATGATCTCACCTAGTTTGCAACAACAGGATGTTCTTAAAGATTGGCGTGGAGAATTAACCAATAAAATGCTGTTGCTCCCTTCTACCTTTTGCTGCTTGTAAAACTGTATGAAAGCAATAAACACTGAGAAGGCAGTCAGACATCTTGGCATCCTGCAATGACTGGTCTCTAACTACATCAGGATGTATTAATGTGATTTATGTATTAAATCACATTATTTTTTCACCATGAAATCTTCATTTCATATTCATTCAATTTTCATTATATAAGGCTAGATGGCTTGTTTCATTTAATTGACATGCTTTTATTTGCCTAATAGCAAGGCTCCTTTTGGGCAGGTTACAGAAATTTTAAAGAATAAAAAAAAATGCATTAATAAATAATGTACAAATATACCTAATGCTACTAAATAGTAATTTAAGACAATGACTTAGTTGGCTGATAAGTAAAACATATGGGTAAGTTTAGATGCTAAGTGGGTTATATGGTTGTTTGTGTACTCATATATCAAAGTTATAATTGTCTGAGAAGAAAATTAGATAATGAAATGGAACATTTAATCTGGAGAAACAAAAACTGGGGGAAAATTGAGGATTTGGAAGAACTGAGCAAGAAAAAAAATAGTAATGGGTTTTGTTGTGGTGATTATTTTCTGTAAAACTATGCCCCAATTTGCTTCTTTTGTAGCTCACAGGTCATTATTAAGAGACTTGGTTAGTGACAAGAAGTTTTCTTTATATAGGGAGAAAATTTAACAACTGGAGCCTTTGCTCCAGCAGCTATCAAGATTTTACCAAACAGCATGTGCAGTGATTATGAATCACTTTCCAAGATATTTTCAATGTGTTACTTCAAGTGACTGAATTTTAATAGTAGTGTCTCATGACAGAAACAGTAAATATTGCTACACTAAATTCTCTTCCCTTTTCTTTCATCTTAAAATACAAAGAAAGCTTTCAATTTCTTTTTATTTTATAGATAAACCCTAAGCCAATTCACCTTTAGTTAATTGAATCAATCTAGCTTATAAACCAATTTGAAGTAGTTTCAGATAAACATAGTTAAGATGCTTCAAAGTATACATTGCAGATGCACTGGAATAAAGGGGAGAATTAGGTGAACTAAATGGCCTTGGTAAAGATTATGAGGGAAAGACTATATTAATTTCCTTCATATTGTATCAAGTTTTATTTCATAATAGCTGTGAAAAACATAGTTATTTTGCTCCGTAGCTTGAAATTAGGAATGCCATCACGTTTGCTATAATCTGATCTTGTGTTAGATTTTATTTCTTCACATTAAGATTCTGTAATGATCCAAAGGTGCTTTTTCAAGAGGCAACTGAACTTTCTTGTTTCTCTTTGAAGACATTTTGCTTCTCATCCAAGAAGCTTCTCCAGCTCTGACTGGATGGTGGGGAATGGAAGGATTTATATTCCTTGCAGATAGCTGCTCATTTGCATTCTTTTAGATAATTGTTGAGGCCACTTGGAAATTTGTCTGTGTCCTCAGTCCTTCCATCCCCACCACCCAGTCAGAGCTGAAGAAGCTTCTTGGATGAGAATGGAAACATCTTCAAAGAAAAACAAGAAATTCCAGTTGCCTCTTGAAAAAGCACCTCCAGTTGGGACAACCATGATCTGGATGACTGAGAATCTCCATAGACATTTAGCTATGCACTTTGGGATGAACACCCTTCGAATGGTACAGGATTATGAACTGATTTCCAGAAAAATTGCAGACTACAGGAACCATTTGCACTTCAGTTTGAGATGCAGACAACACAGACTCATCCCCAACAGCTTGCACCTGTGTTCAACAGTGAAAGGACACAGGACAGAAAACATCCTTCAGAAAGCACAACTCCACAGTCCTTTCAGCAGTTCCAAGAAGACTTTATACCCATTTGCATTACTCAGGTGACCCTGAAGACACAGACAAACCTACAAGTGTCCTCAACGACTCTCTAAAAGAATGCAAATGACCAGCCATCTGCAAAGAATATAAATACTTCCATTCCCCACCATCCAGTCAGTGCTAAAGTAGCTTCTTGGATGAAAAGCGAAACGTCTTCAAAGAAAAACAAGAAAGTCCAGTTGCCTCTTGAAAAAGCACCTTTGGAACAATCATGACCTGGATGACTGAGAATCTCCATAGACATTCTCTAATGATGTTTTACTACGGCATACTATACATCTGAGAACTCTGGGGTGATTAAGAATATACTGCTAAAGGTCATAAGTTTGGAACCAAATGTTATAATAGTTAAAAATGTGGAAGCCAATTATTTATGTGGATAATTAGCATTAATATCTCAATCTCTCTTTCCGTCCTTGTATGTAAATATAGAAAATTGGCATCATTTTTAAATGAAATTCTTTAATTGAGGTTGTCCAGAGGGAAAGCATTTTTTCCAGGTTCCAATTTCTGGGTAATTGCATGAGAAAAGTCCAACTGGAAACAAATGCGTTTAAAATCAGATGTACATCTTGCCATGCATAGTGCCGCAGTAAAAATAAATAAACACTTTTTCTTTATTAGTGAGGGAAACAGCTGTCTTCTCATAGCCTCCCAGTTGTTATCATAGGTTGTACTTGTTTAGGGAATAACAGCCAACATACAGCATGGGAGAGAATTAGCGGATTGTAATCCTGATATTTTCTTGGCTGCCTATTTATTTAGAACTGCAATGACTATATCTATTCTTAGGGAATGATTTGCATCATGGTTCAGTATCCTTTTTTGGATAACTCTACAAATATATCCTGTGGGCTTGGCACTGTATAATTGTATTTGCATGAAGAGCAGAATTTTTTCTGCATAGACATGGAATATTTTAGAGAAACATGCAGTCTTAGGCAATTTCATTTTGAGACTGACTAGTGTTACTGATTACCAGTTGGTAAACCATATATTTTGCATTGATGATGGCTTAAAATAGGAAATATTCATGCAGATGGGATTTTGAGAAGTGAAATATAAATTTATCCTGCCTTCCAGAAGTTTTGGAACACTAGCTGTTTTGAGTCAAACAAAATGAATTTCTATAAACATGCCGTAGATGTGTACAATAATTGTCTACTGTAAAATATAAGAGATAAATATAAGTGCAGTAAATTTTCTTCCCATAGACAGCACACAATACAACATTATGACATTAGTCTCTTAATTTGACAGGCTTGATATATGCTTTAATTTTCTACTTTAAATAATTGAAAAGATATTCATTAGTATAAAGAATTTACACAACCTTTAATTATTTCATTGGTATTATGTAAGTTTCCTTTAATTTCTGTCTTAGGTTATAATGGTTAGAAGGGATCTAGGAGATTATCTAGTCCAGCCTCTTGCCTAGTTCAGGAAAACATTACCATAGTTTTCCTTTTGTATGGCTACCCAGCCTGCCTTTAAATGCTTAACACTAAAGGAGAGTCTCACCTCCTAATTTGTTTCATTCCTAAGGGACATTTTCTGTTAGAAATTCTTTGTACCTACAGTAGGTTCAAAATCTACTTCCTTCTAATTTAAACCTATTGAATTATTTTAGAAAAACACTTTACAGATCAACTTTCTGAAAGATGATCTGTTTCCCAAATATTGTGTCCACTTCTGGATAATGCATTTTAGAAAGAATATTGACAAAGTGGAGTATGTCCAAAGGAAAACAACCAGATTGTTAAAGAGCCTGGAAGGACCCTACAGGGAATGGTTGGAGGTGTTGGATATGTTCAGCCTGGAGGAGACTACTGGAAAAAAATACACAGTATAGCTATCTTCCAATAAATTGAAAAGCTGACATGCCCAAAACAGGATATGGAATGGGCAGAGATAATTGTAGAAAGATGATACCTCAAGTAACCTGACCCCATAACATGATATTCTTGCAACCAAAATCCTAATGGGAATTAGTGCAACTTACAAAGGAAATGGGCATATCTAGATGCACCCATAATGGCTTATACCACCTCATTCTAGATTAAATGCAGTTTCTGGAAATTCTTTGATGGCAACTATTATGTTTCGGGATCGGTGAGGCATTGACGAGGCAGCAGGTGCAAACAACAACTCATTTATTCTAGTTAACACAGAAGCGACCTAACTGCCGCTTAACCTCTATTTATACACTCGCCGCTAGGTGGCAGCCAATAGAATTAAAGCAGTACTTCCCGCTTAAACACAAGTTAACAAGCATGTAGACAGACAGTCTGGGGTTTTAAACAATTCAGCCGTTTGACCATTTCTCAACAGTTTCCACGTAATTCACATCAATACATAACAGCAACCATGTATACAGAGCACTGCAGTAGTTCACATGGGAAGTAACCAAAGCATGACCTACTGCACAGTGTAGGTCTATGTAGCAGCAGGGAGAATGCCAAACCTGAAGAATCTCACACAAAAGGGAGCGTGGGTTGAACCCTTCTTCTCCTTCCACACAGGAAAAAGAACCAAAACCAGTACATAACCATGCTCTCAAATCTGAAGTCCCAGAAGGATATCATTATCAGTAATATTGAAAACCACTGAGAGGTCAAGGAGAGCAAATATGGATGCACTACCCTTATCTCATTTCCACCACAGGATGTCTGCAATTCTTTCAGTCCCATACTCAGTCTTGAAATCTGATTGAACCAGATAATCCATTTTGTCCATGCCTGTCTGCAGCGTTAGCATGACCCCCTTCTCAGCCACCTTCCCTAAAAAAGGGAAGGCCAATCTCACAATTCTGAAAACCCTGCTCCACATCCTTGGGGCTCTCAGTATCAAGTTCAGCTCAGACCAAGCTAGATTCAGCTTTAGACAACTCAGTGTGAATTCATCAAACCAGAGTCCAACTTGGAGCAATTTCAAGTCACCATCTGCCAGGTGGCTAGAATATTCCTCATAGTAGTCCTGCAAATAAGTCTCCATCTTCACTTGTCCCCAGAAGTGACTGAAACTGGGATACTGGATGGCTATGTGCATATGCCAAAAGGGCAGAGAAGTATAAGACCTTAATAGAGATTCTATTTCGTGTGTTATCTGCAAATCTGATAGTACTTGTTTTCTAGCCTGTCATCCAAATCATTAAAAATATATTGAACAGTACAGTACTAAATTAGTGCCCTGCACATTATATTCTTTCCAGCATGGTGCAGCACCATCATCATAAATTCATTGGGCATGATTGTTCAAACAGCTATCTATCTCATCCATCTAATGGTACCATAACTCACCCGCTCATTTGCAATTCATGGGACATTTTGTTAAATTTATTAGAAAAAGTTAAAGTATGCTATATGTATCACATATCCATGATTGTTTTAGGCCAAGGGTATCAAACTGCCGGCCTGTGGGCTGGATGCGTATGGCAAAACCGCGCCCACCCCATTGCCGGCAATGGAAAAAAAGTTGCAATACATCACGTGACGTGGTGAGTTTGACACCCCTGGTCTAGGCAGTTCCCATAAAAAAAGATCAAGTGGGTTTCACATGCTTTTTTTTGTCCTGATAAAGTCCTATTAGCTGCTACTAAAGCTACCCAGAGTCACTTTGGGCAATGAGATGGGTGGCATATAAATTTAATTAATTAATAAAAAATACTAAGCAATGAATTCTTTTCTAAATGTTCATAAACCAAATGCTTAAGAATTTGTCCTAGATTTTTGCCTGTGGTGATATCAAGCTGCCTTGATCTATAATAAAGAGGTCATCTTTTCCCTATCTAAAAATACATACAATATTTGCCTTTCCTCAGGTATTAGACATGTTCTGAAGTTCTAAGAAAGCAGTTCTGAATTGACATTTGCAAGCTCCCTGAAGACTCAGGGATGTTACTGATCTGATTCTTGGGACTTAAACTCATTTATAGTAACCACATGTTTCCTAAGTATTTCTTAATTTCTTTGGGTTGCCACTCCCTCTTTGTGTCACTTGCCTTGTATAGATCTGTCTGAATTCAGATCCATTTTGGGAGACAGTTCAAGCACAGGAAGACCCTAACTCATATTCTCTTATTTTAGTGCCTGTGTCAGCCTTGACTCCTAGCAACTGTCTGGACTAATCCCTGCAGTTTCTTTACAAGTCTTTTGTAAGTGGTTTGTTATTGCCTTCTGCCTACAGCTGAGAGAGAGTGACTGACTCAGGATTATCCATCTGGCTTTATGCCTAAACTGGCACTACAACTCTCTCAGTTTCTAGCCAACCACTAAAACAAACTAGCTTTCTATCTATATACGCTCAAAACATAGTAAGCTCATAACTATTTACCAGTAAAACTGCTTTAAATCTTCAGTTGCCTGGATAAAATTTTGTCTTTAAAGTTTTATGTTCTATGCTTTCTATGAATTTTGAGTTATTTTGAGGAAAATCTTGTGCCTGATTCTCTATATAGGAAGAATCTGATAACAAGGCTTTTCTTGTAAGAAGATAGAAATCGCTTGTTTGATATATTGTCCTCTTCCGTCAAATTGTTTCCTTCATGATTCAGTATAGTGGAGGGATAACCTGCTATCCTACTTTCTAACTCTGTTTTGCTTCCCTTATGTACATAGGAAGGTTAAAGCTGGAATAACCAAAGGACATTTCTTCTGGGATTGTTAATTGCTCACAGTATTGTTTGTAGGACTCTGGAAAGTTTTATGCCTTTTCATATAGAGATATAGTAATAATGTAGAGATATAGTAATAATGTAACTGCTTGTTGTTCATGTCTCCCTTCCTGCTTTTGTTATTTTTTATGTTTATAATGTTTAATAAAGAAATATCAGACAATCTTATTTTTGAGAGCTAGTTTGGTGTAGTGGTTAAAGCATCAAGAAACTAGGACTCTGTGGGTTCTAGCCCTGCCTCAAGCACAAAGCTAGCTGGGTGATCTTGGGCTAGTCACTTTTCTTCAGCCCTAGGAAGGAGACAATGGTAAACCACTTCTGAAAAATCTTGCTAAGAAAATTGGAGGGATTTGACCAGGGGGAAAAAAGTTAGTTGTATTAAATGGTGTGTGTATTAGTCTGATCCAAATATACAAAATGAATGGCAGTATGGATGCCAACTAAACTAGAAATTTACTGGTAGAGAAAAGTTCCCTGAGGTTGGGCTCCAGCACAAGTCCAAAATCTCTGGTCCTGGAGACTGACCCAGATTGGATCCTGCAACGTTATCCTGGGACACATATATTTGCCTTCATTCGTTAGAAATTTACCCTGTGTTTTTCTTATTGCATATTACAATGTATAACTGTTATTTAATGTATTTTGATATAATCTATATATTTATTTCTTTGTTATTATAACTTTGATACTGGTTTAGGACAAAGCTGAAGAACTAATTGATACCAAGGCTCAGTCATACATGTGAGTTACTACTAGCTTACAGTAGTATTAACTGGTAATGGGAGAATAGATAGCAGTTTCATATATACTAAGTTACAATGTTTTTAATGAAATGAGTCACCATAATTCACCAGCTGTTGAAATGATAGCAGTAAAATGAAAAAAAAGAGTATATAATGCATATCTGCACTGTTCAAAATGTCATTCTCTGTAAAAGGCATGGAAAGGTATGACAATAATCCTATATAGAGATATCAAAACTGTAGCCAATATATTACTGAAATATGTAATTTATCTTTATTGAAACTGCCTACTACACAAACTAAAATACATGTATTGGTTTCATATTGTTTTGCTAATATTTTAAGGAAGTTTCTTTATTAAATGCTACTTAAATAAAAATGCTAATTTCTTTTCCTCTCTTTGCTCTTGTGCTCTTAGATATTTTCTTGCATAGGTCTGTATCATAATACATGTCCTTGAAAATTAGGCCAGTTTAGGTGTCAGTCCAACACTCTGTTTCAGAAGGTGGTCACTCAGGAAGGTTAAAAGTATGGACAGAGGGGTTAAGATATAACTCAGTCCTTCATAAATTTGTCCAGTCTCTTTTAAAACCACCTTCACTGATGACCAGCAATACATCTAAAGGTAGCAAATTCCAAATTAATTTTTTTTTTTAACAGTCTTAAATCTTGTGTTTAGTTTTAATGGATGACCCTGAGCTGTAGTATAACAACTGAAGCAGTTTTCTGTCTATATGTGTTTTTCTAACTGTGCATGATTATAAAATGTTTTTATATCTCTCATCATTATATTTTTCCTTTAAGATTTGAAAAAAATCTAATGACTAGCTTTTCCTTGAGAGTGAACTTGTTCTAATTCTTTTATTAGTTCTAAAATATTTGTAAGAAAAATATGTTGATCATATAATATATATATTTGCAAGTGTGGTCTCATTATAGATTTACATAAATATATTGCACTTTTGCTTCTACCAGTATACTTTAGCTTGATTAGAATAGATACTTTGGACAAACTACTGTATGTGGAGAATTTCTCCTTTCTTTGGAGAAAGGCAATAAAAAATCTTTGTCTACAGTTCTAAAGTTATGTCTAAGTCTCAGCTCCCATTGATAATTAATGAAGCTGCAGGAACAATTCATTATAGTTGGTGTTCTTTCCTATAGATTTCTGGGTTACAGTTTGGCACTTTTTCTCATGATTAGCCCAGCCATTTAAATCTGCTGTTATGGGTCTAGGCAATAGACACTGTCCATCGTCTAGAGAGTCTACCTTGTCTCTGCCTATACGGGCTTTATTCTCTGTGTCCAGTGGCTCCAAGTCACATCTTCTTTCAGCATTAACTGTAGAGACCTTCAACCATGCTTCAACACTATTTAATTCACTGCCTTTCCTGAAAAGTAGCTCACCAAACGTATATGGATCTTTCCAGTCTCTATCTTGCTTACATCTTTTGCCATTCTCTCTTTTTCTCTCGTCTGTATATGTTCATTCTTCTTTATTATTCCAGATCATCTGTTTTTGTTTCCCCCCCCCCACATTTCTCATGTATTTGTTTCTTGATTATTTGAAAACAATACTGTAGGTTTACTAGCAAGGAAAGGGCAGTCTTGAGCAATCTTGATCCAACTTCTCCTCCCCCCCCCATTAGCTTGACCCCTTGGATTTTGAAGGCTATAAGAACTCTGAGGATTATGTATTTTCTGTCTGATTGAATGAAGAGGAAGGAAAAGTTTGCCTTGCCAGACATAGTACTTGTCATCTTATCTCATGACCTTTGAGTTTTCTCTGAAGCCTTTGGGCATAGTCTTTATTATGGCTTTCATACAAAGTCCACTAGATCATCTATCATCTTGTTGATATCTAAAAAAGTTTAAAAGGTTAGTGAATCAAGAGTCATCTTTGCAAAAAGCAATGTTAAACAGTAAAGCAACTGTTTTATGTTACATTATCTACATCACACAACTATTTTGTCAATGTTTCTGGATTTGTTTCTTTTAAATATATATATTCAACCACCTGCTCAAGTAGGAGAACCTATACTATTTCAGATAGGTGGATGTCCAGTATTTTCATAAAAACCTCCAGTGATGAACCACCTATAACTTCTGAAGGCAAGCTGTTCCACTGATTAATTGTCCTCACTGTTAGGAGGTTTCCCCTTAATTCCAGGTTGCTTCTCTCCTTGATTAGTTTCCATCCATTGTTTCTTGTCTTGCCTTCTGGTGTTTTGGAAAATAAGTTGAACCTGTCTTCTTTGTGGCAGCCCCTCAAATACTGGAATACTGCTATCATGTCCCCCCTAGTCCTTCTTTTCTCTAGACTGGCCATTCCCAATTCCTGCAACCATTCTTCATATGTTTTTGTCTCTAGGCCTTAATCATCTTAGTTGCTCTTTGCACTTTTTCCAAAGTCTCAACATCTTTTTTGTAATGTGGTGACCAAAACTGGATGCAGTATTCAAGGTGTGGTCTTACTAAGCTTTTTTTGCTGCTGGCACATACTGCTGGCTCATATTTAAGTGATTGTCCACTAGGACTCCAAGGTCCCTCTCACAGTTACTATTTTTGAGCCAGGTTTCACCTAATCTGTACTTGTACCTTTGTTTTTTTTCCTGTCTAGGTGTAAAAACCTTGCTTTTCTCCACATTAAATTTCATGTTGTTGGATAGGGTCCATTGTTCAAGTCTATCAAGATCTTTTTGGATCCTGAGCGTGTCTTCTGGGATGTTGGCTATTCCTGCCAGCTTAGTATCATCTGCAATTTTGATGAGTTCCTCTTCTTTTTTTATCATAACAAGTTTTATTAGTTTTTGTTTGTTTTACAGCCAAGTGCTTGTAACACATCGTGGAGATAGGGCACTCCAGGGAACACAACAAAAAATACAGTCATACATATACAATTTAAACTACTACTTTAAAAGTTCCCTCTTATGGTATACAATTCGAGCATTCCTAAAATATAAATTGTTTCTCACCTCTATTATTCCAATTTCAATTTATATTTCTCAATCAAATTATATCTCTTATTATATTTCACATACATATTATGTAAATAAACATGAATTTATATATTTTAAAACTATTTCATTAGACATAGTAATATAATAACATTATAATAATAATAATAGGACAATAATTATTTCTATCATAAACAAGTAATATAACTATTATATCTTAATATTTCTCAACTATATTCTATTTCATATATTCTATCCAATATTTTCATAGATCAGTCCACGTCCCTAAAAGATTCCTCAATTGTTTCAGTTTAATCCATTTAATATCTCACTAATTACCATTCAATTCTTATAAATAAAAATATCAATAATATTTCACCAGTCTCAATCTCAATCTAACTCCTTTAATTATAAATTTTCCAATTATTCTTATTGCCATTCCAAATCATACTCAAATCCATAATTTAAATCTAGTGTTGACTCATACCAAAGTGACCTTAAAAATCTCAAAAATATTAGTTCAATCAATGTCCAGAAGCCCTTTTTACCCATCAAATAAAATTTTAACTCTTATTTTTAAATCTAATTCTAGCTTTCTTTTTGTGCCAGGTAGGTTTCCACAACAGGGCTTCTAAGTCCTCCCATCTTAGTAACTGGCTAAAGGCCTTTTCCCACCATTGAGTCC
This sequence comes from Azemiops feae, assembly GCA_023970755.1. Classification (NCBI taxonomy): domain Eukaryota; kingdom Metazoa; phylum Chordata; class Lepidosauria; order Squamata; family Viperidae; genus Azemiops; species Azemiops feae. The sequence goes on from JALGBA010000095.1 coordinate 251,447, forward strand.
AATCATATTCTTTTTCTCTTTTATCCAGTGTTGTCTGTACTGTCATGTTGTCAACGTTTTTTGTGCCTCGTATTTGGAAGTCCAATCCTGTTGCTTTTAAAGTTGTAAATGTTTTAGTTGAGTTCTGCCTTTGATCATCAAAGAAATCCATCATGTAGGATGTGTCCTCTTCCTCTTCAATAAATTCAGTAGATTCAATAGATTGTAAATGTATTCCATCCATCTCATTAAGTTGTAGATCTGATTGTCTATCATAGTCAATCAAAGGTTGAGCTTCAATTTTTAATTCTGAGTCCTCCTTGAATCTAAGCGATCTAATATGTTCTTTAAGTTCCAGTCTTGCTTCCAAGATTTTTTCTAATATAAGTCCATAATTAATCTGTGAATAGGATTCCATCTTCTTCTTTTTTTTTTAGAGAAGTTCAGCTTAAAAAATAGATTGCAGCGTTATAAAATATAAAATGCAGACAGAAATATATTTCCAAAGAAAGATAGAGGAAAAAAAACAACCAATAGTCAAGACCAGCACAGAAATAAAAACTGGCAGTCAGTTGTTATATTGTAATCCAGTCTGGGCATCAGGCCAAAATCAGGAAGTGGGAGTTCAAAGAGCAAGTTACATTGTATCAGTCTGTTTCTGGGATTCATGCCAAGTCCCAGGATGCATTGTATCCAAAATAATCTACATAAGTCCGCCCAGAGAGCAAAAAGTTTTTTAGGCAGTACTGTTCAGGAGGGGGGGGGGAAACAAAGAACATTCCACCCCCTCCCTAAGGATTTTCACCTAAACTGAAGATAAACAAGCCAAAAGAGAAAGTCACAATAATCCGGATGCTCGAGTTCCAACTGCTTATGTAGACAAAATAAAATAGTAAAAAAAAACAATAATTGTTTTTCCAAAGCCCGTTTTCCCCAGTAATCAAACGCTGCTTTCTCAAAATAGGGAAATAGTTCTTAAAGCTGTTAGCAGGGAAAAAGGTAAATTAACAAGAGGGAAGGAAAGGTCTCACCCGGATCTTCCACGGTGGTTCTTTTCGCTTAGATGTTGCTGTGACTTTCGGCTGGAGCAGCTGAGTGATCGGCCATGTTACTGGCCGATCTTTTCCCCGTCGGCCCAAAGGTGGTTTTCTAGGACCGCAGAGGGAGCCGCCGCTCCCTCTGCGATCAACGAGTGCCCTCCTCTACGGTGGTCGCCCCTACAGGGTGACTTTCGACCCTATCCAGGGTCTACCGGCGGGGGGAAACCGGACGGCCAAGAGAACGAGTTCTCTGCACGTCCGCGGGCGCTGCGACCGGAACCGGAAGTCATGAGTTCCTCTTCTATTGCCTCATCTATTGAAGAGGCCTAAGACGGAACCTGGTGCTACCCCACTGCTTACTTCCCTCCATGTAGATGTAGTATCATTAAGGACTACTCATTGAGTACAATTTGTCAGCCAGTTACAAATCCATCTGGTGGAGCCTTGTTGAAGTCTAAGTATACTATGCTTACAACATTTTGCTGGTCTATTAATTTAGTCACTTTGTCAAAGAATGAAATAAGGTTGGTTTGGCATGATCTATTTTTAACAAACCCATGCTGGCTACTAGTTATAACTTTATTTGTTTGTAGATGTTTATAGATACATTTTTAAATTACTTTTTCCAGTATCTTCCCAGGTATTGATGTTAGGGTGATTGGTCTGTACTTTCCTGGGTCTGTTCCCCCCCCCTTTTTTGAAGATGGGAACCACATTAGCTCTTTTCCAATCTTCTGGTAGTTCCTCAGTACTCCAGGATTTTTGAAAGATATGGTACAATGGTTCTGAGATAACATCTGCCAGCTCCTTCAGAACTCTGGGATGTAATCCATCATGTGCCAGTGATTTATATTTGTCAAGGTCAGACAGGTGTTCTCTTACCATTTTCTTGCTTATTTTAATTTTTATTTCTAGTCTGTCTTTTACAAATAGGTTTTTGGCATGTTGGGGTATAGTTTATTTTTGTGCAAAGACTGATGCAAATAATGAGTTAAGCAGCTCTGTTTTCTCTCTACTGCCTGTTACTTCCTTGCCATCTTCTCTCTTTAGTGGAACGACTGTTTCCTTGACTTTTTTCTTGTTATTTATTGCAAGTCTCTGTTCATTCTGAGCCTATGAAGAGTTTGATGGGAGCTCAAATAAATGGAATTTCAAAAATTGGTCAGAAATTTTGCTTAGTAAAATTGTTGAGGTAGAAAAATATTTATTCATTTAATGAATTCATGTCTGCTACCACGTATACATGATTGGATGGCTAATAGTTAAAACAGAATAAAAACACAACCAATAATGATAAACATAAATAATATAAAATAGTACCCAAGAACACTCACAGCAACCACAATCAATATAGCTAAGAAACAGATTAATCCACACTATCAGGTTCTCAGACTTCATGAAAGAAGCTGTCCTGTCCCAGTTCATGCAAATAGCACTCAAGAGGGATTTAGTATGTTTATCTAGCCAACTTTTCACTGAAAGCAGGTAGTTCAATATCTCTGTAGACAGCTTCAGGGTCAAATGGTATGGAATTTTCTGAGTCCAGGTTTCTTGTATCATGAGAAAATTGTTTCATATAGATCAAGTAATGCTCTGAATGAATAGTAGTTTACTTAGCAGAGGAAAGATTTGAGTTTGGAAATCCTTGAATACCAGCTACATTCCATTAGACATAACATATCAATAAAATAATATCCTAGTAACTAGACATTTTCTAAATGCATTTGTGTGGTCTCCAATTTATTTAAGTTGGCTGAGTCTATGTACAAAGCTATATTTTAATTTCTGTTATAAAACTCTAAAACAAAGATTCAGGTTGTATGTTTTTAATTATGTCTGTTTTATGGAGATTCATTTTATACCTTTAATCTCAGCATAGTTTAGTAATTATTTCTCTGTGTATAAATTATGCTTATATCTTCAGCATTGCCATTTTTGTGATCATTTTATATCTATAATGTCAACTCTGCAGACTTAGTTAACCTTATTTAGCCATCAGTTTGATGTGCCAAATTCTACTAAAGTCCTGGACAGGATAATTTATCATTCAGTATAACATGCTTTGTAATGTCTCATTAAACCTGAACTAACAGAATTTTGTCTTTCTAATAACCAAGACTTCACAGATTTAATGTGATGATCTTTTGCTTCTCTTACCTTTATAGTTATTGTGATCCCGGGCAAGTTAAAAAGAAGTTAGTGGTGTACTTTTCACATAAATGTGTGAAGAATATGCTTGGTTTTGTTCAACTTCAGGATTATTTTTATGAGTGAAAAATATTCACATGTATTATTTGATGTCTTTCCAAGCACAATTGCCCCATTAAAAAAATAGAGATGTGAAAAAGGGCAGAAGTATTTTAATTTGTTCAAAATATTTGTTCTACAATTGAACTGAAAGAAATATCTCTGGAAAGCTAACTGCATTTTTGAAGTAGAATGCCCATATGTCATATTTTAAAAGTATTATCAATGATTCCTTTTGCCGGACAAACTATATAGATAAATCACTAGGAATTGAGTGAACCATAAAAAAGAAAGTATGGAAAGCTGACCATCTGGAGGAGAGAAGACTAGACGGGGACCCAAATCACCTTCTCTCTCCCTTTCTCTCTCCATCTCCCTCCCCCCCCTTAAAAAAGTAGCTAACAAACACAGGTAGACACGTGAACAACAGGTAAAGATTTACATTACCTCAATTATATTGTGACATGTTCCTTTTCTATTCCAGTTATACCAATTATGCCTGTATTTTGACTGATATATGTATACGTATATATAAATTAAACATCTTTAATTAAGCAATACTGGAGACCTGTTTTCTGTTTTCTCTGTGGTAAGTTTACAGATAATAATTCTTTATTTTGTTTATGAACCTGGCTATGCCATAAGAGTCATTGAACCCACAAATGTATAGCCTAACTCATTTTTGTATCATTATATTATCAACAGCTTGGCTGATTACCACAATAAATCAGGTGGTAATCACCTATAAATAAATAACTCATGCTTATTACTGTTTTACCACTTAAAAGAAACAGTAATGTGATATAATATATAATGCAGACATTTTGATTAGCTTGTAGGTAAATTAAATATTCAAGAGTTTCTTGTTGCGTCTTACAGATAGCAAATATTAGTACCGTTGCTTTCTCCTAGATATACAATTAACACCTATATTATAGAATTTCTGATATATGAAAACATTTTTCTATCTGTAAAGGTGTTTGAAAGGATGTTGTTTCAATCTGCTTGCACTCTGTAGGTTATGTTGTAATTATTCTGAGGATGTTACCTTATGCTTATATTTTGTTTAAATATTTCTACTGCAGTCTATATTACATTAGATAAATATTTGAAATCTTTTATATCTACAAGCACAGGCTACAAGGGTCTTCCTCTCTCCTTAGTCTTCTAAAGGTTCAAATGCCAATTTAAACTCTTAAACCTCAAGTGCTATGAAGCCTACGCAATAATCCTCTCAGGGTTAGATAGAAGTGATTCAATGGACAAACAGTTAACATCATGTTAATGAATACAAAATGTAATATTAATCCCAAATTCAGGAAAACAACAACATTTATCTTATGTTTCAGTTCAAGCTTCAATAACTCTTTAAAAATTATTATAAATAGTTTTCAGAAAGTGTGGGTGAAAAACAGCATATATATCATATTTATTTCAAGATAGCATCCAGTACAAATGGAAATCCCATCATATAAATATAGTGGGATGTTGATGTTTTTGTTATTATTTTACATATTTCCTATTTCATCTTTTTAGAGCTAGATTAGAAGCATTATTGCAAAGAAAAACAAACCTTTAAATACAACAATTAATTGGCCTAATTTAATTAGGTGTTTTGTGATATATTTTTATAATAAAAGGATGAAGGCTGTTAAAGGGAGGGAAGGAGCGAGGGAGGGAGGGAGGGAAGGAAAGAAGGAAGGAAGGAAGGAAGGAAGGAAGGAAGGAAGGAAGGAAATGGTTTACAGCAGACCTGCTATAATGAGATCAGTCTTAAAGACATTGAATAAAAGAAGAATTCTGAGATTATGAAGACTCTTTTTGTAATACTGAGTAAGAAGATTATGTAAAGTGATAAAAATCCCAGTGGCTGAAGAATCTGAAACCAGACATTTTCTTACTAGAAAATCATAAATAAAAAACTTTATTCTTCATCTTAGTAATAATGCAGGTTGGCTCAAAACTAAATTTCACTGAATAGCAGGATTATTTGGAAAAGCTTTGTTATTTGCTAATTGTTGTTACCAATTGTTCACTAGCAATAATTTAAATGATGTATTATCTATCAAATGATTGAGAGATAATTTCCTATCAGTTGAAAATAGTGCTAATATGTATTTAGTTGACCTGTATAAATTATTACATACAAATAAGTGCTCTTCCATCTCATCATAGTTTAAAGTGAGATTTGTTTAATTTTCTTGATTCCTATATCCTATATTTCAGGAATACCAACCAGCCGTACTGCATCTATGGGAAGGAATAATAACTGAACAATCAATATCATGGAATTAGTAACTTTTACTCAAAGGCAACCTAGATATGATTAATTAAACCTGGCTTTTTGTAAGCCAAAAAATTATTTTACCATTGATCTAATTTACAATAGAGACAACTACTCAATATTGAGCTGACAGAATTGGGAGATAAATGCTAGTCTACCCAGCCATGTTGAATGGGAGATTTGCTTATAGCATATCTTGAACAGAATGTCAGTAATGTTTATGTTCCATTAAATCTGTGTGAAGTATTTATACTAATAGTTCATCTTTCTATCTGATTCAGGCTTTAATAATAGACAAAGAAGGGCTTACTTGGCTTTAGTCAATTAATTTGGTTGAAAGATCAGGCAGTCTTGCTTCAAATTTTCAAATCTGGTGTAATAATGTTATTTTATCAAGCTTTCCTTTAAAATGCAGTTTTAAGTAATCAATTAAAAAAATACTTATGATTAATTTATTTTATCTAGTCTTTGTTATTCTCAAATCTTTGAAACATTGTTACTCTTTTCTTTTGACATTTAATTGTTTTGAATATCAAATGACACGGCTTTTGGATTCAGTGGCTTGCATATTAATCCTTTATAGATAGCTTAACTATTTCACTCACTGAGCAGTTGTTAAAAATTAATTTAGCTGTAACTTCTAGGAAAATGACAGGAATTTTAAAGAAGAGAAGAGAGTACTAAAATAAAAAGTTATGTTTAGATATTCAATAAAGCACTCATTTGTAAGCAATAATTAAATACATATATTAAGCTTAAATGCATGTTAAATACAACTGTTGGCCATACTATAGATTGGCTTGGTCAACTCCTTACCTAGAGCAAAGGAGCCAACAAGAAGAAAAATTGTAACCTGTTTATGCTGTACAGCAATAAGGAAATTCTCTCGGGACCTAAGTCGCAAATCAAAAAAACTAATACACAAATTAGCATAGTAGTTATACACTTGAAAAAAAAAAGATGATCATTAGCGAGTAATAGGCAACAAACAGTAAATTATTCACTGTCCTGGTTGAGGATTACCCTTCCAGAAGGTAGATTTATTACAAAATATTACAGCCCATGTTCTTCTGTCTCTAACTGATAAGGCTGGCAACTCTAAAAAGAAAACTTTCTAGTTAGTTTATCTACAACAAGAAGGAGGAGTTAACTTTGAATGCTGCTGGTCTGATATAAGCTCTTTGATAATGACAACCACATGATCCTTCCAGAAATGTACTGGCAGAGCAAGGGGTCCAAAAAGGGGAAATAGAGACAAAAGTGGAATTTAAACAAAAATAAACAAAAGCAAAAGCAGAACTAAAGTAAACTAAGATAATTGAACAAACTAAACTGAACAAAAATCTCTAGCTAAAATAAGCTTAACCAGTAGTAGTAACAACAACAGCAACAACAACAGCAACAACAACAACAACAACAACAACAACAACAATAATAATAATAATAATAATAATAATAATAATAATAATAATAATAATAATAATAATAATAATAATAATAATAATAATAATAATAATAATAATAATAATAATAATAATAATAATAATAAAAAAATTGGAAGGGACCTTGGAGGTCATCTAGTTCAACCCCCTGCTCAGGCAGGAAACCTTATACCATTTCAGACAAATGGCTGTCCAGTCTCTTCTTAAAAACTTCCAGTGTTGGAGGATTCACAGCTTCTGTAATAAACTGAAAACAAGTTTGAGCATGTTGAATTGATGTAGGATAGAAGTCAAAAGTTGCTATGAATTACAGTGTAATAGTTTCCTTTTCATTGTTTTGCGTCGTTATAAAGTATATGTCAAAGCTGCTAATATTGGATATTCTTGCTTTGACAAAATATGCAGAACTGTCTGGTATTTTTAGAGTTAACGATGCTGGGAGGGGAGGAGAAAGAATGTATGTGGAAAGTAATTACGTGATTTATGACTGCAAAATAGAGGAGGGGAATAGGCTGGAATGTTATGTGGAAGGGAAGGAAATTCAGATCTTGGCATCCATCCATGCCGTGCCGACGCTTTGTTACATGAATAAAGACTTTTTAGGATAAACAATGCCTGGAAGTTCTTTGAAGTGTTTCATTAGTCGGAACCTTGACAGTATATAAATTACTGGCCAGATGAAATCTTCCTTAAATCCCATTTTGATTGTAAACTTGATGACTTCAGATTTTCTTAGATAAGACAAAATCTCTAAATGAAAGCTATAATTTCACTCTGGTCTTAAAACAGATTCTGGACATAACAATCCTGGATGCCTGAATAGATGAATTATGCCATGAACTAGACAGGGTAACATGTGCAAGTGCTATCTGCACCCAGGTTTTATTAATGCCAATCCAGTCTTTCCCTAAAGAATTGTACTAGAGATCCATTGTAGCACCTGAAATATGTCCATTAAGAAACTTGATTGAATGGCTTCTAACGGGTCTGTGTTCTGTAGGCACATAGTTGGAAATCATAATATAGTTATTTTTTGGCTTAAAATCTTTTGGTTTACCTGGTAAACTGGTAATCAGAATGTCAAATTCTGATACTTCTGGTTTTCTAAATATTTTTGCAGAACCTATGATTTTCATAAAGCTGCTTGCTCATAATAATCAAGGGAGAATTACATCTGAAGTTATACATTTGGAACTGAACTTTAATCTCTATCTTCAGATGAACTGATGATACAAAATTATTTCACCAGACTGTTTTTCTTTACATTGCAAACAGAGCCTATGTTTTATGGTAAAACATTTAAACATCGAGCCTATATTAGAGGAGGAGGATTGTTAGAATTCCCAGTAATCTTTTATTGTTTATTTATCAAAGCTTATTGAATAAGTGTATGTATGTTGTGGATATTTTTTAAAAAATGATTAATCATTAGGAATTATTTGGAAATCTTACTCATTTACATGCACATATCAAAATGCAAATTCCTTTTCTTCCACTTAATCATGTCTGATTCTCAGAGATTGCCTGGACAAGTCCCAGCAGTTTATTGGCAAGGTTTTTCAGAAGTGGTTTGCCATTGCCTTCCTAGGGCTGAGAGAAAGTGACTGGCCCAAGTCATCCTATTGGCTTTGTGCCTAACGTGGGACTAGAACTCTTATCTCCTGGTTTCTAGCTTAATACCTTAACCAGTACACCTCTCAAAATAAGTCTCAGTTTCAGTGTACAAAGAACTACTACATTCAGAAAATAAGAGGACAAATATATATGACTCTGGAGCTTACCAGTACTATTATAATTGTTTGTTTTATGCAACTTTTTAATAGTACTGTGCTGTCATAGAGAGCTTTGTGGATGCTTTCATTGCACTTGGGCATGGTGGTATGCAAATAGCTTTGGTCAGCCTGGAGAATGACTTTTATTGTAGTGGACACAACCTTTTTGGTTGTGTGAAATCAGCAGTAGCTTTTGCTCCCATGAGCCACCAGCTTAGGCTTAGAAGGCCCAATAGTTATTGGTTGCAATCTTTCCTAACTGATCAGTTTAAGAACGTAATAATGGATGACTTGTGTTCTGTCCCTTCTTCTTTGTTTTTGGGGGCCTGCTCGGCTCTTATCTTATTCCCAGTAATTTTAAATTAAGGGTAGTTACAGTACATCCCTGTTATCAATCCAGCATTCTTCTGGTCCATCTGCTAGTTACTAGGGGAACCATTTTTGTGGTGTCCTGTCCAACAATCCTTACTGGAAAAAAACAGTGTTTGGTTTTTGGTTTAATACTAAACAAAACCCTAAAGAATTATGCAAACCATGCCTGGAAAAGTCTTAGGCAGAATTCTGATTGAAAGCATAAAAGAAAAGGAGAAACCTTTGGGAAGTACTGTGCATTGTTATACTGGGTAGTACATATGCAGATCAGACATTTGCTATTTAGTGAATTAACATGTATAAATGAAGAAGAAATGTATGAATCCAAGAAAGGTTGATTGCATGTTTATTGATTTAGAGAAAATGTATGATAAAGCATGTATAAGAATAAATGAAATGCTTAGTGAATATTGAGCAAGGAATAAGTCAATAATGTGTTTGATCCCTTGTTTGTTTAATGTATTCATGGATACATTTAATATAATAATAATAATAATAATAATAATAATAATAATAATAATAATAATAATAATAATAATAATAATAATAATAATAATAATAATAATAATAATAATAATAATAATAATAATAATAATAATAATAATAATAGCCATCAGTGAGGCAATACCTTGACGTGGTTGTGGGGCTTGTGTACTCTGAGGAAGATGAGAGCTATGCCAGAGGTCAGGTCTCATCAGAGGAGTCAGACAAAGAGTGTCTCTCCCATAAAAATTATGGTGAGACGTAAATTTCAGAAAGGCATACCGGCTCGGATGTCGCCCGGGTTAACAAGGTCCGTGCTAGATGTTGGAGTTCCTGGATATCTGGTGAAAAATGGGTTACAGGACTCAGGACTGTTGGCTGAGCAACCAGGTCCAGCAGCTGCAGAACTACTGGAAGAAAAGGTGTTTACCCGGACTTCCGGTTCCAGTTGCAGCGCCTGCGGTCAGGCAAAGAGTATGCTCTCTTTGCCGACCGATTTCCCCCCACCGGTAGACCCTGGATAGGGTCGAAAGTCGCCCCGGAGAGGCGACCACAGTGGAGGAGGACACTTGTCTGATCGTGGAGAGAGCGGCAGCTCCCTCTGCGATCCGAGAAATCACCTTTGGACTGACGGGGAAAAGATCGGCCAGTAACATGGCCGATCACTTAGCTGCTCCAGCCGAAAGTCACAGCAACATCTAAGCATAAAGAACCACCGTGGAAGATCCGGGTGAGACCTTTCCTTCCCTCTTGTTGTCTTATTTACTTCCCTGTGAAAAGCTTCTAGAAATTATTCCCCCCTTTGAAAAAGCAGCGTTCGAACACTTGGGGAAAAAAATAACTAATTTTTATTGTGTATTTGAACTGTTGGAATTCGGGGGATTCTGAAAAAAATAAAAGAAGAAGAAGAAAAAGCTTTACTGTGACTCTCTCTCTCTCTGCCTGCTTGTTTTCAGTTTAAGTGGAAAATTTTAGGGAGGGGGGTGGAGTGTTTCTTTTCCTCCCCCCCTTCTGAATATTTTTATCTACTTTAAAAAGAAAAAAACCTCTGGCTCTCGGGGTGGATTTATGTGGATTGCATGGTTACAATGTAGCTTGGAACTTGGCGTGAAGCCCAGAAAGTCTTATCGTAACAATGTAACCATTTGCAGCTGAACTGCTGAACTTGGCATCACGCCCAGACATTGCTGAACTTTCACTATTAAAAAAAAAAGAGAGAGAGAGAAGAAGAATGGAATCTCACTCACAGCTTAACTATGGACTTATACTAGAAAAAAATTTGGAAATGAAAGAAGAATTAAGAGAGCATTTCAGGACACTCAGGAAACAGGACGTTTCAGAGTTAAAAATTGAATTTCAAACTTCAACTGATTATGATACACAACTAGATTTACAACTTAATGAGATGGAGGATTTATATTTACAACCTACTGAAGAGGAAGATGTTACACCCAATATACAAATGATGGAGATTTCTGAGGACCAAAGGCAGAATTCAACTAAAACATCTATAGCTTTAAAAACAACAGAAATGGACTTTCAATTACGAGACATTAAAAATGCTGACAATATATACAAACAACGAATAATCACCATACTGACTAAGACTGATTACATAGTGCAGACAATATTGGGAAAAAGAGAAGAAGACTATGATCAGACGCAACTGTGGGAAAATGTGTATAGTCAAATATTAAGATGGGAGGAGCTAAAGGCCCTATTGTGGAAACCTGCTTGGCATAAAAAGAAAGCTAGAATTAGGTTTAAACATGAGTGTTAAAACTTTATTTGACGGGTAAAATGGTTTTTAGAGACTTCAAGTGAGCTAATATTTTTGAGATTTCTAAGGTTTAAGATTTTAGTCTGAGTTAATATTGATGTGAATTATGGATTTGATTATGGTCTGGAATGGCAAGTATGGAAAATTGGAAAAGTTAAAACTAAGGGAGTTAGGTTGAGATTGGTGAAATATTGATGATATTTTTACTTGCAATGATTGAAGATTGGACTGATTTATAAAAATGTTTGATAGAGTATAGGAAATAGAATATAGTGGAGAAATATTAAAATATATTAAAGTTATGTTCATTTATAAAATATGTATGTGAAATAGAATAGAATAAGAGATAGAATCTAATTGAGAAGTATAAAGTGAATAATTGGAGTAATATGTATAGGTTAGGAATAATCTGTATTATATGGATACCCGAATTGTATACTATATGTTTATGTAATGCCAAATCGGAATATGTTAATAGTTAATTAAGCTCGAAAATGGGTGGAAATATTATTGATAGTTTTGCTTTTTGTTGTTGTTTTTTTGTTTTTCTTGATTGGTAAAATAGAGAGGGAAATTTTAAAGAAGTAATTTAAATTGTTTATGTATGATTATATTTTCTATTTTGTTCTATGGAGTGCCCTATCTCCATGATGAGTCCTAAGCACTTGGCTGTAAAAAAAAAAAAAATTCAATAAAACTTGTTATATATATATATAAAAAAGGTGTTTACCCGTCGCAAATACACAGTGATTGAAAACAAAGAAATAATGATCGGTTATTACAGATCAAGTCCAACAAGAAGAGGATATCTAAAATGAATGCACCAGTTCTGGAAAGAACAACATCCAGAATCAGAAATAACAGAACAGAGACTAGCAGATCAATGCCAATTTATAATACGAAATAAAGTATTCACAGAAACAGAATTGGACGAACTGCAAAGGTTTACCCAAGGCAAAGTAATCAAAGCCTTGTCAGAAGTAATTCAGAATGTAGAGGCAAACCAGGGGGAGTTGGCAGTGAAGGAATCCAGCAGAGATATACAACTGTTCTCATTTGGAAACCAGGCATCTCTTCCTCAGGAAGAACAAAACCCTCTAACTAAAGAAATAAAACAATTGAAACAAAGAATAACTGAGCATCTAGAACAGCACAAAAAGAATAGAATAAGGCTGCCTGCATTGAAGCTTGTTCCAAAGAAACAGCTAGCACAAGCATTAAAAGATGCAAATACTGCAATATCAAGTATAAGCACCAATTCACTGCAAGAAACAAACCAACTAATGTACAGCACAGCTGCAGTTATAACTGAATACCTGGGATGCAAAATCAACAAAGAAGAAAAACAAACAAACAGTGCACCACCAAAAATGGAAGGTTAGACTAGAAAATAAGATCAGCAAGTTAAGATCACATGCAAGCAAGCTAGAACAGATGAAAGAAAAGAAGCTGAAGAACAAGAAGACCAAAGAATACCTAATCAAGAAATACCACTTAGAAACAAGGAAGATCAAGGAAGCACTGGAAATAATAAAGCAGCAAATAACAGCTATAGCCAGGAAAATCAGTAGATACGAAGCTCGAATTGCAAATTATAGGCAGAACCTCCAATTTCAATCCAATCAGAAACGTTTCTACCAATCCATCAATGGAGAAACTGCAATGAATCAGCCAGTACCTGACAAGGAAGAAACAATGCAGTTCTGGAAACAGATATGGGATAACCCAAAGAAATACAACAAAGATGCGGCTTGGTTAAAAGAGGTGGATGAAAATAAAACAGAAGTTGAAATGAAAGAACTAGTAATAACAACAAAAATGGTAGAAAAAAGAGCAAGGAAGATCAAAAATTGGTCAGCACCAGGTGAAGATGAACTGCATGGGTTTTGGTTGAAACATCTAACTGTTCTATACCCACTCATTGCCAAGCAGTTCAACAATATACTACAAGGAGGAGAAATTGAAAAGTGGCTAACAACTGGGAAAACCTACCTAATAATGAAAAATCCAGCAAAAGGGGCAACACCAGGCAACTACAGGCCAATTACTTGCTTACCAACAACTTTCAAATTGCTAACTGGTGTGGTAGCTGATGCATCTAGTTGAAAACAATCTCTTTCCACCTGAGCAGAAAGGAAACCGTCCCAATAGCAGAGGAACAAAAGATCAACTCCTAATAAACAAAATGATCTTGGAAAACTGCAAGAAAAGGAAGACCAACCTGAGTGTGGCATGGATTGACTACAAAAAGGCATTTGACTCTCTGCCACATGACTGGATAATCAAGTGCCTAGAAATAACAGGAATCAGTAGAAACATCAAAATTTGTGCAAAGATCAATGGCACAATGGAAGACACAGTCGCAGGTCAATGGTGAGAGACTGGGAGAGGTTAATATCAAGAGAGGAATATTTCAAGGAGATTCATTATCCTTGAAATTTGTTATTGCACTGTTTCCTCTGTCAACAATTTGTTATTGCACTGTTTTCTCTGTCAACAATACTGAATAACTCAGGACATGGCTATCAAACATCAAAAACATCTGCCAGACTATCCCACCTCCTTTACATGGATGATCTGAAGCTGTATGGAAAAACATCATCTGAAATAGAATCGCTGCTCAACACTGTCTGTATATATAGCCAAGATATTGCAATGGAGTTTGGCTTGGACAAATGTGCCACACTTAACTATCAAACAAGGAAAAACAGTGAAAACTGAAGGAATCAAGATGCCCCATGAAAATAATATTAAGAGTCTGGATGAGGAAGATTACTACAAATAATTGGGTATCCTTCAAGCTGACAACATCAAGCACACTGAAGTCAAGAAAAAGATTAGAGATGAATACATCAAGAGAGTGAAGAAGATCTTAAAGTCCAAACTCAATGGAGGAAATACCATGAAGGCAATCAACACCTGGGCACTTCCAGTCATTAGATACACAGCTGGAATAGTGGACTGGACTCAAGCAGAACTAAAAGCAACGGATAGGAAGACCAGAAAAATAATGACAATGAATCATGCTCTTTATCCACGCAATGACATTGACAGACTCTATCTACCAAGGCAAATAGGTGGGCATGGAATGCTGCAAGTACACCAGATGGTTGAAGAAGAAAAAATGGCTTTGGAAGAATATCTGAAGGACAATGATGAAGATGCACTGAAATTAGTATATCAGGAAGGCTTACTGACTACTGGAGAGACCAAACTGGCCTACAAGAAAGAATAGAGACATGGGAAGGCAAAGCGCTACATGGCCAGTACATTAAAAAAAATAGCTGGGAAAGCAAATAATAACAAGACCTGGCAATGGCTAAGAGCAGGAAAATTGAAGAAAGAGACCGAGGGACTAATTCTGGCTGCACAAGACCAAGCCTTAAGTACAAATGCATACAAAGTTAAAATTGAGAAGACAGCAACAGATAGTAAGTGCCGCCTATGCAAAGAAGCTGAAGAAACAGTGGACCACCTGGTAAGGTGCTGTAAGAAGATCGCAGAGATTGACTATAAGCAGCGGCATGACAAAGTAGCAACAATGGTGCATTGGAAGATCTGCAAGAAATATCATTTGCCTGTAAGCAAGAACTGGTGGGACCATAAAATAGAGAATTCATAGAAAATGATAAAATTAAACTGCTCTGGGACTTCAGAATTCAAACAGACAATCACCTGCAACATAACACCTCGGACTTAACAATTGTTGATAAGAAAGACAAAAAAGTCTGGATAGTGGACATGGCAGTGCCTGGAGACAGCAGAATAGACGAGAAAGAACTGGAGAAGATAACAAAATACAAAGACCTACAAATAGAAATAGAAAGACTGTGGCAAAGGCAAACAAGGGTAGTACCAATAGTAATAGGCGCCTTGGGTGCAATCCCAAAACAACTGCAGCACCACTTGAACACCATTGGCATTGATAAATTTGCCATTAGTCAATTGCAAAAGGCGGCCTTACTGGGAACTGCTTCCATCCTGCGACGATATCTGTAATACCATCAAACATCCACATCTGCCTATCCCAGGTCCTTGGTAAAGACTCGATAGGTAGACAAATATGCCAAATTCAGTCTGAACATCTGGCTGATTGTGCGATGATCAATAATAATAATAATAATAAAGTTGGAACAGACCTTGGAGGTCATCTAGTCCAACCCCCTGCTTTATAAGGATTGCTTATGGTGGAATATATTGGTTAAGAGCTTCAGTGTGCAAATATATTTATTGGCAAATATTTAGATAGAATATAGATTTGAAGATGTATATATCAAAGACCAAGATTGTTGTGTTTGAATGGGGAAATGAAGCAAACATTTGCAAGTTTTCATACATAGTGAAATAGAACAAATAGATGAATTTGTATCTTTTGGTAGAATGTTCAAAGAACAAAAAAAATGTAAGCTGTGCACATTTAATAGAAAGGCAATGAATACTATATAGTCTATTGTAATGAATAAACATAACAGTTAGTTCCCAGACTAATGGAGATTCAAGCAACAGCCAGCTGCAACTTCTCCATTATCAGCATTTCTTTAGAGAATCAGAAAATCTCCACCTTAAGATACCTGGGGATATATCAGTACAAAACCTGCCATCCATCTGAATAAATCTTGCTAAAGAGAACTCTACAATAACTCTGCTTGGAAAATCATCACTTGGCTTTAAGCAGTTGCCAAAGTGTCTAACAGAATGTCTCAAGAAATAAGTGAAAGTAATTGTATCATTCTGCCCATTTTCTTATATGTATGCAACAATTGAATATGTCAGGGAAACAAATCATTTAGAAGATTGTTGTGGAAATGGGTTGCATATGCAAAAATCAATGTGTGTGGAAGAAAAATAGAGTCAAGAAAGAATTGCTAATACTGTAAATTAATGGGAACTGGATAAGAAAATTAACAGTGCAAGAGGAATAGGTTGAAGTGATGTAGTCACAATGACGGAATGAAAGAGTATTGGATTACAACAAATATATAATGGAAGAGTGTACTGCTTCAGAGGAAGAAGCCTGTGAAAGTTGATGAAGTGGATGCTGGATGAAATCTTCAGAAACAGAGATGTGAGACATTAAAAAAATAAAAGGCATAGTATGAACCAATATAGACATGATGGAAGCAAGGACTGTTTGCAAAACATTATGGACAGATATGTGAATAGTGTTGATATAAACTATATTTAGTTGTATTTCCTTTTCTAATCTCCTCTCTAATTTTTTTTACTCACTTCTCTTTTTCTCTGTTTACTGGAAAAGATAGTAGCATGATTTTATCTAATGAACTATGTACCTTTGTGAGATTACTTAAGGTCTTATTTATCCTCTGTGTTTTTCATCAGCTGTATAAGATGTCTAAAAGAGGCAAGTGCTCCAGAAGGGCAGTTCAATCTGTCAGCAAATAACTCAAGGTTAGCAGATTGTGAATTGAGAAAATATCTTCCTAATCCTTATGAAAAACCTTGCAAAATAAATTGGTAATCCCACAAACTGAAGTATATCACATAATATATTAAACTATTAGAAATAACTATTCTTAGAACTGGCCTTATTTTCTTATGCTACACCAACCTTTCCTAATCTGAAAGTCATCCATTATATTGACATCAACTCTCAGAGTTCTATGGACAGCATTACAGTAGTAACACATTTTAGAAGTTTAAAATCATATCATGGTGCTGCACTCTGAACCAATTGCAGCTTTTGAAAACTCTTTTAAGGGCAATCCAACATTCAGC
Source organism: Azemiops feae (assembly GCA_023970755.1). Classification (NCBI taxonomy): domain Eukaryota; kingdom Metazoa; phylum Chordata; class Lepidosauria; order Squamata; family Viperidae; genus Azemiops; species Azemiops feae. The sequence continues at coordinate 268,582 of JALGBA010000095.1, forward strand.
ATATTGCAGTAATTCAACAGTAAGTGACTAGATATGTGTGATTATAAATAGAGTCTCCTGATCTAGAAATGGGTAGAATTGATACTCCAATTTAAGTTTTGTTGGGACTTCCTATCTAAAGCTGCTATCTGCTTGTTGAGAAAGAACTCTGAGGCCATGTGGATCCCCAGGTTGCACATTAGCTTTGAGGAAGGTATTGCAACCCATCCCGCAGCTAATGATGGAAGACCTCCAGTTCCAGGATCACAGGGGTCCTGAAGTCGTTCAGTCTTGCAGATTGTATTCTTCCCTATCAAGACCAGTACAGCCTCCAGAGATTGGAACCGTACTTTGACAGCATCATTTGCTCAAAGATATAGATGTGATTATTATCAGTATTCTTTAGCTCATATTTTATCTAATTCTGACAAATGAATTCATGTAGTTCATGCAGATGTTAAACAGAACACAGAGAAAGTAGAGCTCGATGGTAACCCACAAAATGGACTTTATTTCTCTATTCTTGTGTAAACAAGGACACTATTTTTCAAACTGTATTTCTTTTATTTCTTTTTATGTGATACAGTGTTAAAGAAAGGAATTTCCTAAGTCTGAAATCTATTCAACACAAATTCTGCTCATATTGTCATAGTAATAGTGTTAAATATTTTGACTTGATTTGGGATGGCAGTTTAATACCAATATTCTAGTACATGTCACAAGTGCCAACTACTTTCTAAAGAGAGTTACAGGTATACAAATAGCAATATGAAGCAGTTATTATATGTTCAACATGCATTAATTCACAGTGTGTAGATAGGTAAGTAATAATTATGCACTTTTTAGTTTGTTTGCTTTTTCATTTTCTTAAGTTGCTTTTCATTTTTTGGAGGGTCTTTCTATGCAAGAAATAATTTGCAAATGATAATGTTAGATCCAAAATCTCTTCTAGCTCTGACACTGTTATGTTTGCTAAGTATACAGCTATTGGGGGGATTTGTAATGGGAGCTGAAATCAAAAAATAAAGCCTGCAGAGGAAACAGTAAAGAACAGTAAAATACATGGCCACATCTATGAAATTAGAAATGAATGCAAAGTAGACATTGATAATTTTAAACCCATAATTATTAGCAGAGTAGGACTGTTGGCTTTTTTTTCTCTCAGTCCATGTATGCATAAACTTCTTATCTTCCAGTTAAATACAATCTGTCCCGCAGAGCATGCTGCGTAAGTTACAGGAACAGCAGTGCTGAGTGCACTTCAGAGTTGCTTTGAATACTATGTAGAGAGCTGCTACACAATCACTTAAATCCACCAAGCAAGGCATTCTGAAAACAGAGCCTTATATGTAGAACACATCAGCTGCCCTATTATGGGAAACCCACTTGTTTAGAAGGAAGCATGTGCTAGTGATTCTGCGCAGGTCCTGGAATTTGAAATATCTTGGGGCCTCAACAGAGCTCTGGCATCATTTACAGTGTCAGCTTAGCTGAAGTTAGAATCATGTTTTTCCTTATGCTGGATCTGTATCTGAGAGGAAGCTGCCTCGGTGTTGAATTCAATAAAGGAATACTAAGGAGACAAGTAGATTTTTGTTTATAATTCTGAGACTGGTGGTCTAGCAGTTTCGTTCTGCAACAACCAGCACTGTTTCGTTTTTCAAATGGCCCTGGAATGTTGGATATAGCATTCTAAGAAAGTCTTCCTTGGGTATCTGCTTTGGACTTCTGATGCTTACATGCTGTGGTATGAGGAAGACGAAGAATGTAAGTACAATCTGAAATACATGATTATGGAACTGAGTTCTAATAATTTTGTTGGAGCGGACCGGAAAAATCTTTTAACAGCATGCCTTCTTGAATATTTTATTTCTGAGTCAAAAGAAAAGTGTCTGGAAAGCAAGAACTAGTATGTGGATCTTATTTGTGATCAAATCCATTATGTTGACATACAGAGAGCAATAGAAATAGATTGTTCTTGTCTCTGATCACAGATGCAAAAGATTCTTAGGCAAAGAAAAGCAATGTGTATAAAATTGATTTTTCATGATTGTTTTGGTATTCTATTCAGAATTCAAAGAACTAATCAGATGCTTTGAAGCATAATGGTATATTCTCCTTCACTACTTTGACTGATGGGGTTTTGCTCATAATTTGTATCAAAATAGTTAAACTGTCACCACACCTTTTTTCTCACCCTTCCCATATCTGAAATCTATCATTGCCTATATATCATGTTCCTCTCTGTGCTTATAACTTTGTCACCAGGCTTAAAAAATAATAATACAAGTAAAGATAGGTTTAATAATTTGTAGGAAAAATATATATGTATGAATGTAATCTATTTATACTGGTGGGGGGGGGGGGTAAGGTACCTGGTAAAAGAAGTAGGATTTTTAAATATATCTCTCCTTTCCCGTTTTTTTCCCAGCAGACCTGCAGAAATTCAGTCTATTATTCATTGTACTAAAATAAATCAAGGTTTATGTATGGGACACTTTGTTTTTGGAGTAACTGAAATAAACTTGAAGTCCATAGGGTGAACAGGCTTCCTTTGAAATTTTTAACAAGACTTTTCTTCTGCCATGTTCTTTGTCTTTTATTCCTCATTCCACAAAAGCACTTGGCATGGTGCATCAGATTCAGTAATTATAGTCTTAAATATTTTAGTGTGACTTTGGAGGATTAAAGATGAAATTTATAAGATCTGAATATTCCTGCCTCATGTATTCCAGTAACAAATAATTATAAAATTAAACAAAACTGACTCATTTTATATGAGCAAGTTTTAATTCTGATGATGCCTTAATACCCATATTTGCATGCATGAAAGATTGTCCATCAGTAAAATTTGCTATTTTAAGGTGAAGGGGTGGGATGGGGGAGATGTGATCTATGAACTCAGTGCCCTGTATTTTACCCAGAGTTTTACATCAGAACACAGGTAATATGGAACTTTTTGCTTTTATCACAATATCTTACAAAATATTAAATATTATTCCTGTTGACTTTGCTTTGGACTACTTAAGGCAAGTGAGCTTTTGGCCTGGACAGAGGTCATTTCTACTAGCAAGTATCTGACACTTGGTCTTATTAATAATAATGAATAAAATTACTATTGATACTCAATTTCACAATTTGTTTTATACAGCTAAACTTTTCTCATTTGATTGAATTTTAGCAGAAAACTTTTATTATATAATCTATCTGTGGTTATATTTTATATTATTTTATCTTTGGCCATGACTTACACAACTTTGCATTTTATAACTGGTTTTTATTATGGTGTATTACATTGTTATATTACTGTTATGTTGTATACAACTTTACAAACTTAAAATAAATAGCTGGGGGGGGGGTAGGGGACCAAAGATTGCAATTATCCCTTATGCATGAAAACATCCAGGGCTACCAATATATATATATATGTTTTACTGACTGCCTAAATCAGTATCTTTTCTATAGTGACAGGTGGTCTGGGACCCAGAGCAACAGAGTTGGAGACCTTCTAGTCCAGGGGTGTCAAACTTACAACATCACGTGACGTGTCGCGACGTATTGCGACTTTTTTCCCATTGCCGGAAATGGGGTGGGCACGGTTTTGGCATGATGCATCCGGCCTGTGGGCCGGCAGTTTGACACCCCAGTTCTAGTCCAACCCCTTGCTCAAGCCAGAGGCCTTATATCATTCTAGGCAAATGGCTGTTCAATTTCTTTTTAAAAACATCCAGTGATGGAGACCCCACAACTAAATTAAACATTACACATACTATATGTGACTAGGATCAGAAGATTTTTAATTTTTCAATCCAAACATATTGTATGCTTGTGTGTTCATTTATCCCTTTCTCTCCCCCTCATCCTATATTAGTGTAATTCATAACCCAGATTTATTCCTTTATTTTATAAAATGTGATCAGGCAGAGGGATATAAGAAAATTGAAAAAATGAATTAAGGCATAAGCAATAGAATTAATATACACATTTTAATATAAGCTATATACATGTGAAATATTGTGATTAAAAACCCCTGCATTTATAATACAGTTCAGTATATCACTACTTAGAAATATAGCTAAATTCCAGTGAGTTTACATTTTATTTGTTGTTGTTGTTTTTGCAGTAGTTTTCAGAGAACCGAAAACATTCAACATTCTTATATTTTAGTTTTAAATGCTAAAATCTGCTTTGATTAAACTGTTGGAGGAAGTCAGCTAATGGTGGCAATGTTGCTATTTTTCAGTGTTGAATAAGCATTTTAAAGACTGAGCCAAAGCACAAAGAAAGGAATAATGATGGCCTTGGTTTATTTAGTATAGTCGGCTTTTGAATGGATTCTGAACAAGGTAACAGTTTGCTCTCCCAGAAAGCACTGCCATCGTCTTTGGAGACTTCATGTTCTTATCATAGCAGCTGGTTTATAGTGGAGTATTTTCTTGTGAAGGTCACGGGCTTCAGTGTAGAGAAAAAAAAAGATTTCCTCACTGAACCCAACTAAGTATAAGCTTTTCATGAAAACATTTTTGCTCAGAGACCTATTAGCCTGCTGACCTGCCTAGCACATTGCACATTGATGATAAATTAAAAGCCTTCTATTGCAGAGAAGATTGGTAGATGTTGCTGGGGGTTCTTTCCCCCCTGCTCCTTTGTTTGAGCTTATAGCTGCTAATGGATGTTATTTTATTTAAAAAAGCACAATACTATTGGTAGAACACTGACATTTTTAAAAGTTACAACATGTTATTTAAGAAAATCCATCTGATGAAAATACAGGCAGTGATTACTTAATATATTATTTAGAAGCATGTGTCCATTATGATTACTTGGAAAATTACTTCTTTCCACTGCCTTTTAGAAGTTCTAAACTTCTCTGCAGCATACAGCATAGACTTAATATATTTGCAGGATCAGATTCATAACAGCTACAAATGGGATACAACCCTCTTCACACACCAACATGTACCTTTGTTTATCAAGTACTAAAAAGATATTGATAAATGTTTTACAAACATAGAATCATAGGACTGAAAATAGACTATCAATCCTGTTCAATATATTCTTCTTTTGTAACTGTAAATGGTACTACAAAATTGTCCATAATATTTTGTGAAATGATTTTCTAATTTTTCCTGAAATTATTTAAGATTTCAAAAATTAAAGGGGAAACTTTGAAAAAAATTCTAGAAAATATATTTTCACCTAGTTTTTTTTAACAAATAGTGAAAATATTACCAAAATAGTCAATTGAAACAATCATTTTTATGGCTTTTCTTTGTTTCTTTTCTAAATGGAAATAATATATAAAGTTTCTACCCTACAAGGTAAATAGCCTTATAAAATATTAACATATACATAAATTCAAATGCATTCCAGTATTTTCTTACGTGTTATGCTTAAGAATAATTAGATATTTATTTGTAGCTATCAGATGTGGTAATATAATAGACACAATATTTACTAAAATTTGAAAGTCACAAACATTATTAAGAAAACATATATATTCACATTCATTATTTTACCTTAATCTAGTATAGAAACAACATTAATCAGGCATTACAAAATGAGATAAACTTAGGAGAATAGTAGAATGACAGATATGCAATCTAATACTCGTTAATAAAATTCTGTGGTGTTGAAATCTAAATGAATTGAGGTTAATTATCTTTTTGTCATTCTATAAGTAACTATTAACTGGAATTCTCTGTTTCTCAATGTGTAAATAACTTTATTTTTATTGTTATTTTTAGCCATAGTTATATACTTTTCAGCTATTTTCTCTGTATGGAATATAAAAAGAATACATTAAACAAATGAAATAATAAAATGATATTAATCAGATGAGTTATAATTAGAGAGAAGGTATCAAATCTGTAGATTCTGTTTTTGTGTAAAGTATATTTGATGCATCAAACTAAAAAAACCAAATGTATTGCAAGACAGTTGACACAACAGTGTAACTTTAGTATTTCCAAAATCCTGGCAAAATTGTCTAGTTGCTTGAAAAACTCTTTCTTGATCCTTCATTAGTAAGGAGAAAATGTCAGACGGCATCTATCAGCATTTATTACTATGAATAAGATGAAGATTTCTCCTTCCAATACTGTATAATAGCCATTTTGGTCATACCTAATGTCCCCTCCTCAAAAGAAATTCCACAGTTCTTGATGTTTTGATAGATTCCAAATATTTGGGATATATAAATTTTAGAAGTAAAATGAATGGGGTGTCTTCATCCACGTTTCTGTTTTCTTTTGAGAAAGGTTATTTAGATCTAAATTAATAGTATCTAAATTTTGGCTCCTTTAGATTTATATAGTTATATGTTTTAATATAACATGCCAAATTTCAAATCTCACTTATTTTAATAGATATTGTATTCAAAATTATAAAATTTATTCATTTTTTCTCCAAAGGTCAATATGATATGGAGAAAGATAGCAACATGTCTAACTCTTCTGTCCAGCTGGTATTTTTTTTTTTTTTTATAGTACCAAAATACATCAAATCTATGAGCACTTAATATTATTGGTTCCTTCAGTAACCTTGATGTTTTAATTTTTTTTCAAATACTAATATATTAGCAAATGTTAGAAAAAGACCTATAATAGTTTTATTTCATATTATCAGAAAATCATTAAACTCATTTTGTTTGGAAAACATTACCAAATTGATTTTCACAAAAAAATTACAAATATTTCAAAAGTTTGTGAACTATTAACTTAATAGAAAAAAAATTGGTTCCTTTAGTAATAGAGTAACATATTTGAAAATTTAAATTTTGGGACTTGCGGTTTTGTATCGTAGTGATGTGGCCGAGGGATTGTGGAGCTCCGCATCCCACAGTTGATTTCGTCCTGTCAGGGGACCCTAAATGGGTCTAAAGTCACCCCAGAGAGGCAACGAAGAAGGAGCCCCTCCATTGATCATGGAAAGATGGTGGTCAATCCATTTGATCTGGGGGAAGCCCTCCAAACCAACAGGAGAAAGGCTAGTTGCACCTCGGTGACTAGCACAAGCTACTGGCAGCCGAAGTCTAAAAGCACCAATTAAAACAGACTGTGAACACCGTGTTTGAAACTGGGTGAGAATATCGATCTTTTCTATCTTGCAACTGATTTCCTGGAAAAGATCCCCAAGAAGCAAAAATCCTCTGAAAGTGAGAAGGAAGGGGATCGTAGTCCCACCCTTCCATAGATGGAAGCGGCTCTTATTTTTATGGGGATATATTGAAATGGAATTTAATATAAAGCTACAGTCTGGATACACCTGAAAATTGTGGAAATTGTTAAGATCTTCCCTTTGAAAGAGTATTGATGAAATTACAATAAAATAATTTTGGAAAATGAACAGCTACTGACATCTAATGGTGGATTAGAGTATAAAATTATAGCTGCTTTGGCTCAGAAATGGCAAGACGCCCAGAAACAGATAACAACCTGCCCCTTTGATCCTCAGTGACTCTCAGTTAAACAGAGAACAGCTAGGAACAAAGGAGAGAAAATACATTGGCCTATCTACTACAGAATGAGAACTACAATTATTATAAAAATTGCTGACCTTCTTGGATTATAAATGCTTACTGAGCTATGATTTTTAGGCTCAAGAACTGTTTGCAGAGAAAGAAAAACCTTGACTTTTGGCTACTCTTCTAGGGGGGAAGCTCCTGAATTGCTCTTAGGAGATTGAACATTTTGGACTGCAAATTTTGGCTGATTGATAATTGTAGGACCCCTGAGCAGAAGAACCATTATAAAATATTGCTTTTAGTGGTGGATTGACAATTGGAAACATATTGGACTATAAAGGCTATACATAAAGGCAAGAACTATACAAGACTTTGTTGTTTGGACCTTAAGATTGGTTGGTTGGATAAGACTAATATACGGGGTTTATGGTACCTGTGAAAGATTATTTGGAGGGGGGAGATAAAATGGATGTTGCATGCCTAACTAAAAGTGGTAGGAAACCACACCTAAGATCCCTTTCTGAAGCTCCCAGCCTGGAACATCAAAGACCTACAGGAGTAAGACCTACAAAGACCTACAAGACAAGGCAAATATCTTCCAGGAGGAAATGCATGTTATGTTGCAAATAATTCAAATGACAATTGTTTCAAATCATGATGAGATTAAAAATAATTTAGATGACATAAATGAGCACATCTTTAACCTAAGCTCACAACTAAAAAGCTCTCAGAAAATGATGACAAAGAAGGAATAAATAAATCAGACAATAGAATACAAATCAGAGGAAAGTGACCCAAAGATGGAGGCTACAAATGAAGGGAATTATAGCTCAGCACAGGCAAAGAAAAATATACAAGATTTTGTTATAATATTGGAAATGGAAAAGGCATTTTATCTTTAAGGACTTCAAAATAAACCAGAGGATAAGAAAGAGGATTTGATAAATTGGATTATAGAGATGCCAGGAGAACCACTAGAGTTTGGGAGATAAAAAATGAAAAGAGAAATTGAGGGAGAAGGAAAGTGGAAGCTCTTTAACGAATATAAATTGGCAAAACTCCCCCTCAAAAGTACCCCACCTAATCTGTCTTCCCCATTCCTAATAACATTCATAAAAATACAGGAGGAATTCCCTGGCAAGCTGACTCAGAAAGTTATTTGGCAAAAGAAGAAGGCTAGAGTTAGATTTAAGAGATCAGATGACTTGACTTACCAGATGGAGTACTATATGACTAAACACTTGTTTGAATATGGCTAAAATAATAGATAAATTCTGGATATAAATGGATCCTATAGTAAGAGGGATGTAATTTATAAGTAGTATAGTACTTTTTTATGATATGAGAAATGTAAAAATACTGGGATTGCTTATGTGAGCATAATGTCTGGACATTTAAATGTAATTAATTTTGAGAAAATTATAAATTGACAAGAATGTGTTGAATATTGAGGGGAAATTAAGCTTAAATAAGAACTTCAAAAACAGGACCTACAGTGATTTAATAAAATGACTTTTAGCAAATACAACCAAAATACAGCCTGATTAGAAAAGATGTTACACACTGATTTTAATGTTATTTGTATAAACACTAGAAAAATGTTTACATTCAACTTTGTATGTATTGAAAGTACTAAGAATTGTATTCACTCAATGTTGGCAAAAGGAAAATACTATTGGAAGAAGAGAAGATCAAGGAAATGTATCATTAGCTAGTATGTTGATTTCGGAATCATAGAAATTAACTATTATTGATTGTTGTTAAATATATGAACCCAGACAACACGTTGTTTACTAAGCACTAAATATTGTTATTGTAAAGAATTAATAAAATATATTTTTAAAAAGAAAATTTTAATTTTGAAGATAGCATTTTCATAAATGCTGAATAATACTTAACTGCAATAATGAATGAAATGCCTAATGAGCCAGAATTTGGTCTGTGTGTTAATTTATAAACTTATGTGATTTTTAATGGGACACTGTCTAAACAGAGACCAGTCACAAGCAGTGCACCAGAAGGCTCAGCCCTAGGTTCTGTTTTGTTCAACATGTTTGTAAGTGATATATCAGAAGGATTGCTAGGTAAGGTTTGCCTTTTTGCTGATGACACAAAAGTGTGTAAAAGAATTGATGTTCCTGGGGGTATGATTTGACATTGCTGGAAAATTGGTCAAAAATGTGGAAATTGCAGTTCAATGTGTTGAAATATAAGATCATGCACTTGGGGGGGGGGAGAATCCTCTGGCAGAGTACAGTATTGGGGGTACAGTGTTAGACAGAACAACAGAGGAAAAAGATTTAGGTGTGTTCATTGCAGATGACTGCAAAATGAGTAAACAGTGTAGCCAGCCAGCTGTGAAGGCAAACAAAACTCTGGGATGCATCACTAGAGGAATCACCAGCAGGAAAAAAGGAAGTCCTAACCTTGCAATATAGGGCTTTAGTCAGGCCCCATTTGGAATACTGTTTCCAGTTATGGAGACCTCACTTAAAAAAAATATTGATAAGATTAAGCAAGTCCAGAGATGGGCAACAAAAATGGTGCAAGGTCTGAGAGACAAAACATATCAGGAGAGGTTGGAGGATTGGATATATACAGTCTGGAGGACAGAAGGGAGAGGGTGGGGGTGAACATGATTGAAACTTAAATATATTAAGGGTGTGAATGAGGTTCTAGAAGGCAGTATTTTCAATACTTAGTGTTCTGTTTCCGAAGAAAAGACATCAAGGCGAGGCAGGAGTAACAAACACAACTTCTTTATTGAGATCATGAACAGAACAGAACACAAAATGGTGCCAAGGCCTTTTATATTCCCTTGCAAGGGACAGCGTCAGCCAATCAATGCAAGGCTAGTCTCCCGCCTTGCGCATGCGCACAAAGCTGGAGACAGCCTGTCTGGTCCTGGGCAACCACGTGGTTTGCCTGGGCCTTCTGCAGCCTCCTGAGCCTGCTGAGTCATTCAGCAGTCCCAGGACATAACACTTAGCATACATCAAGAACACCGGGACATAACCTCAAACTGACAGGATGGAAGTTCAAAAGTGATGTTAGAAAGTATTACTTCACAGAAAGAGTAATGGAAGCTTGAAAGTGGGTCAATCATCACTGAGTTTAAACATGCTTGGAAAAAATACATGTCTATCATCCAACAAAAACAAACAAATAATAAATCAAAACAAAACAAGCAAAAATCTCAAAGGGCAGATTCAATGGATCACTGGGTCTTCTTCTGCCATCAGTTTTCTCTGTTTCTACTAATGATTTTCATATAGCTTTATTTGATGTCCATGTAAATACTATTAATTAAACCAATTCAGTTAATAACTGAAAATTAACAGTATATTGCACTTATATATGTTTTGGCTTGCAGACATTTTACAGAAAACGGATAATTTATAGAAAATACTTAGCAAGTTATTTCATTTGCAGTGTTTCCAGGCTAGGCAATTACTTTTTTTTTTACCAATTCACCCTTTCTGCTCTGTTTATTAGTTGATTTCTTAGGTACCAAAGAGTAGAGTCAGATAAAAATCAGAAATCCAATCTTACATAGCATATGTCAACATGTTTGAGACAAAACTGAGTTTTTGTTCTGTTTGTAAGATATTATATATATATTCCAGTGTTGACTCTAAGTAACCATATAGATAGTTTTTTTTCAAGATAATCTGTTATCAATCTGGTTTTTAAGTTTTCAAGGCTGCATCTATTGCTACTATAGTTAAGTGCATCCACCTAGCTGCTTGTGCTCTTCTCTTTCTTTCCATTTTTTCCAGAATCATAGCATTCTCTAGAGCAGTGGTTCTTAACCTGGGCGATATCGCCCCCAGGGGGCGATTTCATTTTTCAGGGGGGCGATGGAACGAAAAGGGGCAATGTGGGGGCAAAGGAACGAAAAGGGGGCGATATGGGGGCGATGGAGCGAGAAGTTTTGGGGACACTTTTGAGACTTTTTCGTACAGTGAATCGCTGTATATCTGTCATACAAAAACACCAGATCGCTCGCTATTAGTGTATTGAATTGTATTTTCAAATGTTCCTCCAGCTAGCTTCAGTGCAGAACGCCGTACATATGTGAATACGCATCGCTTATCTTCATGCACGTTGCGTAGCAGCCTCTACCCATACAGTGGCGCGCCATTGGCCAGAATGGGCAGTGATGGAGGGGGGAGCGCTTCTTTCGAAACATTGCATGCTGAGTGGCTGTCCCCTGTGACATTATATTTTCTTTGTGTCTTTTTAATCCTTTTTACAGTGTGCGTGACTATATATACTTTCCTCGAATCTTAATTTAGTTTCAGAGTTTTCGTCTTGAAATTCTTAATTTTTCTTTTCGGGCATTTCACTTTCTTGCAATTGAATTTTGTTTTCAGTGGTCATTACATTTAAGTGTCTTGAATAAATAAGATAATAATGAAATACATGTATCATGAAGTTTGGGAATAAAGTGACGGGTGGCACCAAAGTTTTTCACACAGTTGAGATATGGGAAAAAGACTAGAAATAAATTATTTGCATCGATATGTCCTGATGACAATTTTAAAGAAAACAAAAAAAGTGTTTGCATAAATTGAAGAATTATTTCCTATGTTGTGATTGAGAGGTTATGTTGGGGGAGGGGGGCGATGACAACTTCCTCATTGGCTCAAGGGGGCGATTCGTTCAAAAAGGTTAAGAACCACTGCTCTAGAGCACTAGATCTTTACATAAAATGTTCAAAGTAGGATAATTTGAGTCTGGTAATTTCTGTGAGTGTGATTATTTAATTTCCTGGCTGTCCCGGGTAATTTCAGAAATCTTTTCCAACACTAAATTTCAAAAGTATCAATATTCTTTTTTAGCTTTTTTTCAAATTCCAACTTTTGCTTCCATAGGTAGAAAACGAAAAACATTGCCTGAATTGTTCTGATGTTTGTAGGCCTTTTTCCAAGGCCTTCATAGTTACACTACCAAGTGCTAGTCTGTGGTATATTTCTAGACCGTCACTGTTGATAGTCAATCCTAAAAACCAGAATCTAACACTACTGCTTCAATAATTTCACTATGAATTCTAAGGTTGATTATACTACCTGTTGTTAGTATGGTCTAATATAATATTAGTATGGTCTTCTTAGTATTATGATGGTCTTGTTTATATTTAATTTTAATCCCATTTTTTCATTGTGCTCCTTGACATTCATTAGTAGAATTTGCATATTCTTTGCATTTTTAGCTATTGAACTAGTGCATCAGGATAGCACAGGTAATTGATATTTCTTCCTCTATTTGTATAACCATGCTCATCTTTTTCCAGTCAAGTTTCCAATCAAAGCTGCCCTCACAGATTCATTTTTTAGATGAATATAAGGAAAGAGTATTCAGCCTTGTCTCATGCCTTTGGAACTTGGAGCTAGTATTTTAACCATGTTCTGTCCATATTGTAGCTTCCTGACTGGTATATAGGTTTCACATAACAGCAATTTTTTTTCTGAATTCCATTTTTAAGTGCATTTCACAGCTATAATTCTATAGAATTACAGAAGACATGTCTGTAATCGGTGAAGCACATACTGTAATGTTTTCTATCAATGTAGTTTTTTGATAAACCATAAGAGTGATTTACTATTGCCTTCTTCTATACAGTATGAAATACTGTTTGTGCTGTTTCCTCTAAAGTGGTAATGCACCCGCAGCATATTTCTATATTGTTACTGCATGATAAAGAAGCTTCATTGCTTTAGCTGGGCAGCTGGATGATTTTCTTGCCTTTTGGACCCTGCTGAGTATATACTTCTGATATTTTTCCTCCATCTTTCCCAGGAACTCATTTGTACCCTGTATGATGAGGTGGCAATGCAGGACTTTTGGGGATGGGGAGGTTTGTGGCATACTTGCCATTGTATGTTAGGAAGAAATGTTGCATGTGGCATGAGTGTGACTAAGGTTGATGTCCATTTATTACTAAAAAGGGTTATGTGATGCCTTGATTGACCAAAGCTATTGTAGCCATTCAGGATCCAAAGGTCAACTGGTAACATCATGGTATATGAAAGTTTGTGATTCCAAGTATAAGATGTATAAGCAGTAAGGACAAAGATCAGCCTTGTAAGGTAGACTGATCAAAAAAACTAACACCATGTAGGCTAAAAATATTTTTAGAGATTTTACAAATTTTATAGATTGGCTAAATCTTGCAAGTCTGAACATACTTTCCATCCTTATCTTTTTGAGAATTAGGGAGCTGCCTGTCTGGCATGTTTTCATAAACTTTTCTCTTCTTATGGGTTTAAGCCACCTGTATCTGTTTGTTGCCTTGGAAACAGATCTTTTCTTTCACTCTGTCAAGGTCATCCTCTATTCAGTTATAGCCCTGAAAGAAAGAAAGAAAAATGTGTATATTCTCTGTTTATGAAGCTAAAATAAAGAAGTATGTAGTAAATTCTAATTAGGCTGGTCTGATCCTGTGAAGTTGATGAATGTAAGGGCATGATGTTGTAGGTTTAATTATGAATGAAAATACTAAATTGTATGTCATAAAGTATGAAGTGGTCCTATCTAGATTGTTGACGTTGTATATGAAAGTAGGATTTCACGGATTTTTAGTTGCATTTTTTTCTCTAATGAAAGATGGTAACAGAAGAGCCAGATACAGGTTTTGGGAAAAATCATGCCACATTCTGAATAAATATTAGCCAAGAAAAAATATATATCCTGCTAGAAGTGGATACAAGGATAATTAAAGGTCCTGAGTAGATCATTAATTTAAAAAATGTAGTAAAAGTAAAGAAGTAAAAGAAACAGGAGTGAAAGTAGAAGGACTACTGGAAATTAGCTTGCAACATAAAGTATTTAAAATCAATTTATAGAAAAAGCTATAAATTGTAAGAAACTGTGGGAACCAGTACAGAGCTTCAGTGAGTAAGAAAAGAAGCAGACAGTTACAGTGGTGGATAGTATATGAATGGGGTTGATTGCTGTGGGAAAGAAATGTTTCAAAGAGACTCTGCCTTAATTAGTTTACTTTAAGTCAGCCTGGGAACTTACAATTGCGATTTTCAATGTTATGTTTACATTGTACCTCTAACTAGTATTAAGTCAACAAACAAATAAGCAAACAAACAAAAAGTATTAAAGATGCCTTTATGACAGTTCTCACTTCTTGAGCTTCCCAGCTATGGGAGTGTTGAAACTACTTGGCTCAAAGGAAAAAGAATTATATTACAGACTGTCCTAGTAATTTACAGAAGTAAACTAATGAGAAGTATGAAAAAGGATCTTGAGGGAAAGGATATGGATATGAAAAAAAATAAAATAACTGCTGCACAATTGAAAAAAAATACTTGGAAAGGATGTAGTCAAGGAGAGCAAGGAATAATTAAGATGGGATAAAGCAAAGAAAAATTCAGAACAGTTTGATGGAAATAAAAAATTGCTTTGAAGGAAGGATCAGTGGCTAAATATGCAGCCTCTAGGAGAATCTATAAAAATAATAACAAAATGATGAAATGATTTGGGGTGAACACTGAGAGAATTGCATTGATTATGGGAATATATAGCAAAGTATATAGCAAACAAAGAAACAGAAGTGAATGCAATGATTTTTAGCATATAAGAATAAATGATATAGGGAGATGTGAATATTGTAAGAATGTTTTAAAAAGGGAACAAATTACAGATATAGGTAAAGAAAATGAAAAACTTTAAGGGGATGTCCTTCTTATGGACAAGATGAGTGTGTTGAATGAGCAACAACTTATTCTTTCAATTAGAATAATATTCATAATGAAAGTCAGCAAGAGGGAATGCAAAAATGTTAAATGTTCCTGGAAAGATAGTTGACTAAGACGTTTTCAGTATAACCATTTAATAATTATTTATTTCATTCATTTAAGGATTATTTTAATGCATTTTCTCATAAAATATAAATTTATAAACTATTTTCTTTCAAAGTACATATTTCTACATGTGCATATTCCAAATTCACATTTTTGTATTCTTTGTAGTATGCTTGTGTGTGTGTGTGTGTGTGTGTGTGTGTGTATGTATGTATATTTTCTAACCACACTCATTTACAAGTGAAGGTCATGTTAGTCCATATAGGACTGTACCAAAAGTAAACAAAATGTCAACTATTATTATTATTATATATGAAACATTCCTGGAAAAAGCATGTTAGCACTCTGAAACACAGTTCATCTAAATTTCAATAATCACCAAAGAATCATCATGTAAGGTCATCATGTAAGTTCCCTTAGAAATTCTAGAATCTATTAATGTAAAATATTTCAGTGCATATAATTGTGATATATTATTATTGTTAAGTCCTTTAAATATTTCTATTTCTTTTTTTCATAATTAACTACTTAGTTCATTCTAAAAATTTTGAGAGTTACTGTTCCTTAGAACCCTGACTTTGATTTTTTGATTTGTAAATCAAGTCTTGGTCTCAAATGTATTGGGCCGCGGCCCATAGGTTGGGGACCTTTGTATTACAATAAGATTGGAATATAAATTATGTAAATAAATAAATAAACTCAAGACAGCTGAGATAGTGAAGTTAATTCACAGTATAAATAAATATATTTTAATGCCTGGAGAATTTTACTCTAAGGCAGAAAGATTTCTAGATGAATTATGTTTGGTTTCCTTCCCGATGTATGCCTGTAGATGAATGAACAGGAGAGATTCTGAAATATTCAGGAAAAAGGGGCATAACATAGACTAGTGAAAGATCAATAGCAAAAATCAATACTTTTTGCATTTGTTTTAGTTTCTTATTTTCTAGTGCATGTAAAAACTCATTTAGTGAAACTTTACTTTCTGTCTTTGTTACCTACAATTTCTTTAAGAGTATTTAAAAACAATTCAATCCTGTTTAATGAAAATGTTTGTAATAGTTAAATAACTGTTAATCATTTTCCTCAAATTTGTGTCTGAATTATATCACAACCTTTCTGATATTGAACTATCAACCTTTCACAGAATATTACGAGAATGAAAAGTGATTCATTGTTAAGAAGTGGTTGGATAGAATGCAGAAAAAATTAGAAGAAATGGATGGCAGATTGAGTGGGTGATAAGACAAGGGGACAAGTTAAGAGAAATATTAGTTTACATCACAAATAGAGAAATTGATGCCTTTCTGATGCTCTGGACTTTAAATACATTTTAAATAAGTTTCAGAGGCCAGTGGCAAGAGACTATGAAAGAGCATTGCATTTCAAAGCATCAGGCAACACCAATTCCTAATCCCTGATTTATAATATTATAATCTATGTTTAAAAGTTTTAAGGCAAAACCACTTATCCTGGTTATGTTCTGAAAATGTATGTTTAACTATCAATATTCTGATTTGGATAGATTCTTAAGTAAGCAAATAATATTATACTTCATTGTTTTAATATACTCAATTGTATAAAAGCATAACTTGTACAGTGGTGATTAAAAGTTTGTGTACCCTTTTGTATTTTAAATATTTCTACATAATATGACCTAAAATGTGATCTCCTGTTCATAAAAGTTCTAAAACTAGATGAAGATAATCCAGTTAAATGAATCTAAAACATTACACTTGTTCACTTATTTATTGAGAAAAATATCCAAAGCTTGTATCTTAAAGCACTTGAAACAAGACAAGATGTTAGTAAATCATAAACGAAGAGAAGTAGTTGGCTGTGAAGAAGATGTATACAAGGTCATGTGCTGTAGTTGAATATTTGTTGTCTTAGGGAGGAAGAGGAGCGTGAGGTCTCAGTAACATTGCTGCTGCTATATACACCAATGCACAGAGTATGAACAGAAAACAGGGTGAACTAGAAATTCAGGTAAATGAGGGCAGATATGATATTGTTGCCATTACGGAAACCTGGTGGGATGAAACCCACAAATGGAACACATAGCTAAAGGGATTTAAATTATTTAAAAGAAACAGACCAAATAAAAGAGGAGGTAGAGTTGCTCTCTATATAAGAAATAACTACATCTCTACAGAAATAGAGCACAACAATGATGAAAACTATCTTGAATGCATTTGGGTCAATATAGAAGAGGGAAAAATGACATTGCCATAGGTGTATACTATAGGCCACCCAACCAAACAGAGGAAATAGATGAACCTTTTGCTAATCAGTTAACTAAGGTATGTAGGAAGCACATCAAAATAGTAATGGGGGACTTTAATTATCCTGACATCAACTGGGAGAAAAACTCTATACCAAGTGGAAGATCAAACACATTCTTGACAAACCTAGCAGACAACTTTGTCTCCCAAAAAGTAGAGAAGGGAACTAGGGCAGGGCTTTTCAACCCATGGTACACGTACCACCAGTGGTACGCGAGCACATGGCTGGTGGTATGCGTAGGACGGATTGAAAAAAATGTAAAAATAAATCTAAAAAAATGTAAAGAAATTGTAAAAAAAATGTAAAAAAAAAGTAAAACAAAAAGTGTAAAAGTGGATGAGGTGAAGTGGCAGCAGCACCGCACAGGTCTTGTGGCAAAGTCAGCTGGAACTGCACGTTGCCTGGGTCCTACTGAGAGCCCAGGATCAAAGCGCGCAGTTCCAGCTGATTGGCAGCGGTCTTGGGGGTGGCAGGCAGCCTCACGCAGTCTTCAGGGGAGATTCCGCTGGAGCTGTGCGACGCATTGCCTGGGTCCCCACCGCCCCCACCCAGATGCCCTCACCTCCCCCAAGCGTTTTTTTTTACTCACCTGCTTTCAGCAGCATTCCCTTTCTCTTGTCCTTCTCGGCCTTCACCATGTGTTTGTGAGACAAAAAAAAAGGTCCATGAGACTTTCTAACTTCTCGCGAGAAGTTAGAACTTTTTTTTCTTTTTTACCCCAAACATGTGGCGAAGGCAGAGAAGCAAATGAAGGCAGAGAAGCAAAAGGAGAAAGGGAGTGCAGTCAGCAGGTGAGTAAAAAAATGCTTGGGGGAGGCAAGGGCATCTGGGCGGGGGCGGGGGTGCCAACCTTACCCTGCATGGTGGCGGGAGGGTTAATGGTGGGCGCGGGGGGCCCAGGAGGAGCTGCAGCTGCAGATTGCGGGTGCTGGCAGCGCGGAGGCCGATCGTGCGTGTGCGCGAGGCAGAGGTGCTGCCCAGAGCCAGAGGGGAGGCCGGGCAGATTGCGGGCAACGGCAGCAACGGGGAGGCTGATCGCGTGTGTGCGCGAGGCAGAGGTGCTGCCCGGGGCCAGAGGGGAGGCCGGGCAGATTGCGGGCAGCGGCAGCAGCAACGGGGAGGCTGATCACGTGTGTGCGCGAGGCAGAGGTGCTGCCCAGGGCCAGAGGGGAGGCCAGGCAGATTGCGGGCAGCGGCAGCAACGGGGAGGCTGATCGCGTGTGTGCGCGAGGCAGAGGTGCTGCCCGGGGCCAGAGGGGAGGCCGGGCAGATTGCGGGCAGCGGCAGCAACGGGGAGGCTGATCGCGTGTGTGCGTGAGGCAGAGGTGCTGCCCGGGGCCAGAGGGGAGGCCGGGCAGATTGCGGGCAGTGGCGCCTGTGCCCTGCCCCCTGGCCAGGAAGGCGCGCCGGAGTCCCGGCAGAAACCAGCAGCAGCAGCGAGCCTGCTTGGGCAGCGGAGAAGAGCAGGGTAGTTTCCACATAATCCCATCCAAACGTTTTTCCTCGGCTACAGTCTTTCTTTCCTCTGTCTCCAGGGTTTTCTCCCTCCTCCTCTCCTAAGGTTCAAAGCTTTATTAGCTTCCCAAGGGTGCCACAATCCTCACAAAAGCGGGGCAAGAAGCAAAGGGGGCGAGAAAGCTCACGGCGGGCTCGAAGGAGCACCTGTCAGTGTTGGAGACGAGAAACCCCCCTACAAACCCAGGGGAAGGGGTGGAGAAAAGGAGCCCCCTTTGGGAGGAAGCCGCCACCTTCTCCTCGGCTTTGCGCTCTCTTGTTTCTCGGCAGCCGGGCTGCCAAGCCTCTACTCGCTGGAACTCCGCGTTCGTTTTGTTTTTTACTTCTCGCCTTCATGTGTTTCTGCCGTACCTCCTCGGCGCTCCCAGGAACGGGGCGGGCGGCAGAAAGCTTGGCTAGGATAGGCAAAGAAAAGCCACGGAGCCGTGAGCTAAGATCACAGGCAGGCTGGGAAGAGGGTGAAGAAGGGGATTGGGAGAGAAGAAACGCCAAGCTTGTCCTCGCCTCTCCCAAGGACCTCACAGGAACACCTGGTTTCAGATTTACGCCGCAAAAGTTTTTCTCGCGCAGAGGAGAGAGGAAAAACAATTACGGAACACTCGGGAATCCCTTGCAAGGCACCATGTACCTTGGTGCTTATTTCCTAATGCCCTCCCCCCGTGTTTTCTGCTCCACCCCGAATTCGCCTCCCTTCCACTCTCCTTACGCAGCCATCTATGGTCTTCATACAGCCCTAAGTCTGTCTCGCTTTCAACTCCCCCATAAAATTCTTCATTCAGAGTCGACGGTCCGACATAACTTCCCTCCTCGGATGAGAAAGAAGGAATCTCTCCTGCCCGTGTCCCTTCCCCCCCCTTCAAGCGACAACAGGAGGTTGCTGACAACTAAGTCAGCCGGTGCAGGAAGCCCTGGAATGGCCAGTCGGGGCACCTGGTTGCAGTGCTGGATGTCTTTTGCTCCTCCTAGAAAGCGGTGGCAAGAGAAAGAAGTCATTCAAAGTTCAAGCTAGCTACTGGATGTCTATTTGCACTCCCCCCCTTTTTTTGAGTACTTGTCTGCCAACCCGCCCCATTATAAACGGCGCTGAAAAAGAAAAAGTCTTCCGCCCAAGCATAACTTTTAAGGATTTTAAGGATCTTTGAGAGGAAGAGAGGGAGAGAGAAATAGAGAGAGGGAGAGAAAGAGGGAAAGAGAAATAGAGGGAGAGAAATAGAGAGAGGGAGAGAGAGAAAGAACGAGAGGGAGAGAGAGAAAGAGAAGGAGAGGGAGAAAGGGAGAGAGAAAGAGGGAGACGGAGAAAGAGAGAGGGAGAGAAAAAGAAGGAGACGGAGAGAGAAAGAAAGGGAGACAGAGGGAGAAAGGGAGAGAAAGAGAGATGGAGGGAGAGAGAAAGAAAGGGAGAGAAAGAAAGAGAAAGAACGATTGAGAGAAATTAAATTAGTAACATGGTTGTTCAGTGAATCTGGTTTCCCCACTAACTTTGCTTGTCAGAAGGTTGCAAAAGGCGATCACATGACCCTAGAATAATGTGACCATCATAAATAAGAATCGGTTGCCAAGCATCCGAATGTAAATCACATGACCCTGGGGATGCTACAATGGTCATAAGTGTGAAAAATGGTCATAAGTCACTTTTTTCACTGCCGTTGTAACTTTGAACAGTCACTAAGCAAACTGTTGTAAGTTGAGGACTACCTGTACTTTATCACTTTTTTCCATTTTTTTTGGTCATCAAGTTTTTGACACCTTGCTGGGTGACTGGTGGTACTCGAATGTTGCCGTATTCTAACAGTGGTACAATCAGTGAAAAGGTTGAAAAGCCCTGAACTAGGGGATCAGCCATATTGGACCTAATTCTCACTAACAGAGATGAAATGATAGAAGGTGTTGAAGCCACAGGAACCTTGGGGGGGTGAGTGATCATGCAATATTGGGATTCAATATTATGCAAGCACAAGCAATAGAACACAGTCAAACTAGAGTCTTGGACTTTAAGAGAGCTAATTTCAATAAACTTAGAGCTTGGGAAGGATTCCATGGATGAGAATCCTCAAGGAGAAAACAACTCAAGAAGCTTGGGAAATTTTGAAAAGTGAGATTATAAAAGCCAAAACTAGCAAAATACCAACGAAGAAGAAAAATAACAGCTCTCAAAAGAAACCAGCATGGCTACATAAAGAACTCTCTTATAAATTGAAATACAAAAAGGACAAGTATAAAAAGTGGAAAGAGGGGCACATAACTAAGGCAGAATATCAACAAATAGCCTGAGCCTACAAAGATGAAGTGAGGAAAGCTAAGGCTCAAAATGAACTAAGGCTTGCGACAAAAGTCAAAAATAACAAAAAAAGCTTCTTTCAACATGTAAAAAACAAGAAAAAAGTTAAGGAAATAATTGGTCCACTAGTGGGAGAAAGTAGCAAGAAGGTGACAAGCAACAGGGAGAAAGCAGAACTACTTAACTCGTTTTTTGCATCTGTCTTTACACAAAGGGAAAAAACAGACCAACCTATTAAAAAACAGTACCGTAAAAAACAGATTAGAAACACAAGTTAAGATAGGCAAGAAAATGGTAATTGAGCACCTGTCCAGCCTAGACAAGTTCAAATCACCAGGACCAAATGCATTACACCCCAAGGTTCTGAAGGAACTGGCAGATGTGATCTCAGAATCCCTGAACTATATCTTTCAAAGATCCTGGAGCACTGGGGAACTACTAGAGGACTGGAAAAGAGCTGATGTAGTTTCCAATTTCAAAAAAGGAAAAAAAATGGATCCAGGAAACTACAGACCTATCAGCCTGACCTCAATAACTTGGAAGATTCTGGAAAAGATAATCAAGCAATGAATCAGCGAACACTTAGAGGCAAACAAAGTCATTACCAAAAACCAACATGGGTTTGTCAAAAACAGCTCATGCCAGACAAATCTTATTGCATTCTTTGACCCAGGTGACAAAATTAGTGGACCAGAGGAATGCTGTGGATATAATTTACTTGGACTTCAGTAAGGCATTTGATAAAGTAGACCACAACCTACTACTTGATAAGATAGAAAAATGTGGGTTAGACAGCATCACCACCAGATGGATTTGTAGCTGGCTGACCGGCCATACTCAGCATGTGGTCCTCAATGGAATTGCATCTACATGGAGGGAAGTGTGTAGTGGGGTGCCCCAGGGCTCTGTTCAGGGCCCAGTGCTCTTCAACATCTTCATCAATGATTTGGATGAGGGGATAGATGGGTAACTCATCAAATTTGCAGATGACACCAAGCTGGCAGGAATAGCCAACATTCCAGAAGATAGGCTTAAGATACAGGAGGAATCTGACAGACTTGAACATTGGGCGCTATCTAACAAAATGAAATTCAATTTTGAAAAAAGTAAGATTCTATATTTAGGCAAGAAAAACCAAATGCACAGGTATAGTATAGGTGGTACCTTGCTCAAAAGTAGTAACTGTAAGAGGGATCTTGGAGTCCTAGTGGACAAACACTTAAATATGAGCCAGCAGTGTGCTGCAGCTGCCAAAAAGGCCAACACAGTGCTAGGCTGCATTAACAGAGGGATAGAATCAAGATCACGTGAAGTGTTAATACCACTTTACAATGCCTTGGTAAGGCCACACTTGGAATACTGCATCCAGTTTTGGTCACCACGATGTAAAAAAGATGTTGGGACTCTTGAAAGAGTACAGAGAAGAGCAACAAAGATGATTAGGGGACTGGAGGTTAAAACATATAAGGAATGGTTGCTGGAATTGGGTATGTCTAGTTTAATGAAGAGAAGGACGAGGGGTGACATGATAGCAGTGTTACAATATCTCAGGGGTTGCCACAAAGAAGAAGGATTCAAGCTATTCTCCAAAGCACCTGAAGGCAGGACAAGAAGCAATGGATGGAAATTAATCAAGCAGAGAAGCAACCTAGAACTAAGGAGAAATTTCCTGACAGAACAATTAATCAGTGGAACAACTTGCCTCCAGAAGTTGTGTATGCTCCAACACTGGAAATTTTAAAGAAGAGACTGGACAGTCATTTGTCTGAAATGGTATAGGGTTTCCTGCCTGAGCCGAAGGTTGGACTAGATGACCTCCAAGGTCCCTTCCAACATTATTATTAGTGATCATTGCACAATCAGCCAGATGTTCAGACTGGATTTGGCATTTTTGTCTACCTAACGAGTCCTTACCAAGGACCTGGGATAGGCAGATGTGGATGTTTGAATTGATGGTATTACAGATATTGTCACAGGATGGAAGCTGTTCCTAGTAATGCCGCCTTTTGTAATTGACTGATGGCGAATTTGTCAATGTCAATGGTGTTCAGGTGGTGCTCCAATTGTTTTGGGATTGCGCCCAAGGTGCCTATTACTATTGGTACTACCCTTGCTTGCCTTTGCCACAGTCGTTCTATTTCTATTTGTAAGTCTTTGTATTTTGTTATCTTCTTCAGTTCTTTCTCTTCTATTCTGCTGTCTCCAGGCACTGCCACATCCATTATCCAGACTTTTTTGTCTTTCTTATCGACAATTGTTAAGTCCGGGATGTTATGTGGCAGGTGCTTGTCTGTTTGAATTCTAAAGTTCCAGAGCAATTTAACATTTTCATTTTATATGACTTTCTCTATTTTATGGTCCCACCAGTTCTTGCTTGCAGGCAAATGATATTTCTTCCAGATCTTCCAATGCACCATTGTTGCTACTTTATCATGCCGCTGCTTGTAGTCAGTCTGTGCGATCTTGCAGCAGCTTACCAGCTTCTTTTTCAGCTTCTTTGCATAGGTGGCACTTACTGTCTGTTGCTGTCTCCTCAATTTTGACTTTGTATGCATTTGTCCTTAAGGTTTGGTCTTGTGCAGCCAGTCTCTTTCTTCAATTTTCCTGCTCTTAGCCATTGCCAGGTCTTGTTATTAACTGCTTTCGCAGCTATTTTTTTTAATGTACTGGCCATGTAGTGCTTTGCCTTCCCATGCCTCTATTCTGTTCTTCATTTGGTCTTTCTTGTAGTCCAGTTTGGTCTCTCCAGTAGTCAGTAAGCCTTCCTGATATACTAACCTCAGTGCATCTTCATCATTGTCCTTCAGATATTCTTCCAAAGCCATTTTTTCTTCTTTAACCATCTGATGTACTTGCAACATTCCATACCCACCTATTTGCCTTGGTAGATAGTCTGTCAATGTCACTGCATGGATGAAGGGCATGATTCATTGCCATTATTTTTCTGGTCTTCCTATCCATTGCTTTTAGTTCTGCTTGAGTCCAGTCAACTATTCCAGATGTGTATCTAATGACTGGAATTGCCCAGGTGTTGATTGTCTTCATGGTATTTCCTCCATTGAATTTGGACTCTAAGATCTTCTTCACTCTCTTATGTATTCACCTCTAATCTTTTTCTTGACTTCAGTGTGCTTGATGTTGTCAGCTTGAAGGATACCCAAGTATTTGTAGTAATCTTCCTCATCCAGACTCTTAATGTTATTTTCGTGGGGCATCTTGATTCCTTCAGTTTTCACTGTTTTTCCTTGTTTGATAGTAAGTGTGGCACATTTGTCCAAGCCAAACTCCATTGCAATATCTTGGCTATATATACGGACAGTGTTGAGCAGCGATTCTATTTCAGATACTGTTTTTCCATACAGCTTCTGATCATCCATGTAAAGGAGGTGGGATAATCTGGCAGATGTTTTTGATGCTTTATAGCCATGGCCTGAGTTATTCAGTATTGTTGACAGAGGAAACAGTGTAATAACAAATAGTAGTAGTGATAGTAAATCTCCTTGAAATATTCCTCTCTTGATATTAACCTCTCCCAGAAGAGTTCCCCTTCTATTACCTTTGTTTGCATATAGGTGTTTGCCAATTCATTGCTTGGTTATGTTTTCCAGAATCTTCCCAGATATTGATATCAGACTGATATCTCTAGTTTCCTGGTTCCATTTTTTCCTTTTTTGAAGATGGGAACTACCTTCCCAGTCGTCTGGTAGTTCTCCAGTGCTCCAGAATCTTTGAAAGATATAGTTCAGAGGTTCTGAGATCTCAATTCCTTAAGAACCTTGGGGTGTAATCCATCCATTTAGAGTGGATAGGTGTTCTCTTACCATTTTCTTGCTTATTTTTTTGACTTGCAGATTGGTCTATTTTTTCTTTTTGTGTAAAGGCAGATGCAAAAAACGAATTAAGCAGTTCTGCTTTCTCTCTATTGCTCATCACCTTCTTGCCGTTTTCTCCCATTAATGAACCAATTCATAATAATTATTGCAAAATTCAACATTTACAACACTTATAAAAGATAGTTCAGAAAAATGAAAGAAAAACAATAACGAAATTATCAAACTACTTCTTTGAATATTTGAAAGTTATTGTTTCTATAATAGCCTTTTTATTCCCAAGTATGAACAAAATGTTCAGGAAAATGAATGCAAGATTTACTGTTAAGTACTTTGAAGTACTTGACTTATTTGTTATTATGTTCCATATAAAATATAGAATTATTGAATAGGAGAATGAGGTTTTTTGAAATCATATTATTATGTATACAGGGCTCTAGATTTCAGCAACCTAAACTGACTTTTATATTTTATTTTTCATTTATTAAAATTATATCCCCCTTTTACAACAAAGATAATTTGAGGGGAAAGGGGGAAAATTAATAAATGTGTTATTTGGGTTGCAATGGAATAAATATCTTTGTTTTGGCAAATTGAAATAAGAATATTTCAAATACGCTTCTCATTTTGTTTCAAGAATACTATGGTACTAATTATGACTGAAGGTACACTCTTCATAAAGTGGTAGAATATGGGATAGCTGGATGAAATCCAGAAATACTTTATAACTCTGGGAATTTATAAATACACATATATATTACATACATGCACACACACATGCACACTTTATAAATTCTTTCAGGTCTTTCAGAACTGGAAGATAAAAGCATGATGATATGAAACCATCAAGGGTTTTCATCTTAACACACACACGTATGTATGTATGTATGCATGTATGTACGTATGTATATAAAAGGGAAGAAAGGGATTCAAAATACAGGCTGTCCAGAGTCTCTAATTTTTAGTAAGTTTTAAATACATGTAGTTTAAGTTTATATAGTTTTATGTCAGTAACAAAGTTCTTTCTATATCCCTCTACTGCAAAAAAAAAAGTATTTAATTGTCTTTGGAGGGTGGGGAAGATTGTTAAGTGCACAGTGATATTGAGGCTCTGCTGAATCAACTGAATTAATATAATTGACATTATGGAGTTTGGGATTGGGATCTGACATTTTAGAAATGACATTTGACAAATACTGTTATGGAAAGGGCAATGCAATCTTTCCTACTCATTCAGAACAGAGAAAGACATTTTAACTTACTTTTCATGCAGTGAATTTTGCTAAACTCTTCTTATCAAATAATTTATAGAGCATACAGTAGGTTATTTCACTTGAAATTTGATACTGTGAATGATATCTCTATGAACCTCAGCTACTCACTGTTCATATAGAAATACAATTTAGACAACCTAGTAATCAAAAAGCAAAATATTTCTCTTGAAAATATTTCTGATTTTATGTTATTGTACAAATGACTGTGGGAAGTGGAAGCTGTTTGTGTCTTTTCCAACTTTAATTGTAGTCTTTTAACCCATCCCCTTCTCCACAAAATCTCCATCCATTGGCTTTATGGCACCATTTATTAGAAGGGTCTACAGAAACAGGAGTGTTGGAGTACTTTAAAATGGTTCCAAGCCATCCATAGTTTGTAATAGCTTGTAAATCAACTCATAAACTTCATGGAACACTTACAAGCATTTACACTTTGCTAACAGTAGATACTGTTTCAGAACTGGGATCTCACCCCTCTGATAAAAATAATTTATCAGAGACCATTGACTATTAGATTTAACTTTAGGGTAGGAGGGAAGTTGGCAGTTGAATCTCCTTCCAGCATCTTTGGAAAATACTTAATTTTTTATACTTCTGGCCAATTTTATGTCAAAAAAAGGGACGAAAGACTATTTCACTAATAAAAAAGCAAAGGGAGTCACCGTAGCCCTTACCTTAGAAGACAATATCATTACTACAACAAGTATTAAGGAGCAAGAGAACCTGACTGTAGAATTAAGCTATCTGCAAGATTATTTTGGAAATGACCACCAAAGGAAAGAAGCAATTAAGAAATAGCCCAGACTGTATTCCACAGTGTAAAAGAAAGCTGAGGGGAGCAACAGGACAAGGTTGGAAAACAACAAAAAATTGTAGCCTTTCAAACACACCATGATTCTCATAGAGTTGTAAGTACTCTCTAACTTAAGAATTTAACAAATAAAATAAAATAAGTCTGCTACCTCAAGAAAGGAAGACTCTGCTTCCTCCTGCAGAAGGCTGAGGAAAGACAAGGTTCATTTTCCTCTGTATTACCCAGCAAAGTTCTTTATAACCCTACCTCCTATCGATTACAAGACATGGGGGAAATAAAAAAGGAAAAGCCACTCAATAATCAGTGTAGAGACTATTCCAAAGGCATTAAGAGAGCTCTGTCAACTCAAGAGCTCTACAGTTGTAGTTACTTTTAACTCTCTGAATGATGCTTACTCCAATCTTGATAAACTTACATAGACTCTGACAACATCTGGTGATGGTAGTTGTGGTGTTACAAGAACAACCAATAATGTAGGGTCTGTTAATAAAAATCAAGGGTATAGCTAGAGTGCTTCAAAAGAACCAGGCTCAGCTGTCTATCCCTTTAAATAGCTTGCTTGCTAGGGACTTCTCACACACCAGAAAACAGTAAAAAAAATCTGCTAAGCAAGCTTCTTAACTGTCATCCTAAACTTATAGATTGGATATATATCATTTATTATCTAGTTTCTTGGGATTTAAAAGACTTTGTCTTCTTTTTAACAAGCCAGGTAATGTACAGAAAATGTTCAGTATGGCAGAAATCCTTCATCAAAAATATAGTGTGTTCCCCATCAAAAATTTTAAAGACATCTCATTCCGGCCCCTGATTCAACTTCATTCTCCTCATTTGCTTATGACTACAGATTCCTGCCAAGAGCAGAGGAAAATTATCCCAGAAATCACTATCCAGCATAGAGAAAATGCAATTTCTCTTTCTTCTCTCATAATGACTCATTCTATGCTCAACTAATAGATCTCCCAAACAGATTCATATTTTAAAACAAGTTTCACCATTGACATCTCTTATCCCACAGCTGGACTTATATATATGATATATATGATACAATATGGTTACTAAAGAAATAAACCAATTCCTTGGATATTGAGTCTTTGTCGAGCCCGGTGGGCCTGACATTCACGGGTGGGCGGGAACCCACATGCCCAGCCGCCGCCTCCCGACTACCTTCCTTGCTGTCCAGAACCACCGCCAGGACCCGGGGGCCCGTCAGCTGTTCGGCACTGGAGCCCGGCGGTGCTGCGGCCACCCAACCACCCTTGCCGGTCGGAGCCACCGCCAGGGCTGCTGGTGGACTGGCTCGAGGCGACCGATGTCGGAACCGGCACCGAGATGACGTCAGCTGTGGGCGCCGAGGGCACTGAGGAGGAGAATCCCCAAAGCATGCTGACGAGGGGAATCCCCATGGAGGCCAAGGAGGGGAAAAACCCCAGCCTGCGGCCGAGAGGGGGAACTAGGGCGCGGAGCAAGGACGGACGCCTTGGTATCATGGGAGGCGCCGGGGCGGCGGGGCACGGTGGGGCGGCGACAATTCAGCGAGGGGGGGAAAGACCCCCTGGCAACACCTACCCGGACCCTGGCAATGAAGGAGGACCAGAAGAGGACACTGGAACCCTGCCTGGGGTCTGCTCCAGCAGGCGGTCTGCTGCGTGTCTGAAGGGAAAGGGGGAGAGGGCCCGATTGGCTGCTTATGTACTCACCCCACCGGATGCTGGCTTGCAGGCTGGGGGGTGGGGATCTGGGGCTGAGAGGCTATGTAAAGCACTGGGAGCAGTTCACTCCCAGCGCTGACTTTATCCTACATGGATTGATTAAACACCATTGTCACCCGTACCTGCCTGCTGGCTCTTTTTGTTTGAGCACCGAGGAGGACGTCTTGACAGTCTTGGCTCTTGTGTTTTAGATCTATTTTCCCTTCATTAGTTAAGACTTCCCATGAAATAACATGGGAACTATCAACAGCTTGTTAGGATTGCAGAACAAACAATTGCAACCAGCCTGCCTTCCATTGATGATCTGTATATTACATGAGCCAGAAATAGGACTGAGCAAATATCTACAGAGTCTTCACAGCCATTTGCCTGAAATGGTATAGGGTTTTCTGCCTCAGCAGGGTGGACTAGATGACCTCCAAGATCCCTTCCTCCACCACCACCACCATCACCATCATCACCATCATCATCATCATCATCATCATCATCATCATCATCATCATCACCACCACCACCACCATCATCATCATCATTATTATTATTATTATTATTATTATTATTATTATTATTATTATTATTATTATTATTATTATTATTATTATTATTATTATTATTATTATTATTATTATTATTATTATTATTATTATTATTATTATTATTATTATTATTATTATCCTGGACATACTGTTTCAATTCCTCCCCTCAGGATGCCATTATAGGGCATTGCATGCCAAAACAACTAGACACAAAGAAGTTTTTTCCCCTGGCCATCACTTTGCTAAACACCTAATTCCCCAGCACTGTTATATGCCTAAGGATATTTACCCATATAGTAGGGCTGTATTGCTATTATCCTTCTCATCTTTCCTATTGGTATCTTATGATTTATCACTTTGTGATAAGGCCTAGAGGAAGTGGATTATAGATCCTTTTCAGTGTGGATTCAGCTAGGAATATAGAAAAAATGTGACACTGATGGCACTTATGGATGACCTCTGGTAGACTCAGACCAGGGATGGCATTTTAGTTCTAATCTTCCCTGATGTCTGAGTTGCATTTGATATCATGGATCCTTCTGGAAAGATTTATAGAGTTGGAAGTCGGGGCACTGTTTAGTAGTTGGGAGGGGGAGACCTAGGGGGAGAGGAGACATCTAGCCATAGACCCCTAGCTCCTATTAATCATCTACCTGAAGCCACAGATTAAGATCACCTATCAGCAAGTATCATGAAGTATTTGTGAAAGCATGATGGGAAGGAGTAGGCTCTAACATAATTCTAGCAAGACTGAGTATGTATTTTAGTATCACACCCCCAGGATCTGAAAACTTTCCATCATTAATTTTGGATATGGTACAACTCCCCAAACCAAATTGGCATGCACTCTGAGATCTTTCCTATTTTTTATGCAAGGAACAGGAGATAACAATTTCCAAAAAGACCTTTGTATAAATCCATCTTTGTGTCAGTTGCACTTGCACCTGAATCAGGAGACTCTGCTCTTGGTCAGTTTTGTATGAGTCACTTCCAATTGGACTATTGCCATATGCTCTACATGAGTCTGCTGATAAAAAATATTCAGAAATTGCAGCTTCTCCAGAAGGTGTTGGCACTGGAGGGCTCCTTTAGTGAAACAGTCATTTAGTAGGTAAGCAGGAAGCATGCCTTCTCTGTCACAGCATTCCCCTGAGGTTCAGATGACTCTCTTGACTTTTTAGAAGGCCTTAAAAACTGGGTTCTTTCCTCAGGCCATTAGTGGAGACCAGTTTGCATAGTATGTACTTTGTTGATTGAGAAATTGATTACTTTTACCTTTAATTTTATTATTACCGTATATTAATATATGTAGTCATGGACATTTGCAGAATAAGTAAATAAATAAATGGAATAACTGTCAATAGTTTTCAGAAATAACTGGAAATACCTATTCTGTTTAGATCCTGCCAGAAGTGATTGCTGATACTACACTACTAGCAAACCATGTCTAGACAAACATGTCTGGCTAGGATTTGTTCTCTGAGTAAAGATCTTTGGTTAGGCAAGTAAATATAGCCTCTGTCATTTCCCAGGTCAAATGTGGTAGATTTTTCTCTGAACCTGTAATTTAAAAAAAACACATTTGCTATGTAGTAAATATGCTTCAAAAAGCTAATCATGAAAGATTATTAATCTTTACAATAAATTCAGTGGCCAGTACACTTATTCATGATTGTCTCTCACCTTAGAAATAGCCATCCTAAATTTGTCCCTTTATCCAACAAGACACAAAGGGCATTTTCAGCTGAGATCTTGAGCTCACCAAAAAGAATCATAAAGCAAAACATGACAAGAGATTGTGAATTGTCAAGTGGAAAATATCCTACATTTTATACTGACAGCAAATAATCTTTAAAAGTCATAGGCAGCACTGTCTGATATGCTATCATTGGGGAGTATTAATATACAGGGGTGGGTATACAACTGTATGATAAGCTGATTAAGTTATCCAGATTTTGTCACTGACCTTTCAAGAATTTGAATAATTTTAAATTTCATTAGTATATTTCTATAAAGGTTGAGTAAGAGTTGATAAGTAAAAACTTATGAACTGAGGAATAATAGCAACTTTGGAAAGGTCTTGTTTCTGCTTTATATGGAACAGTATTCTCTGAAGAATGAGTTTGCAGTTTGCAGGATTCAGCTTTGCACTTAAGGGTTTAAATGGGAAGCTGTAGTCCAAGTTCCTATTGATCAGGTCAGGCTGGTCTGAAAATTTCTTTTGTTTTTGAGAAGATCACAGATTGCCAGGCTGAAAATATCTTTGTTATAGAAATATTCAATAACTGTAACCTTCTATTTATGAAAGGTTTGGTGAAGTGAAATTGGTCTAGGATACAGTGACAATAATGATTGTGCAATTTATTTTTCATTATAACAGGGATGGCTCAAAGCTACATCAGATTTTGCACAGCACGTCAGTGAATGATGTAAAGAAATTTTGGAATCTGGAAATAAAAAGGAGTTGGTCAGAACATAATTGTGATAATATGTCAGCAAATAACTTGGAAATATCAAAATAAATCAAAATAAATACATCCATTCTTGAGAGGCTTACAAGTGGTGTAAAATGGATGAATTGGTTGATAGTAATTATAATTTATATTGTAATTGTCCTGAGAGATATAGATGGAAGTTCCCTTTAAAGGCACTTTTTTTGAATGAGGTGTCCTGCAATACTAAAGTAACTTCCTATTTCTTTTTCTATTTGATGCAATGAATTTTATTGCATATATTTATATTTGGTTGTAAATCATAAAGCACAATAAATTATTATATAATTATTAATATATTATACGTATTACTTTCTGTCCTAGTGGTAAAATAACTAAATAAAGTTTAGAGAGTAAAAAAATAATTTGTATTAAAAAGCAATTAATTTGACTGACAATAATTGAACATATGGACTAGTGTTTGAGAAGTAATTGATCTTTTCCTCATATACCCTTCCAAATATTCATTCTTTATAGATAAATCAAATGAAAAATAGGCTGCCATTCACCACAAACCCTATTATCCAAGTTTTAGATGCATACATATGAAAGAGATACGTTTATTGTAGAATAAAATAAATAATCTTGCTGGAATCAAGCAGGACTAGAATTTCAAATTGTAAGCAAAGTCTATGCAGACAGAATTTTATGTGTTCCTTTTTTATGTTTACAAGTCCTTCTACACACAATGAAAACCATGTCTGTTGTATGTCCACATCCTGGCTACAGTTTGTTGCAGGCAGAAAAAACTTTCAGTGCTTTGCACATAACAGAAGTCTTTCCTTTAGTGCTTCTGCATGAGCAAAAACAACAACAACAACCTTGCAAGGTTTATTCTCGGATAGTTTGCTTTATAACTGACTCCCAAACGTACTTTCTGCTTCAGCTTGCATTCTTGCATGGAAGAACCTGGAGGCCTAAATTGGATTTAAAACTTATTTGGGGCAGCTAGCAAACTGAGCAGACTGCATGCAGAGTCCACTGTGTTCTGTGACTTAGGTATGCTTACTGAGAGTTTTAGGAGGCAGATCCCAATATATTTGTAGGGTACCAGTTTGAGAATCTGTTTCAGATGAACCATCGACTCAGAAAGAAATGGCATATCTTTACTATCACATATTATTTTACCATCATATATCATTTTAGTTACCTTTTTTTATTAATAAAAAGCTCAAACATAAAGATTGCAATTTCTTAACATTCTGTAGCACAGATGATACTAGCAATTTATTTGATGAAAAGATGAACCTGAAAGTGAAAACAATGAATATGGTCTTTAAACTGTGATATAAATTACAGCAAACAAACAAACAAACAAACAAGTGGCAAGAAGGTGACAAGCAACAGGGAGAAAACAGAACTATTTAACTCATTTTTTGCATCTGTCTTTACACAAAGGGAAAAAACAGACCAACCTACCAAAAATAGTGCCATAAAAAACAGAATAGAAACGCAAGTTAAGATAGGCAAGAAAACGGTAAGTGAGCACCTGTCCAGCCAAGACGAGTTCAAATCACCAGGACCAGATGGATTACACCCCAAGGTTCTCAAGGAACTGGCAGATGTGATCTCAGAACCATTGAATTATATTTTTCAAAGATCCTGGAGCACTGGGGAACTACCGGAGGACTGGAAAAGAGCTGATGTAGTTCCCATCTTCAAAAAAGGGGAAAAAATAGATCCAGGAAATTACAGACCTATCAGCCTGACCTCAATACCTGGGAAGATTCTGGAAAAGATAATCAAACAAGAAATCAGCGAACACCTAGAGGCAAACAAAGTCATTACTAAAAGCCAACATGGGTTTGTCAAAAACAGATCATGCCAGACAAATCTTATTGCATTCTTTGACCAAATGACAAATTTAGTGGATCAGAGGAATGCTGTGGATATAATTTACTTGGACTTCAGTAAGGCATTTGATAAAGTAGATCACAACCTACTACTCGATAAGATAGAAAAATGTGGGTTAGACAGCACCACCACCAGATGGATCCGTAGCTGGCTGACCGGCCGTACTCAGCATGTGGTCGTCAATGGAACCGCATCTATATGGAGGGAAGTGTGTAGTGGGGTGCCCCAGGGCTCTGTTCTGGGCCCAGTGCTCTTCAACATCTTCATCAACGATTTGGACGAGGGGATAGATGGGGAAATCATCAAATTTGCAGACGACACCAAGCTGGCAGGAATAGCCAACACTCCAGAAGACAGGCTTAAGATATAGGAGGATCTGGACAGACTTGAACACTGGGCACTATCTAACAAAATGAAATTCAATGGTGAAAAAAGCAAGGTTCTACATTTAGGCAAGAAAAACCAAATGTACAGGTATAGTATAGGGTGTACTGCTCAATAGCAGTAACTGTGAGAGGGACCTTGGAGTCCTAGTGGACAATCACTTAAATATGAGCCAGCAGTGTGCTGCAGCTGCCAAAAAGGCCAACACAGTGCTAGGCTGCATTAACAGAGGGATAGAATCAAGATCACGTGAAGTATTAATACCACTTTACAATGCCTTGGTAAGGCCACACTTGGAATACTGCATCCAGTTTTGGTCACCACAATGTAAAAAAGATGTTGAGACTCTAGAAAGAGTACAGAGAAGAGCAACAAAGTTGATTAGGGGACTGGAGGCTAAAGCATATAAGGAACTGTTGCTGGAATTGGGTATGTCTAGTTTAATGAAGAGAAGGACGAGGGGGGACATGATAGCAGCGTTCCAATATCTCAGGGGTTGCCACAAAGAAGAGGGAGTCAAGCTATTTTCCAAGGCGCCTGAAGGCAGGACAAGAAGCAACGGATGGAAACTAATGAAGGAGAGAAGCAACCTAGAACTAAGGAGAAACTTCCTGACAGTTAGAACAATTAACTAGTGGAACAACCTGCCTCCAGAAGTGCTCCAACACTGGAAGTTTTTAAGAAGAGACTGGACAGCCATTTGTCCGAAATGGTATAGGGTTTCCTGCCTGAGCAGGGGGTTGGACTAGATGACCTCCAAGGTCCCTTCCAACTTTATTATTATTATTATTATAATCTCATTTACATTCAGATCCAGTGTTGTATTTATTTTTCATCCTATGTATACATTATATCTTCTTATCACTAAGGACTACTTCTACAGTACACATTTCAAATATTTTGACAATTTATCTTATTTGACAGTATTCCTTGTACCAGTCCCAAGACACTGAAGATAGCATTTAAATTGCATACCAGGAAGGAAAATATTTGCACCTCATAACTGATTTGGGAAAGTCATAGTTTGTGCACTGTGTTTCACTGGAGTTTCAAATCCATCAGTTCATTTTTCAGTTTAGTCTTATCTACAAATTAAATACTAGAAATTTTCAGATGTACCTTAGAATAATATAGTTTTTTAATTGCCAACATACTGTTTCTTGTAAATCTCAATGAGATATGGGGCAATATTTTCTTCACAATTTCTGTTATCGTGTTTGCTTAAGCAATGCTGCAGTCAGGCAATAATCCTATCACTTTCATGGAGCTGTTTAACACACTTTTGAAAAGAGATTGTTGTTTGTTATCCAGGAGCTGAGTAAATTTTGCAGGGATTGTATTTAACTGGTAAAATTGGTTTTATCACAGTTGGCAGTAGGACATGAGAAATAGGATTATATATTGCTTTTTTTGAGAACCAGATCGGTGCAAAGGTTAAGGCACCAAGCTAGAAACCAGAAAATTGTGAGTTCTAGTTCCTCCTCCTGCACAAAGTCAGCTGGATGACCTTGGCCCACTCACTCTCTCTCAGCTCTAGGAGGTACGTAGCCAAGGGCAAATCACATCTGAAAAAAATGTTGCCAAAATAACTGTGATTAATTGCCAGGAGTCAAGATGATTCAGAGGCACACACATGGACACAAAAAAAACTCCCCTCACACTCCAACATGAGTTATCAAGTGAAACAACAGATCTGATTGCATTTACTAATTATACAATGTACCTATATTGAAACTGTTACAACTACAACATAATTCTTTTTTCTCTCTTGTTAAAATCAGTCATATTTTAAATAAAGATAAAAACAATTGAACCAGAGATTTATTGATTGAAGTGATCAGACAACAAGATGCCACTGAAGTTTGTCACACTGTTATGTGTGCATCATAGTTATTAATCCAAACATGTTCAAAAGGCCAACTGTTTTTTTTACTATCTTTATCTACTATAATTGTACTGCTGTTAACTTTTGAGAACATCAACCATAAGAACCTATGTGTATGTGTAGATGTGCAAAAGCAGTCTAGTAGGAAAGGAGTGAGAGCCAGTTTGTCGGGGAAGGAGTGGCAGAATCTGGAGGTGGAGTTAAAAGACGGATCAGCTTAGAATTTCTACATAGCCTCAGGCGGACTAAATCTAATCTCCCTTGAATTCCATTGACCCTTATCTAATTCCTAGCAGGTGCTAACTGTTAGTTGAAAATATTCCTGTGCAATGGCATGAATAGCAATAAATCAGTTTAATTGGACCTTCATGATCTTTCATGCCTGACACAGTTTGGTGTTATAGTTATGGCATCAGGCTAGAAACTGGCAGCCATGAGTTCTAGTCCTGCTTTGGATATAAAGAATGCTGAATGACTTTGAGTCAGTGGTGGGATTCAGCCAATTAGCACCAGTTCGGCAGAACAGGTAGCTAATTGTTTGTTGCCCAGGCCCAGAATGGACTTCCGGAAGTGGCATCCACACAGAGAACTGGTTGTTCACATATTTGAATCCCACCACTGCTTTGAGTCGGTGACTTTCTCTCAGTTCTAGGAAGGAGGCAATGGAGAAACCACTTCTGAAAATGTTGCCAAGTAAAATTGCAGAGATTTCTCCAGGCAGTGTCCAAGAATAAAAAACAATTGAATGAAATTAGGAAAAAAGAGGAATATGCTTAATAGGGATGAAATGCTGATATGGGGAGGGGAAGAAAAATCAGCAGGACAAATGAGCTCTTTGGCTGGCTAGCTGGCTGAAATCCTGGACAGGAATTCACCATATGGCAACAATTCATTATATATAATATTTTCAAGTAGACTCTTAAGAAAGAACAGTCTGTGCAGGACAACAATCATTATAGAGGATTATTCTTCAGCATAATATGTTACTTCATGTCTTTTATGACTAAAAAAAGCAGGGAGAAATGAACTGTGAGTCAAGTGTTATTCTTATTATCCACTTTAAAAAAAAGCCTTTAATCATTTTTTAAATAAAAAGCAGTAAAAACCAGGCAAAAATAGTGTTATAATTCAGTAATAACCGATTTTATCTACAAATAAGTGTTGTTATCGTTCACAAAGGCACTTCAACTCAGTGTTTCTACAGTCTTACAGACTGAGTACTGTTTATGATTTTGAGATCCCAGACAAATTACTGTAATTCCTACCAGAACGCAAATGCATGGCAAACAGAAGTGGTTTTATTTCAATCCAGATGAAATAATGAAATCTCTTTATTTAAAAAAAAATTAAATCATTCGGATGAACACAATTGGTATGGCAATGAAGATCTAAGTTGAAACAACCAGTTATTGTTATAATTTTGAGAGAGAGAAAAATAAAAATATGAGATCATGCAATATATATATTGGTATGTGGGAATGATAACCAAGGGAGCAGTCAGATAAAAGGCAGCTTAGTCTGCAAATGTAATGGTATTTGGGCATGATCTTGGGAAACAGGACAATGAAATGTAAACAAAGGAACAGTCAGATAAAAGGCAGCTTAGCCCACAGCAGGAATATGAACAAGAGATTCAGAAGAAACTCTCCCTAGTGTTTGGACTGTATAATGGGGGGAAAGAAGTACCTTCAGACTTGCAAGAAACTGTTCATGTAATCTTACAACAAAGTAGAATTAGCTCATGTGGTTGTGTTTCCAGTCTTGTCTACCTCATAAGTTGGACATCAGTCTTATACATCTGACTTACTTACCTCCCCCTCCACCCCCTTTGAATTCAAAAACTAGAGAGAGTCTCTTCTTACTCTGTTGCCCTACCCAAATTCCTGCTGTGAGCTAAGTTGTCTTTTATCTGACTGTTCTCTTGGTTGCATCTTGTTGTCCTATCTCCCAGGATAATGCCAAATACTATTACATTGTATATCTGTTCTTGTCTTACTTCCGTTAATTTGGTATATTTTCTGGAAAGGCACTTTTGTTTTGTTTGATATTATGTAAATATAAATTCCACCTTTTTCAACTTTTGATTTACACAATTATGCAACTCTCACTAAAACTGTAATCCTAAAACTACTTACCTGGAAACAAATCCTGTGGAATGTAGTGGACTTTAATTGCTGAATTGCAGTTTATGGTTCTTCATAGACTACTCAGAGGAATAATACTGTTATAATTTGTACAGATTCCAGAGTGTTGACTTCCAATTAGAAATCATATAAATTGTGAGGTTATTGTTCTTCAGTGATAGAGATTTCACTTGAAGATATTTTTGAAATGTCGAATTTGAGACATAAATCACAACAAAATTTCTTATCCCTAGATAAATATCCTTCTGATCCTTGTCCCTCCCTTATTCTTCCAGCTATAGATAAAACGAACAGTTTTGTGAGAAACAGTTTCTGCACTGATCATACAAATTCCTTTATATTCAACTTCATTTTGTAATGGAAGCTAAAGTTATATATATATATGATACATATCAACATTAAACTAGCAATATGCTTATCATAAATGAAAGTGGGAAGAAAGTGCTTGGTGAAGTTTGTTTTTCAGAGTTCCCTTTGCAGTATTTGAATAATTCTTTGAGACACTCAGCAGGATTTCTGAAGTATTTAATGGAATTGGAACAAGCTGGTAACACAGGATTAGCCTTAGTCAAAAACACATATGCTCAGATGGTAAATTACAATGTTTATGTTACAGTCTGAGTATACAAGTGTATTCAAATGCTGATGTCTCTCCCCCTCCCCCAGCTATAATCATGTCCTTGCATAACACAGCTAGCTCGATGCTGTGTTCTCCTTGCAAAACTCACATGGCAGTTACAGAGAAAACAAAGATTACTGATTAGCAAAGAACATAATCAGGTAGATTGACACTGTGCATGAAGCAACCATTTTCCTGGAACGTTGGACTGACACAAAAATTCTAAAGACAAAGTAGTATCACTGGATACTACCTTAGGCAGCTACAGGATCATGCTATTTTCTCTGCGTTGAAAATTGTACTGAGCATAAATGTGCAGATATTATCTTTACTGTGATAGAAAGAATCAGTTGGAAAGTTAAAAGCTTTTTTATGGAACTAGGAAGAAATGTATGCTGATATCTTTGGTAAGTTAAAAAAAAGCACAAAATATTGAAAATAAAGATAATGCATTGAAAAAATACTAACATTTTAACAGAATCGTTGCCTAATTTGATCGTTTGAATCATCTTCAGATATGTTTGTATGTCTGCTATGTTTTGATCTTAAAAGGTAGCACTTTAACAACTTTTAAAGGACAGCAAGGATATTGCAAGCAATTGCCGCTTGAATATATTGGCAATGAAAGTACTCTTTCATAGTTTTAGTGCATAATTTTAATATTATTATTTAAGGAAAGTATGATTACAGTAATTTAGAATATTCACTGAGTTCTCATGAATTTAACCTGTGTAATTTTCATGAATTTAGCTTTTATGGGATTCTCTGAAATAATAGTTTGTAGTATAGATAAATTTGGATAAGTATTTCTGAATACTATGGAAATGGTTACTAGCAGTGAGACTCCCTTAGGATAAATACTCATTTCATAATATACTCAGTATATTACTATTCATATTTACTTAGCTTTAAGTTCTATACTTGTTTTCAAATATATATGTAAAGTCTTGGTTGTAAGAGGTTTGTTGATAGTGATTAGAAAACTGGATCACTAAGTTAAATATCTTCACGTGCTTTGGTAGGACATAGCTATTTTAAAATAAGGAAACTCTCTATGAATTAGCCTGATTAAGTTTCTTGTTCATATAATCTACTCCTTTTACAACTGCAGGCATGACTAACATAATTGTTATATATTATTGTGTAATACACATAGGACAATTATTCAAATATTTTCAAATGACATAATTTCATAGTATGTATTCTACACAAGTAGCATAGCATTTAGTAATTTAATGCAACAGTATAACCCTTCTCTTGAGGAAAAATGGAAACGTTTACTCTAATTTTTATTTTTTAAAAATCCACTTTTTTAATGCTGGATTTTGCATGTATGTTACAATTTTCTGGAAAAAAAATCAGGGTATTTTTCTGAAATAATTGAAGAATACATATATTACCTTTTTGTGATAAATATCCATATTTCAATAGTAAATATGTGACTTGTTTTACTTCTAAAGTTCTTTGTTTCTCATGACATTCTTTATAATTCTTTGAAAAAGTAGGACTGACAATGATTTCTGAGTTCATGTGCAGAACAAAATACTGATTGCTGTAAAAGCTGGATTTCATCTCTGTCTTCCACTAGTTAAGAAAGTAATTTTCAGGTCAAACACAATAGTGATTAAGCTTTAATTATCTAGGTCCCTCATAGAAAGAGTTTAATTGATGTATAAATGTATAACATACACAGGCTCCTCATGCCTCATCCATTGCCAACAATATAGTATATACTTCTTTATACAATACAAGGATTATACTAGCTACTCTATACATGTAGTATCACTTAGTGATCACAATTGGGACTGGCAACTCCATTGCTAAACACTGCAGTCACTAGGTGAAACATTATGTGACTGGGAAAAGCTTATGACCTAATTTCCCCTGTGGTTGCTAACCAAGTCTCTGTGGTTGCTAAGTGAGATGATTATGACTTACTATTTTACTTCTACCTCCTCTATTAACTTTGCCTGTCACAGGTTAGTTGCAAATTACAACTGAATTGAAGGGCAATCACATGGCTGTAGGATCCTGTGATGGTTGGGAGGATTGGTCACAAAGCTACTTTTTTTATACAGTTATAGCTTCAAACAGTTGTTAAACAAGTCTGTAAGTAAGCAAGGCCTATCTATTTCCATATGCAGATATGTTGATTGTTTTGAATGGTTGTTGTTTATATGTTGTATATACAACTTGGTGATAATTCATACTATTATATTCCAGTGAATGATAATGGTAAAACAGATATGATTTTTTGATAAAAAGTATGCAACATTTTGAATAGATGAGAATAAGGCAAGAGACTACTGAAGAAATAAGCAATTTGAAAACCCCCAAATTAATGAAAATTGTAACTAGTGATATTTTCAAAAATATGACAAAAATAACCTACTCATATGTACATGTTGAAAAGGAATAAATATAATTGTAAAACCATTGAATTGATTGTTTATGATGAAAATCAGAGATAACATATGAAGGATTAAGATGAGAGGTATGAATGTGGAACAGATAATTTGCTAAATTGAAGAGAGTATGATTGATGTAAAACCAGAACAACTTGCAGGAATAGAAAGTATAGGTCCCAACAGTATGAATGGATACTTATTGTAAGGGAACAGGATGTGGAAGCCACTTGGAACAGAGTAAAAATATTTATCTAGAGCAGGGGTGTCAAACTCGCAACATCATGTGACGTGTCGCGACGTATCATGACTTTTTTTCCATTGCCGGCAATGGGGTGGGCGTGGTTTCGCCATGACACATCCAGCCTGTGGGCCGGCAGTTTGACACCCCTGATCTAGAATGCCACAGAACTGAATAGAATTATTATAATGGGAAATATGGAAAAGGTAGAATAATGAAGTAAAAAGGTTTTTAAGGTGAAAAAAAACATGTAGAAAGATACTATACAATATATGAAAACAAAAAGAGAATGATAATAGAGGTAGAAAAAAAAGCAGAGCTATTTTTAAACAAATAAAACATTTGGAAAATGCACTGGAAAAAAAAAAGAAACCTGCAACAGAATGAATGAAATTAAGAATTAAAGGAATGAAAAAATTGGGATGAAAATTTAATTACAGAATGCTGTTGAAAGTATTCTGAAAATTTTCATGGGAATCAAAGTTTATAGGTTTAAAAGTGGAAACGAAATTAATGCTATTAATGTTAATATTTAAGGAAAAAAAGAATGATGAAAATGAAGTAATAAATGCTGTATTAATGTTGGAAAATGCTAAGACTGTTCAATAAAATCAGATAAATACTAAATATGATTTATTATGGTTGGTTATAAAGTCAACCAGATGTTTAGATTGGATATGGCATTTTTATCCACCTACTGAGTCCTTCTCAAGGACCTGGAATAGGCAGATGTTGTTGTTTGATGTGTTAAAGATAGTCTCGCAGGATGTAAGCTGTTCCAAATATAGCTGCCTTTTGCATTTGACTGATTTTGTTTAAATGGTACTCCAGTTCTTTGGGGTTTGCCCCCAGGGTACCTATTGATACTACTTTTGATTTCTTTTGTCATAATTGTTTTATTTCTATGTGCAGGATTTTCTCCTGTTCTTTCTCTTTTATTCTGCTGTCCCCAGATACTATCATGTCCACTATTCAGATTTTTGTCTTTCTTATTGACAGTTGTTAAATCTGTGGCAGGTACTTCTCTGTTTGAATTCTAAAGTTCCAGAACACTTTAGCTTCTTCATTTTCTATTACTTTGTCTAATTTGGGAGTTCCACCAGTTCTTGCTTGCAAGCAGGTGGTATTTCTTCCAGAGCTTCCAATGAATCATTTTTGCTATTTTATCATGCTGTTGT
The DNA here is from genome assembly GCA_023970755.1 of Azemiops feae. Taxonomy (NCBI): domain Eukaryota; kingdom Metazoa; phylum Chordata; class Lepidosauria; order Squamata; family Viperidae; genus Azemiops; species Azemiops feae. The sequence goes on from JALGBA010000095.1 coordinate 311,290, forward strand.
TTATAATCAGCCTGTGTGACCTTCTTGCAGCCCCTAACTAGATGGTCCACTGTATTTTTGTAGAGGTGACATTTGCTATTTGCTATTGTCTTCTCAATTCTGGTTTTGTATGCATTTGTTTTTAAGGCTTGGTATTATGCAGCCAAAATTAACTGTCACTTTCTTCAACTTTCGTTCTCTTAGCCATTGCGAGGTATTCTTGTTGTCTGTTTTGCCTGCTTTTTTTTTTTAAAAAAAACCCCATACTGTCCATGTAATCCTTTGCTTTGCCATGTCTCTTTTTTATTCTTCATTTGGTCTTTCTTATAAACCAATTTAATGTTTCTTCAGTATTCAGTAAGCCTTCATGCTCTACTAGTTTCAGTGCATCTTCTTCACTCTCCTTTGGTTATTCTTCTAATGCCCTTCCTTCTTCTTCAACTGTCTGGTGTATTTGCAGCATCTGATACCTACCTATGCTCCTTGGTAAGTAGAATCTAAAGTAAGTAGAGTCTGTCAGTGTCACTGTGTGGATGAAGGGCATGATTCATAGTCATTTTTTTGGTCATTTTTCTTATCAAGGCTTGAGTCCATTCCACTATTCCAGCTGTGTATTTAATTACTGGAATTGCCTAAGTACAATTGCTTTGATGGTATTTTTTCCTCTGAGTTTGGACAGTAAGATCTTTTTTACTCTCATAATGTATTCACTTCTAACCTTCTTCTTGAGATCAGTTTTACATTGTCAGCCTAAAAGATAGCTAGGTCTTTTAGGCTGACAACAACTTCTCCATCCAGATTCTTCATGTTATTTCCATAGGACATCTTTCTTCAGTTTTCACTATTTTTCCCGTTGATAAGGATAGAATATTTGTACAGTCCAAACCTCATTGCAATATCTTGACTGTATATATGGACAAGGTTGAGCAGTTATTAATTTCAAATGGTGTTTTTCTATACAGCTATTATTATTTTTATTCCATCCTCTTTATTATTTGCATTTTTATGTTGTATTTCTGTCAAACACCATAATGAAAGGATTCAGTTCAATTTTAATTTTAAGTGCAATTAATATACACCTTTCTCTTAAGAGTTAAATGTAAATAGTGAAAAATATTCATGGTCATAATGTTTATTATTACTCCTAGAATCACAGGTATTTTAACCATTTATTAATTTTATCATTAATCTGCATTACGTAATGTGAAATAGTCCTGCTAGATATATTAATACAATTAACAGAACCTGATAAACAGATTTGAATATTTGTATGGAAACTACTTTTTATTTTATATATGGAATATCCATATTTATTTATTTATTAAATTTTTATCTTGTCTTTATTACTTTATGAAAATCTCAAGATGGCAAGCATACATAATACCCCTTCCTACTATTGTTTAATATCTTCATAGTTTTATCATTTTGATTATTTTAAAGAGGTACAAAATATCTACACAGAACGTTTCCAATTCCTGCCACATGTACATTTTGAATATTACATGATTGTCTAGCAAGACAACCCAGAGTTTGCACTATTACAAAACAGCTTCACAAAATTGTTTAATTGAAATGGAAATAATCCCATCAGAAATTATTTCAGCACAAGGAATACAAATATTTTTAATCCAATAAATAACATTAGTTGGAAATCTGTTTAAAAAATTAATTGGCACTATTGCAGTGTCAATAAAGCCATTTTATAAATGTTTGAATATATTGACAAAACATCTATCAATAATCTGATATTATTAGATTAGGTTGGAATCCGTTTAGTAAAGGCAATTGTGATAAATCATTGAGGATAGTCTAAGATGATAAATTTACATTTAACAAATGTATTAGGGGAAAACTTTAATAATTTTAGGATCATTTTCTGCTTTCAAAACCCTTCTTACCTGAACCTCACAGAATGTTAAGGAACAACCTCCTTTTTGAAATAACATATTTTATGTTTAAGGTAAAAACTTTTTAGAGAGTATTATGTTCTGTAAGACCATGACTTTTGAATTAATGTAGTGCCTCTGTAACAATATAAAGGCTATAGGAAAACAGTGACTTTTGGGAAAGCAGTTGCCTTAAAGCAGGCATGTCAAACTGCCGGCCCGCAGGCCGGATGCGTCACACCGAAACCGCGCTCACCCCATTGCCGGCAATGGGGAAAAAGTCCCGTGATATTGCAAGTTTGACATGCCTGCCTTAAAGCAATGTCCTTGTTTCTGGTAAATAAAACATCTTATAGTAAAAATGTATCTGTTGGGTAGAATGTTTACTTCAGGAATATATCAGGTCAGAAGTATGTGTAACCATAGACCCCCCCCCCCAAATTCAGACATAATTTTAAAAAGTAAGCTAAGCAAAATATATGTGCATGGTTCATATGTGATCTAGCTTGTGCACATGTCAAATGATGTAATTAGGGTGAAAAGATCATATATGGAAAGAGAAGCCACTTTTACATGTCCCATGCTGTATAATATTGTCTGACTCCTGGACTCAAATAAAAAGAAGGCTGCAGTGATTCAGAATAACAGAATAATGAAATAGAATTGGAAGGGACCTTGGAGGTCTTCTAGTCCAACTCCCTGCTCAGGCAGGAAACCCATTTCAGACAAATGGTTATCCAGTCTCTTCTTAAAAACCTCCAATGTTGGAGCACCCACAATTTCTGGAGGTAAGATGTTCTCTGTGATTGTGTCTTTATTCTGGTTTAGAAGAAAATTCCACAATATAGCAGCTAAGCTATATTTTTAGAAAATAAATAAAATAATTGTGTAAAACATTTCTTGAACTTTAGAGGCATGGTAGTTCATTTGAATAAAGACTCAGATTTATTCCATTTAAAAGCTAACTATCTGATCAACATCTATCTTCATATTTGTGCTATAAAACTAAATGTAACATGCAAAAATTAGAATTAAATTGCACTTTAAACCTTATTTATTGTCCCTGTGGAATCTTTTATTATGGGAATTGCATTATGCTGTTTCAATGAAGAATCCAACAATTTACAAGACTTTTCCAGTAAATCTGCCTAATACATTTTAATTTTAATAAGCCTTCCTATTTAATAACAATGTATTAAAAACTATACTGCACCAACTTGAGATTTCTTCCAAATCACTGTTGACAGCATTATTGCAGTAAGTTTGGAAACTGTAATAGAACTTATGGAATACTTCTTATCCAAGTTAACTGTAGACTGAGGTATTTATTAAAAAAAATTAAATCAGATTACATGCTATGGAGAGTTATATATATATAAATATGTTTGTGTGTGTGTGCATATATGTGTGAGTGCATGTGTCTGTATGCATATAAAACATGGAGAATCCTTCATTCTTAAAAATATTTTGTTGAAAAATTTATTTATTAATAGATCCCAAACTAAATTAAGTTCTTCAACTACAGTTATATTTTTTTACTATTGACATTTTTGAAATTAATAATGAAAATATCTGGATATTTGATTAGGCCAGAACATATTACAAGTGTATCACCATTATTAACAACATACCATATAATTATTAATGTCCACAATATCACGTTTAATTATATAATTTTAAAATGTGTTAATTAGTAGATAAGATAAGATAAGATAACCTTTATTGTCATTTTTTACTGTGGGCACGACACACATCAAAAATGAAATTTAGTTGCCCACTCTCAAAGTGAACACATACATGATACACACCTAAACATACTATATACAACATATACATATTTGTTTTCGTAGATTTTCACGGGTACAGGTATGCAGGTCTTGGCATATTCGGGTCTTTTCCCGTGTAAGATTGAGAGTGTCTTGGCGACGTTTCAACGAGGTCCCACTCGCCATCTTCAGGCTGGTGTCTTCGGCTTTGTGCTTGTGCGAGCAAAGCGTGATCGGAGCTGCCGTCCTTCTATAAATACTGGAGGGGGTGTGTGGCGTGTTGGCTTTGTAGCTATAAGCGGGTTGGTTGGCTGTGTTGTTACATCTTGATTGGTAATTTGCTTACATCAATTCCATCTTCCAATCAAGATGTAACAACACAGCCAACCAACCCGCTTACAGCTACATCAGCTAATTTGCTTACATCAATTCCATCTTCCAATCAAGATGCAACAACACAGCCAAACAACCCACTTACAGCTACATCAGCTAATTTGCTTACATCAATTCCATCTTCCAATCAAGATGTAACAACACAGCCAACCAACCCGCTTACAGCTACAAAGCCAACACGCCACACACCCCTCCAGTATTTATAGAAGGACGGCAGCTCCGATCACGCTTTGCTCGCACAAGCACGAAGCCAAAGACACCAGCCTGAAGATGGCGAGTGGGACCTCATTGAAACATCGCCAAGACACTCTCAATCTTACATAGGAAAAGACCCGAATACGCCAAGACCTGCAAACACATACATACTATATAAAACATATGTATAGACCTACACCCCTACATAGTATAGAGTATATCCACTCCCCTGAGTGGTTATATTTTTGAATTCTTAGTAATATCAGTCTGATCAACCCAGTTCCTTGTTTTTCCTTAGGGAGAATATAAATTTCATCCAAAAAATTAATTTCAGTCTTCAAAGTCTTTAATTCTTTAAAAAAAACCAAAAATGTTCAGATTGATAATTAGATAGATTGCTTTGGCAATCTATAATAATAATATTAGTCTAAACAAAAAGAAATGTATATAGTTTTATTTTTTGAAAGATATAGCATGAACCTAGTCAAGGTCCCAACAAGTACCTAATATTGAATTATTCAATATTTTTTTATTTATCAAATAAAATTTTAAAGAGAAAAATTCCAAAAATAATTTGACTACAGAAAAAGTAATGGTCAAATGAAAAGGACAATAGAAGGGGAAAAAAGTAACATGAAGGTTAAAAAAAAAATCATAATTACAAATAAAATTAAAAAACCCCTAAAAGGTGTAAGGGAGATACCTAAACCAGACTTACCCACTTTTTCTTCCTAACTGGTTGGCAATACAGACTATTTCAAAGTTAAATTACAAACTAACTAAATAAAAATACTCTATTTCAGCAATATGCAAGTCACTCACTCCATATACAAAGTTAGTCAAAAAAATTACAGGATAAAAGGGAAAAAATCCACTGTTCTCTGACAATAATCAACTTCTTAGTAGTTTTTAACAGCCCTAGAAGGTAATTCAGAAAAGACTGTTAATCTTTTCCCAGCCTATCCCAGAATAGTTCCTTCAAGAAAGTAGAAAGCTGTAAGATATTATCATATGTAGAAAAACATCATCGCAACAGGATTCAAATTGAAAAGAATTAAATCAAATTAAATCAATATAAAAGGGAGAAAAAATGACATTGCCATAGGTGTATACTATAGGCCACCCAACCAAACAGAGGAAATAGATGAACTTTTTGCTAGTCAGCTAACTAAGGTATGTAGGAAGCACATCACAATAGTAATGGGGGACTTTAACTACCCTGACATCAACTGGGAGACAAACTCTGCACCAAGTGGAAGATCAAACAGATTCCTGACAAACCTAACAGACAACTTTGTCTCCCAAAAAGTAGAGAAGGGAACTAGGGGATTAGTCATTCTGGATCTAATTCTCACTAACAGAGATGAAATGATAGAAGGTGTTGAAGCCACAGGAACCTTGGGAGGTAGTGATCATGTAATATTGGAATTCAACATTATGGAAGCACAAGCAATAGAATACAGTCAAACTAGAGTCTTGGACTTCAAGAGAGCTAATTTCAATAAACTTAGAGAGGGCTTGGGAAGGACTTCATGGATGAGACTCCTCAAGGGGAAAACAGCTCAAGAAGCTTGGGAAATTTTGAAAAGCGAGATAATAAAAGCCCAGTCTAGCACAATACCAACAAAGAGGAAAAATAACAGCTCTCAAAAGAGACCAGCATGGCTGCATAAAGAACTCTCTGATAAATTGAAAGATAAAAAGGACAAGTATAGAAACTGGACAGAGGGGCACATAACAAAATCAGAATATCAACAAATAGCCCGAGCCTGCAAAGATGAAGTGAGGAAAGCTAAGGCTCATAATGAACTAAGGCTTGTAACCAAAGTCAAAAATAACAAAAAAAAGTCAAAAATAACAAAAAAAGCTCATGTAAAAAAACAAGAAAAAAAGTGAAGGAAATGATTGGTCCATTAGTGGGTGAAAGTGGCAAGAAATGACAAGCAATAGGGAGAAAGCAGAACTATTTAACTCATTTTTTGCATCTGTCTTTACACAAAAGGAAAAAACAGACCAACCTATCAAAAATAGTGCCATAAAAAACAGAATAGAAACACAAGTTAAGATAGGCAAGAAAATGGTAATTGAGCACCTGTCCAGCCTAGACGAGTTCAAATCACCAGGACCAGATGGATTACACCCCAAGGTTCTCAAGGAACTGGCAGATGTGATCTCAGAACCACTGAATTATATTTTTCAAAGATCTTGGAGCACTGGGGAACTACCAGAGGACTGGAAAAGAGCTGATGTAGTTCCCATCTTCAAAAAAGGAAAAAAAATGGATCCAGGAAATTACAGACCTATCAGCCTGACCTCAATACCTGGGAAGATTCTGGAAAAGATAAACAACGAATCAGTGAACACCTAGAGGCAAACAAAATCACTACTAAAAGCCAACATGGGTTTGTCAAAAACAGATCATGCCAGACAAACCTTATTGCATTCTTTGACCAAGTGACAAAATTAGTGGATCAGAGGAATGCTGTGGATATAATTTACTTGGACTTCAGTAAGGCATTTAATAAAGTAGATCACAACCTACTACTCGATAAGATAGAAAAATGTGGGTTAGACAGCATCACCACCAGATGGATTCGTAGCTGGCTGACCGGCCGTATTCAGCGTGTGGTCCTCAATGGAATCGCATCTACATGGAGGGAAGTGTGCAGTGGGGTGCCCCAGGGCTCTGTTCTGGGCCCAGTGCTCTTCAACACTGGGGCCAAGATGGAGGACAGGCAGCAAAGGCTGTAAAGAGCTCCTCCAAAAGAAAAAGCTTTCTTTTCTTTTCTTTTCTTTTCTTTTTATTTTAACTTTTTAACTTTTAACTTTTTAACTTTTTAACCCCTTTTAACATTGCATTTTAAACCTGTTTTAAACCTTGTTTGATATATACCGGAGAGGCCAGTATATATTGGAAACAGAAGCCACCGGAGAAGGACGGAGGCATGGGTAAAAGAAAGAAGCACCTTGGCACCAGCCCGGGATCTCTCCTACCAGTGAAGAATGCAAAACAACCAAAAATTGAGGAGCACTTTGCTGGCAAGAGACTTGTAAGTAAAACTATCCCCCCCTTCATTTCCAACAAGCCGGAGAGATTAGAACGGGACCTGCAAAGAGATCTGATAAAACAGCAGATACTGGACTTTCCCGATCTGGGGGGAGGGGAGCAAAATGACAGCTATTTTCACAAACAACGAGTCCAGCTACAGCCGGCATGGAGACTAAGATAAAGACTAAAAAGGTTAACAACAACAATCTAACTCAGAGTGGAGAGAGCTTACCATGGGAGAATACAACAGAGTTCATGGCAAAGCAATGTCTTCTCACAGCGCAAACGGTAGTCTCAATATTTGAACAACTAATAACCATTCAACATGGTATAGAGACATTGAAAAAAGATATAGCTGTTCTGCTCCAGGCACAGCATTGGGCTATAGGCGCCCCCACTGAAAATGAGCACCGACCCTGGGAAACAGACAGAGAGCCTGCTGTAAAGTGGCAGCCCACTCAGAAAAACAGTTCTTCTACTGCTAAGGCAACAAGAGGAGGAGGTATTAATAGAGAAGTTTCATGGGAAGACAATAAAGCACCCCACCTACAATCGCACCAATCACAGCAATCACATCGCTCACTACAAACACATCAGGTTGTGCTGAGAATCCAAATGAATAGGCTTAATCATGGTCGCTGGAATTCCAAGAGTGCTATACTAAATTCCCTAAGCCAGCTTCTTCACTGTCACTGGGGGCAGATTGATCTACATACTGCGGAGTGGCTCCCTGAGGCCCCAAATTGGAAGCTGATATTTCTCTCCTTTAAACAGCCCACCATACCGCTGATGCTATTTAAAATGAAGGCTCATCTAGCCTCCTTTCAAATCTCTCCCATCAGAGTTTTTGGCGAGGAAAGGGTTAAACCCTTAATTGTTAACATGTGAGCTCCCAAGGTTGTCATCTCTTCCGCATTCTCAACCCTGGGAAAGGGAGAGGGAAAAAAAGGGAGTAAGTCAGCCCCATTTGGAGAAGATGTACTTAATAGCACAGAAACAGAAACAGGACTTATTAATGCTTTTGGCGCTCTCCCAAGGAGTGAACAAGATAACATACTAATCAAGTTAGAAAACCTAAAGAAATCCTTATTGGTCACAATCGATACGGCCGAACCACTTATTGATTTGGTTTCCCCTATAATTGAGCCTCTTACTTTTCCCCCAGGGGGCAAGAGTTTGCAAGAATATGAGTTCATGGAAAGCAGAAGCCAAGATACACAGGGGCCAGTAGAGGCCCCAATAGAGAAGGAGATGCTAGCATCCTTAAGTGACTTTCCGATGATACTTTCTGCAACACATCAATCTCTCTCGAGAGAGAGAGAGAGGACTCACATCAGTGCCATCATTGCAAACCCGAATGGAACATGACCTAATAACCCCCTGCTCTACACCTAGAGAAGAGGCTCCGGAATGGCAAGCCTTGTTAGCTGGTGCTAAATCTTCTTACCTCGAACAAATTTCCCATGAGCCTTCACAGAATTTTGATGGGGCTCCTCTCCTTTTAGAGAAGGCCAATTTCGTGCAGGACAACACTTCAAGCCATTGCAACAATTCTACAACTTCCCTTTGTATAAATCAAATCTCCTGACGAGCTGCAAAAGATGATCCCCTCTCCATTATAACCTGGAATATAGCGGGCTGGTCTGTGCCATCAAAAGACCAACATTTTCTTGACTATATATCGCAATTTGACATTCTCTTTTTACAGGAAACCTGGGCCCCTACAGAGATACAGTTAGATGGTTACTGGGGTAACTCTATTCCAGCAGTTCCAAGTAAGGTGGCTGGGAGAGCTAAAGGGGGCATTGTGACATTAGTGAACACATTTTTGCATTTTAAATGTGCACCATTGCCACCTCTTCAGCCATGGGTTGTGACCACCCTACTTTTATTTAAACAGGTGGAGATCTTGCTTTTTAATATCTATATTCCCCCACTCAACAAGAATAATCTGATCAATAAGATTTGGGAGGGTATAGAAGATTTTATCCTGGGCTGCTTAGACAAATATCCCACAGCAGCAATAATTATTGGGGGGGACTTAAACGCTAGGATGGGCCCAAGCGATCAAGCATTATTCAATCAATTTAAGATCTATTATGAAGAGAATGTACCAGGAGAACCCCTGTTTGCCAGACAATTTAAAGACACCAAGGCAAATGGGCAGTTCTGTGTGTAAGACAGATGACTGTACGCTTGGACCTTTGTATCCTTAATGGTTCCACATGGGATGACTACCCAGCAGATTATACGTATCGGGGAGCAGGAAGAACATCCACAGTTCATTATTGGATAGTATCATACGGCCTCCTGAAGTTCCTGCAGAAGATGGAGGTAGACTCGCGACTGGAAAGCGATCACGATCCACTAACCCTTACTTTTACATTACACCAGAAACTGCTAAGGGCTGGCTCAACCTATCTACCCAGGTTAGAGAACCACAATACCCAGATAAAAATTAAATGGACAGAGAAAAATGCAATGGAAGTTACTAAATGGATGTTAGCCCCAGAAACCATAGAACTACATACATCTCTATTAAGGAATAAGTTTGAAGGATCATACTTAAAGGGGTTTGAAACTTTAATTTTAAATTTGAAATCGGTTCTCACTAATAGAATACTAGCTCACCCCAAAAAGCCGGTTTTAAAGAATAAAAAATGGTTTGACAGGGATTGCGTGCAACTAAAAAAAACATATAATAAGGAATACAGAAAAAGTAAAAATGCCCCTTCTGAGGATCACACTCACTGCTTAAAGCAGTTGAAGGCACAATATAAGACTCTTCTAAAAGAAAAGAAAAGGGCGGCTCAGATGGAGTCTTGGCATAGACTAATTGCATCAGTCAGGACAAAAAATACATCCCTTTTTTGGCACATCACCAGAGGATTGAGGAAATCTCCCCTACCTCCAACTAATCAGGTACCGATTCATGCCTGGGAAGAATATTTTAGAAAGCTTTATGCAGACCCCGACTATGTAACTTATGAGAGCCAAATTAATTTGGACCAAACCCCTTATTGGCCCCCTGTTACACCAGGCGAGATATCCCGATTGATTGGAGCCCTCAAGGCTAATAAGGCACCTGGTGTTGACAATGTCCTGCCAGAAATAATAAAAAATAATCCCAGTTGGTGGGCTTCACTTTTAGCATCTCTGTTTACATATATAGATAGAACGGGCCATATGCCAAGAGATTGGGGATTAGCAATTATCATACCAATCTATAAAAAAGATAGTAGAAATGACCCTGGCAATTATAGACCCATTAGTCTTCTGAGTGTTATTAGTAAAATGTATGCCAAACACCTAAACTATAAACTTCAGGATTGGCTAATTTTGGGGGGGATAATTAAAGATGAACAAGCCGGTTTTAGAGAAGGAAGATCAACAGTGGATCATATCTTGGTACTTCACCATCTAGTACAAAAATACACACATAAAAAAAAATCATTTTGTGGCCTTCCTTGATTTTAAGCAGGCCTTCGACTCAATATCTAGGAACTCCCTATGGGAGAAATTAGAAGGCACTATCGATAAACGCCTTCTTTTCCTCATACAAAAATTGTATGCCAATTCCACCTTGAAAGTGAGGTGTAATCCTCAAGGGACCTTAACCGGCTCAGTAAGGGTACAAAAAGGGGTATGGCAGGGTTGCATCCTGTCCCCCTCCCTTTTTAACTTCTATATCAACCCTCTGATCGATCTCTTACAGAACCCTGATCTGCATCCACCCAACCTAGCACATCGCAAAATCCCGATCCTTCTATATGCCGACGATGCGGTCATTATTTCTCAAACTGAAGAGAGCAATTAGGGCAACACTCGGATACTGCAGACAGAATAAGTTGGTCCTTAACTTTGATAAATCAAAAAATTTAGTTTTTGCTAAAAGACCCAGCCAATACTCCTGGAAAATAGAAGGACACAGTTTGGAACAAGTTAGAACATTTAGATACCTTGGGGTGGTTTTCCACTCGCAGGGGACATGGAGGGCACACCTGGATCATGCATTGCAAGCAGCCAATAGGTCCTTGAATGCAATCAGGCATTACTTTTACACAGGCGGAGGTCAATTGGTACCTGCTGCCTTAAAACTTTTCGAGGCCAAAACATTGGCGCAAATTCTATATGGGGCAAAAACAGGAATCCTTGCCAAGAAAAACTTGCTTGAAACCATACAAACCAAATTCCTGCGAGCCATCTTAGCTGCACCCAAAGGAACCCCAAATGCCCAATTAAGAATTGAGACAGGCATGCCCCAAATTCAGGTAAGAGCCTGGAAGATGATGATCATTCACTGGCTTAAAATGTATTTCTTTCCAGAGGGACTGTCCCCGTTAGTGCTGACTGACAACTTCCCCTCCCCCTGGAAGCAGGCGATAGATCATAAACTGGGCTCTTATGGGCTCTCTTCGGTATTCCTAATGTCCCTAGGCTTTGATCAAGCAAAGGAGATAATATCCAATAGAATAAAGGACATGGAGTTCCAAGAAGAACTAAATAGGTTGCCTTGCCACATTAGGGATAGAATCAAACAGGGTGTGTGGGAACTGGCAAAATATCTGAATGATCTGACCTTCCCAAAACAGAATAGCTTTCTTCAGAGCCAGATTTAACATTCTTCCCTCAGCACTCCTCCAGGGCAGGTATAAGAGAACACCAATAGCAGAACGGGTATGTATATGTGGTAAAGGAGAAGTCGAAGACATCTCACATGTTTTATTGTACTGTGAGTTATACCGAGTTTATAGGTCAGCATTTATTCTTCCCTTATTAGAGAGATTGCCAGGGAGGGCAGACAATTTTTATGTAGGCTTTCTCCTCCAGGACTCAAACCCTTCTATCACGCATGCAGTGGCAAAATACTGTGTTGCAGCAATGTCCACAAGAAAAAAATTGGTTACAGATTTATAGCCGTCAACTTGTGCCAATTTTTTGGAGATATCTCTAATAATTTTTGGAACATTACATTTACTCACACACTTATCGGCTTTCCACTCACGTAAACTAGGGAGTGACCCTAACATTTTGAGAACATGTATTTTTTTTAACAGGGATGTTATTATTTATTATTAATGTCAGTACTATTTTTATTTTATATTTTTCTTAATATATTGTAAAAAGTGATGTCTATTGCTGGTCTATGACCGTAATAAAGTTATTATTATTATGCTCTTCAACATCTTCATCAACGATTTGGACGAGGGGATAGATGGGGAACTCATCAAATTTGCGGATGACACCAAGCTGGCAGGAATAGCCAACACTCCAGAAGACAGGCTTAAGATACAGGAGGACCTGGACAGACTTGAACACTGGGCACTATCTAACAAAATGAAATTCAATGGTGAAAAAAGTAAGGTTCTAATTTAGGCAAGAAAAAACCAAATGTACAGGTATAGTATAGGGGGTACCTTGCTCAATAGTAGTAAACTGTGAGAGGGATCTCAGAGTCCTAGTGGACAATCACTTAAATATGAGCCCAGCAGTGTGCTGCAGCTGCCAAAAAAGCCAACACAGTGCTGGACTGCATTAAACAGAGGATAGAAATCAAGATCACATGAAGTATTAATACCACTTTACAATGCCTTGGTAGGCCACACTTTGGAATACTGCATCAGTTTTGGTCACCACGAGTATTAAAAAAGATGTTGAGACTCTAGAAAGAGTGCAGAGAAGGGCAACAAAGATGATTAGGGGACTGGAGGCTAAAACATATAAGAAACGAAGGTTGCTGGAATTGGGTATGTCTAGTTTAATGAAAAGAAGGACTAGGGGTGATGTGATAGCAGTATTCCAATATCTCAGGGGTTGCCACAAAGAAGAGGGAGTCAAGCTATTCTCCAAGGCGCCTGAGGGCAGGATAAGAAGCAATGGATGGAAACTAGTCAAGGAGAGAAGCAACCTGGAACTGAGGAGAAACTTCCTGACAGTTAGAACAATTAACCAGTGGAACAACCTGCCTCCAGAAGCGGTGAATGCTCCAACACTGGAAGTTTTTAAGAAGAGACTGGACAGCCATCTGTCCAAAATGGTGTAGGGTTTCCTGCCTGAGCAGGGGGTTGGACTCGATGACCTGCAAGGTCCCTTCCAACTTTTTTATTATTATTATTATTATTATTATTATTATTATTATTATTATTATTATTATTATTATTATTATTATTATTATTATTATTATTATTATTATTATTATTGTTGTTGTTGTTGTTGTTGTTGTTGTTGTTGTTGTTGTTGTTGTTGTTGTTGTTGTTGTTGTTGTTGTTGTTATAAATCTAGATCAAACTTAGTGCTGGATCTGCAAAAATCTCTTTGATCCATTTTAATCAATTCCTGTACATACTTCTTGCTTTATGGCTACTAGAGATTTCTTATTACTTGCATGGAAAATTAAAGATATAAAGATGTTTAATATAAACATACAGTATATAACACATTAGCTAAATTTTGTCAGGCTGTCATTTTTTTCAAGTTTTTCTTTTCATTCTCAACATTTGAATTCTTTTCTAGCATTATCCCCAGAGATAGGCTGGGAAAAGATTAATAGCCTTTCTCGAGTTACCTTCTAAGAGCTGTTAAGAACTACTAAGAATTTAATTCTACCATCTGCACTGCATCTAATTTTCTTTCAAGACCTCAACTTTTAATGTAGATTTTGTTAGATGTCTACTTACTGAATGCATCATGACAAGCATCTTAAAATTATAAACAATTTTCTTATGGTAATTTAAGATTTAATCTCTGGGAAATATTTCCCAAAGATATTCAAGCAGGCTATCAGCTAAATGTAGATAAATTCTAGAAGTTAAGCATACCAGTACTGGAGTGGCTGGATAAACAACTGATTAGAATTTTCCTATGTCCTCAGATGATGAAGCAATGCAAATGGATAAAATTTCTTACACTTACAAGAGGTTTCTCTTTAGTTACTAAATAAAAAATGAATTAAAGTTTCTACTGAATGAGTGGTTCAGATGTAATTTTTAGCAGCTCACTAAGACAGGGAAATAAAGAGTAGTTCCTCATGTTGACATGTTGGCCAGAAGTCAAGAGTGAATTGATGCTGAATGAAAATTAGTGACCAAGACAAAGTACATCCCTTAGGGTGTTTTTATCAGAGAGAGAGAGAGAGAGAGGAATTAGAATTCACACTGGAAAGTAAATACCTGGAGGGAAAGTAATGAGTTGAGAAAGGAGAGACTGAGAAAAGTATAGTTGGGTAGAATTGATAAAATCCTCAAAAAGGTAAAGGTAAGAAGTTCAAATAAAGCTGTATCTGGATGTAACTGAAACAAAGATGAGTTTTAAGAGTAGGAAGATGTGGAAAACTTGTAGATATTTTGCAATTCCACTTAACCTAATACATTTAATGTGTCTATTTTCCACCTTAGTAATTGTTGACAACTAGCTGTGATGGAAATAGGCTACTTCTAAAGGCCCATTTAACACCATCACCTTTAGTGAAGATCAGCATGTTTTATATAAAACGATACAGCATTTTAATTTTAAAAAGTGTGTGACTTTGTGCACTTGATAAAGTGATATTTAGCCCAGCCTTGCCCAGTCAAGTGTGTCTGAAGATATATTTGGGAATGAATAATCCAAACCCATCTATAAAAGACCAGGTTAAGAAAGATTGACTTGACCTATAAAGCTCAGGCTGCAATAGTAACTTTATTAGCTTCTTGATTGCCAAAAGACTTAACCCTGCAATATTTTCTTTTGCCAAACAGAGAATTGTCTGTTTTTTAAGCTTACATTACTAGAATAAAAATCAAAGTCAAATGCATTGAAACAAGGAGATTATTAATATCAGTGTACTATGCTATCCATGCTAATTTTATTTTAAATGCTCCCTTATGATGATGAAAAAGAAGGACACAGTTGTTCTAGGTTTAGTTTCCATCTTGGGATATAATAATTAAGACATGCTTACTGTATTTAGAGAATACAATTTTAAAATATAAATTTATTACCATCTGGCTTTAGGCAATGTCTACTGTGATAGTTATTTAAAGATAAATGAAGTAGGCTTGGCATCAACTAGTTTTGGTTAAACTTGTGATTCCATAATGCCATTAGTGAAAATCATCTAAACAAGCATGCTCTTCAAAAATTATGAGTTTATTTTCTAAATGGTTTTGTGGCATTAGCTAGAAATTTGAGCTAGCAATACATAGGACAGAAAAATATGAAATTAATTTCCATTTATATGCATATTGTTCTCATATAATATTTTGTTTAATTTACCCTGAATGTAAATCTATATGTAGTGTGCAGTTGGCCCAAATACAATATAACTGATCTGGCTACTTGAATATAGCAATTATCTAAAGCTTAAGTGTTTTAGGATTAGTACTGGTTAAGTCGGTAAGAGATGGATATTTTTCAGTACAATGTTTTCTATCACAATTGCAAGAGCAGCAGGCATCTGGCAGCTTTCTTTGGAGTCATGGCTTATCTGAGGCAGCAATTATTATACTGTGGATTAAACTTGCTATTTTTTATTCAAGAGGAAGAGTATGATACTGGATATACGTGGGTGCTTCTGTCTTTAAGGATCTGGTTACAAAAAACAACAACAACCCTGCAGGAGATAGCCTGGTACTGGTCCACAGATCAGGGATTGGGGACCCCTGTTCTAAAGGATAACACTTTTATTCCTGGAATAAAAATATCTTCTGCATACTATTTGGAATATTAATTTTTCTACTAGTTAACACATAAAGTATAGGCCCTGTAAACTAATTTGGGAGTATTTAACACTGCACAGGAAGAAACAATTCATATATTTCAAATTCTTCTGTAAGGTAAAATTTTCCATGTATTTAATAGCTATTTATTTAACTTTATTTACTATATTCAAATGCTATATTAGAAGAGGGCAAATGTAGAAATGTGAAAAACAGCAGGTTTCCTATCTTTGCTGAAGACCTGCATGTCATAGTAAATGTAATTGCAATTGTTTGGATTACTGACAACTGGCTGGGTTAACAGTAATAAAACAAATTATATAGAATACAGCGCCTAGCACATACAGTAGAACTAAACAAACTTGAGTGATTCTTCCTTAAAATTCTGTGTAGATACAGATACATCATAGCCATTTATATTACCAGGGGTAATGATTGTTAAAACAAAGAACAAATTATTCTATCTTCCCACTGTATTCCCTTGAGAAGATCTTAAGGAGGTTTTTGTGATGCATCACAATTACATATTATCTGGCAATGCAGATGAATACCACTATATTTTGGTAAAAACAAAGGATTGAAGGGTAGCATTGTGTAGCCAGATATATGTAGACTTATTGCATAGTTTTTCTTGTTAAATTACCTTTTTTTAACTGAAACAAAGTTAGCATCCTAAATCAAAAGTGAAAAGAAGAACATACAGCATTATGTGTCTTTGTAAAATCTTCATTGTACAGAAAATGGAAACTGGGGGAAATAAAGGGGCACACAAACAATTGGTTAGATTTCAACATAGAAACTTCTTAAGATAATCTCTCTTCTTTGGAAAATCAGTCCTATATTGAGAATCTAGAGAACAACAGAAGATGGAAGGAAGGGGAACAGGAGGGAGCTATCAGTCACAGTTTAAATCTCAAGTTGTTTACACTTTTTTCCATAAAAAAAATCTGTTGGGTTTTCCCCCCCTGAGTTTTGAACACTTGTTTTGTGTTTACTGTTTAGCTTCAGAACATACATAAGTTTAATACTGTGCTTCTGGAAGGTATCTCTAAAAGTTAAAAAAAAATGCTGTTCCAGTCAGCTGTGCGAGACTATTCAACCCACATATAGATGATGGAGATATTCAGTCAGCCTTCCTTAAAACATTTCTTCATTGTCTAACTAAATTTGTTTATGGAAAAGGAAGTGAGAGTGATTCTGAGGATAGATGCCAGTCCATAATTATAAGTACAGAAACAGCAGCCTTTTCTCCAAGCTAAGAGGAAATGCTCAACATCTATAGTAGGCTACCAAGGTTTGCTCAGAAAGAACCAAGAGTCTGATTTGGAAGAACAACAGAGAACTCCAGTGAAGCTACCTTATCCTTTTAATTAGAGGTTTTTTTTGTCTATTTTTCTTATCACATAGGGTTGGCTTTTTCTATATAGATGCTTTCTGATTTCTCAATACTTATGCTGTGAACCAAAAATAATCATTATAAGTTTCATGAAATTAATATTTAAAGACAAAAAGATCTGAAACTCTTGCATTTAAACACATCATTAAAGTTGTATTCTGTATAACCACTCTTTAAAATATGAACATTTAATTTTTATTTCAATATCTTGAAAGGTTACTATTCCTCTTCTTAGTTTCCTTTCATATGGAAGAATAGTCATTGGAATTACATGCCAGGCTATTTTTACCATCATACAAAATAAACATTTATAGGAAAGAAACAATTTGTCTCTGTGGTAATTGTGGAGAGTTTCATAACTCATGCAGACAGTGTTCGGATTATAATGTAACCAACCTCTGCTAACATTGCCAGGATTTTATTAAAGGGAAATCTCATAGGTAGGTTTGCTGGTGTATTTCCAATTATGCTGCAGATTTATTAATACTTGATGTTATACCATTTCATAGTTATTTTCTTGTAAGGTTTTTAATTCATTTGATTAGAAATTATGAAATGTATGTGTCCCAGATTGTTATGTGCCCTTCTTTCCATTTTTTGTATTTGTCCTTTTTGTCTTTCAGTTTGTCAGACAGATCTTTGTGCAGCCATGCTGGTTTCTTCTTGAATTTGTTTTTCTTTTTCAGTGGTATTGTGCTGATATGGGCTTTTATGATCACATTTTTCAGGGTTTCCCACACTTCTTGGGTTGTTTTCCCTTTTAGGATTTTTATCCATGGGATTTTTCCTAGGTTCTCTCTGAGTTTGTTAAAGTCAGCTCTTTTGAAGTTTAAGACACTGGTTGGATTGTTTTCTATTGCTAGTGTTTGCATTATATTAAATTCCAGTATGACGTGGTCACTTTCCCCCAAGGTTCCAGCAACTTCAACTTCCTCTATCACTTCTTCTCTGTGAGTAAGAATTAAGCCCAGTATAGCTTTACGTCTAGTTCCCTCCTTCATCTTTTGGATGACAAAGTTGTTGGCTAGGTTGGTTAGGAATCGGTTTGATCTTCCACTTGCTGCAGAGTTTGTCTCCCAGTTGATATCTGGATAGTTGGAGTCTCCCATTACTACTGTGGTATGCTTCCTACATACATTTGTTAACTGGTTGGCAAAGAGTTCATCTATTTCTTCTGATTGGTTGGGTGGCCTCTAATATACACCTATGGGAATGTCACTTTTTTTCTTTTATATTGACCCATATACATTCTGGAGAAATTTTATCTTTGATCATGTGCATTTCTGTAGATATGTAGTGTTCTCTTACATATAGTGCAACTCCCCCTCCTCTTTTTGTAGACCTGTTTCTTTTGAACAATTTGCATCCATCCATCAGTCCATTTCATTCATGGGTTTCGTCCCACCAGGTTTCTTTAATGCCAACTATGTCATACCCTCCCTTGTGTACTATTGCTTCTAGTTCACCCTGTTTGTTCCCCAAGCTTTGAGTATTTGTATATAAGCATTTAAGACTTTTATGCCTGTCCGTGGGTATGTTTCCTGCATCTCCTGATTGTTGTTTGAGTTTTTCTTTTTTCTCATCACTGCCTACCTCATTGTTTGATTTGTTTTCTTGTGATTTATGATTGGTTTTGGGTTCTACAGATTCTAAAGATTGGTCACCCTTCCCCCTCAACTTTAGTATTCCTGCC
Organism: Azemiops feae; assembly: GCA_023970755.1. Taxonomy (NCBI): domain Eukaryota; kingdom Metazoa; phylum Chordata; class Lepidosauria; order Squamata; family Viperidae; genus Azemiops; species Azemiops feae. The sequence goes on from JALGBA010000095.1 coordinate 330,343, forward strand.
AGCTTAGTGTCATCTGCAAATTTGATGAGTTCCCCATCTATTCCCTCATCCAAATCACTGATGAAGATGTTGAAGAGTACTGGGCTTAAAACAGCCTTAGGGTACCCCACTGCATACTTCCCTCTATGTAGATGCAGTTCCATTGAGGACTACACATTGAGTGTGGTTGGTCAGCCAGTTACGAATCCATCTGGTGGTGATGCTATCTAACCCACACTTTTCTATCTTATCAAGTAGTAGCTTGTGGTCTACTTTATCAAATGCCTTACTGAAGTCCAAGTAAATAATATCCACAACATTCCTCTGGTCTACTAATTTTGTCACCTTATCAAAGAATGCAATAAGATTTGTCTGGCATGATTTGTTTTTGAAAAATCCATGTTGGTTTTTGGTTATGACTTTGTTTGCCTCTAGGTATTCACTGATTCATTGCTTGATTATCTTTTCCAGAATCTTCCCAGGTATTGAGGTTAGGCTGATAGGTCTGTAGTTTCCTGGATCTATTTTTTCTCTTTTTTGAAGATGGGAACTACATCAGCTCTTTTCCAGTCCTCTGGTAGTTCCCTGGTGCTCCAGGATCTTTGAAAGATGTAGTTCAGTGGTTCTGAGATCACATCTGCCAGGTTCTGAAGAACCTTGGGATGTAATCTATCTGGTCCTGGTGATTTGAACTCGTCTAGGTTGGACAGGTGCTCACTTACCATTTTCTTGCCTGTTTTAACTTGTGTTTCTAATCTGTTTTTTACAGTACTGTAAAAAACTGATAGGTTGGACTGTTTTTCCCCTTTGTGTAAAGACAGATGCAAAAAAATGAGTTAAGTAGTTCTGCTTTCTCCCTGAGTAGTTCTGCTTTAGCCCTGGAAATATTGAAATGACTTTGTTAGGATTAGAGAAAAAACATATCTAGTTGGCCATAAATCAGGAATACTTTGATTCAGAATTCTTCCTATTCAATCTTTAGCTAGATGTCCTTGGGCAACTTAGTGTTACTTAGTTTAATGGTCCTTCTCTAACATAAGAAAAACAATGTTCTTGTAAAACTTATAAATGCATCAGATTTGTGGATCAATTTTGCCATATTTAAGAATAAGTAAATTATGATTGTTGGTAATATATATTGCTGTGTTTAGTGAAAATTAATGCAACAAAATTATAACAGGAAGATGGGGGCAAACCTCACCCCAGGGAGCAGGAGGTTCCAAAGGACCGGCATTACAGCAGAGAAGGCACTTCTCCTGGATCCCACCAGTTGGACTTCCTTGACTGACAGGATCCTCAGTAGGCCTCCTCTGCAGGGCATGAATAGAGTGGGCTTGTCTTGGTGGGATGAGATGATTCATCAAGTAATTGGACTTATGCCATGGAGGGCTTTAAAGTTCATGATCAATAACTTGACATAAAGCAACATACATTTTTATATCTAAATTGTTAATGTAGAGTTTGTGTGGTTGAATGTGTGGATTATTTTATTTTGCTTAAAATATATGAGTTTGTCATATAGGTATCATTAAAATTGATTTTTGATCATCTACCTCTCCCCCCCTTTAAAAAAATGCTTTATTGTATGTGTTAAATGTTAGAGATTTGTTAAAGGTGACAGACCATTTATTTTTCCTCCTATGTCTGGAAGTTTGTATTTCAATACTCATCATTAATTAATGAATTTTCATAATATAAACTTGGGAAGTCATGGGGACAGCAAAAAAAGGGGTGAAATGGTAGCTGCATGCAGGCTAAAGGGCATGAACTTTCTTCTCTTAAACCATAGGAATTAACAAAGCCGTGACCAAATAACACTACATAAAAATAGTTGCAGAATGCTTCTCTTAATAAGAAAGACTTTGAGTGGTATGCAAACTGTCATTCAAGGCTTGGAACTCTGACAAATTAGCCATCAATAGACACATAGACATTAACAATATTTATAGACTATGCAAAAAAGACAATCACTCAACCCAAAAGGGAACAAAAAGACCCAAGCACCTCTCCACCAGCAATAAGCACCCAGAGCAGCATAGATTAATTCCAAGGTTAACTCTAGACCAACAATCAAATAAACAATACCCCAATCAAGAAAGTGCCAAAGAAGCCAAGAGCAAACAGCCCAATCAAAGAATCTCTAAGACCACCCCCACCAACACTGACAGGCAAGCTACCAGAATATAAACTGACAGCAAACAGCACTCCTTACTAGCACTGAGGTTGTTACCTAGTTTGGGTAATGAAATATCTGCAAGAAAACAAGCAAGCTCAGAGAGCACCAACCCTCATTCAGGGCTTGACTAACATTTTTCTTATAGTCCAAAACAAACAAATTCTTCAAAGGACTTGAAGAAGAATCAAAGAGCACAGTTGAGTAAAACAAAAAGTCAGGACATAAAATGATTGTTGTGCTGTTGTCTTTCCCATGTATAGGTTTTGTTTTTGTTTTTAATGAATTCAAGATTGACACACAATTGCATTTGCTGAAGGGAATTAGTATGAGAGATATATATCCTTCAGCTGCCAGGAATCCTTTTCACTTCAGCAATGCGATATTCTGTCATGCAATTGGGCAGTCTGCCAATAGTCAGATTCAATGCATCCCTGAAAGAAGCTCTTTTGAGAATGGAGGAAAATAGCTAGCCAAGCAGGTGTGTTATCTCAGACTAAATGTTGCTACAATTACCAGATAAGAAAAAGAGAGAAAAACAGTTTGCTACAAACCACAGAAATTGCCAGCGCTACAGTCAAAGCCCATATTAGGAATCATACCATCAAATTACTTCACGTTTCCCCCTTTCTTAGATTCCTGTCAGTATCCTTTTTTCATAGCCCCATGCAGGAAGATCATGAGTAACCTTATTTTGATAATTCTCCAGATTTATGCAGTGTTATTTTGTCTATTTTGGAGGTGCATCAGTTTTGCCCCTTTAATTTTGCATATATTGCAACTACATCAACTCTTCCATTTTCATTCATTCATTCATTCATTCATTCATTCATTCATTCATTCATTCATTCATTCATTCATTCATTCATTCATTCATTCATTCAGAAAACTTACATGGCCATCCACCTCATTCTAGATTACTCCAGGCAGCTTTCAAGAATAAAAAAATTCTATCTTGAGTGAACCCCAGCAACGCAAATAGTACTTCTCAGAATGATGGTGATGGTCTTCTCATTAAATGGGCCCTCATGCTGTGGAATTATTGAGTGTAAATGCCATTTCCCATTGCCATTTGCTTCAGTGTGACAATCTTCCAGTCCAGGGGCTCAAACTAGCATGGCCTCACTACTGCAAACAATGCCTGTATTTGCCCTGCACAATTATTAATTCAGTATGGCTGACTGTCAAGGCTTTTGTTTCAAACAAAACTTCATAAGTCACAAACACACCATTATTACCACAAGAATATTAGCCAAGCCCTTGAATGTGCTTGCCTATGAGATCAGGAAATATCAGCTTATTTAGTTTGTGAGAAATCTCTGACTGCTCTTACCTGTATATGCTGCAGATTCTTGAGATTAGTGTTATAACTAGATCAAACAACATGCTTCTGAGTTGCTTTCCAAAAGATTTCTTTATCATTAATCTGGTTTTCTGAGGAAGAGTCAGGGACGTAAGGAATAATGCCATCCCAAGTATTTTTTTCTGACCCATGGCTATTCATAATGTCACACAAGAGGCATTTACTTTACATCACCCTTTGTTTTGCATTTTGTTTTGAGGCCTGACAACTGCATCTATTTTGTACTTCTGCCTAGCACAACCACAGATTTTTAAGATGGCTTTGAGATAGAGACCCACAGTTCAGTGCTTCTTGCTTATGATTCTAATGTGCTCTAGTAATTTGATAAAAATCTGGGACATAAAAGTCTTCACAGGAATTGTTCCTATAGCAGGTTTCACAGCTATTATATGAACAGTCTGTTTTTTCAATAATTTTAATAGGAATTATACAAGTAAAACTTATATAACTACAAAATAAAGAGATATTATTGGAAAAGAAATAAAAAATATGATAAAGAAAAGAAAAACTAGTAGATAAATATTTAAGATAAATATTATTGTTTCCAGTTTGCAGTTATAGAGCTCTGAAACAGATGGCAAAGCCTCAGGTATAGTTTGTTTCATCATATCTCTGCCACTATGTAGGAGGGATGAACATGTATACTTTAAGATACCTTCTATAAAAATGTAAAATCTTAGAGTACACAATATGAACACAGTTCACAAAAATAAATGTTGCCTTGGACTGCGACACGGATGGCAAATAAATTTGATAATAATCTGGCTGACTGAATGACAAACAATAATAAATACCTGTGCATCCTTAAAGCAGACAACATCAAGCACGCTGAAGTCAAGAAAAAGGTTAGAAGTCAATACATCAAGAGAGTGAAGAAGATCTTAAAGTCCAAACTCAGTGGAGGAAATACAATCAAAGCAATCAACACCTGGGAAATTCCAGTCGTTAGATACACAGCTGGAATAGTGGACTGGACTCAAGCAGAACTAAAAGCCTGGATAGGAAGACAATGACAATGAATCATGCCCTTCATCCATTGAGTAATGTTTGACAGACTCTACCTACCAAGGAAAATGAGTGGGCATGGAATGTTGCAAGTACGTCAGACAGTGGAGGAAGAAAAAAAAAAGGCATTGAAAGAATATCTGAAGGATAGTGAAGAAGATGCACCGAAGCTAGTATACCAGGAAGGCTTACTGAATACTGGAGTGATCAAAATGACCTACAAGAAAGACCAAATGAAAAATAGAAAAGAGGCATGGAAAGATAAAGTATTACGTGGACAGTACATTAAAAAAAAATCAGGTAAAGCAGATAACAAGACCTGGCAATAACTAAGAGGAGGAAAGCTGACTGAGGGGCTAATTTTGACTGTACAACACCAAACCTTAAGAACAAATGTATACAAATCCAGAATTGACAAGACAGCAACAGATAACAAATGCCGCCTCTTGCAAAGAAACTGAATAACAGTGGACCACCTGGTTAGCTGCTGCAAGAAGATTGCACAGACGACTGCAAACAGCAGCATGACAAAGTAACAACGGTGCATTGGAAGATCTGCAAGAAATACCATTTGCCTGCAAGCAAGAAATGATGGGACCATAAAATAGAGAAAGTAATTGAAAATCAAAAGGGAAAAGTGCTCTGGGACTTTAGAATTTAAACAGATAGGCACCTGCCACATAACACACAGACTTGACAATTGTCAATTAGAAAGAAAAAAAAGTCTAAATAGTGGATATTACAGTACCCGGAGAAAGCAAAATGAAAGAGAAGAAACTGAAGAAGATAACAAAATACAAAGACCTGTAAATAGAAATAGAATGACTGTGGCAAAAGAAAGTAAAGATAGTACCAATAGTAATAGGTGCCTTGGATGCAATCCCAAAACACTGGAGCACCACTTCAACACCATAGGTATTGACAAAATCACCATCAATCAATTTCAAAAGGCAGTTTTAGTTGGATCAGCTTACATCCTGCAATGATACCTTTAACATCATAAAGCATCCACATCTTGCTATAACAGGTCCTTGGGAAGGACTCGGGTGGATAAAATGCCAAATCCAATCTAAACATCTGACTGACTATGCAATGAACCAGTAATAATAAAAAGTTGGTGTTATAATACATTCTACGGTAAATCCATCTCTCCTACTTTAGATAAGTAAATAATGAATATTAAATATTTCTTCTTCATTTTTCCATAAAATAATATATGTGTATTATTTAGAGCTTCTTTAACAAATTAACTGAAAATAGTTTCTCTTAAAGGCACAATTTATTTGAAAGCAATCTGCTTCATGCTAAATATTTATTTATTAGACTTGTATTCCACCTTTATTACTTTATAAATGACTCAAAGCAGCAAACATATTTAACACTTCTTCCTCTTATTTTTGCCACAACAACAACCCTGTAAGGTAGGTTGGATTGAGAGTTATTGCTGCCTTATTTTAGATCACAGGAATTCTAATAAGAATAAAAGCAGGGATGAGAATCAAATAACATTTGATAAATAAGGTGTAATATATAACTGTTTTTTACTGAAACTATATAAATGTTGATTTATTTGGTCTGTGTGTCAAGATTCCGACTAATGAAACCAAATAAAGCAGAACTCCAAGGGTTGAAGTTTCCTCAAAGCACATGTTTATTGGATACATAATATCGGCATGGCCAAAAGTGAAACCAACTCTAAATTTTTCCCTAGAGATTCAATGCAGCTAAATGTAACATTCCCCTCCCCTCTATTATGCTATAAATCATGCTACCCAATGAAAGTAATTGGTGGGCTCTGCAACTCGTCTTTGCTCCTCCTTCCAGCACCTGTGGGAATGACCTTGGTTCCTACGGGACCATACGGGAAAGTATGTTTAGCATACTTTCATTTTCTTTCCCCCTTCCCCCCCCAATCTATGTGGCAACTTAGAACAACAAAGATGGCTTCAGCCAGGCTCATTTCAGAAGTTGACAGTGTGATCCTATCTCAAGTGACCACCTCAATATTTTTTTCTTCTTGACAAAATATTTCTCTTCTGACTTCTGGAGGAAGAATCGTTGGATTGAAAACAACTTTGCCAACATTCAACCATAATGAAGAAGGAAGAGCCAGTGAATAGAAAAGGAGAGAACCAGAGACTGCTCACATCCACTCTGAATAATTACTCCATATAAGGAGACTGCAGGACAGGGATCCCTGGTGGGTTTTGAGCACTGGGAAATGGTGGGAATAACCATCTTGCACATAATTACATTCAATGTCTTTTAAAGGACACTAAGTTTGCAAATTTCTTTTTTAAATTATGTTCTAAAATTGCTTGTTAACTGCTTTTAAGCTATAAGAAAACTTTAGATCACCAAGTCATAAAATGCCAGATGAGTTTGCCTTCAATCCTGAATAAAAGAAAATTTTCATCATAAGCTTAATAATTTAAAAAAAATTGAAATAAATAGCAAAAAGCTAAATAAGACTTTGATCCTAGAAAATTATAAATGGATTAGGGGTCCAACTAAATTTGGAATAAAATTTTGGAATTAATTATAAAGAATCCTTCCTATGGGAAATATATTTCCTTGGACCTTTTGCAAATTAAGATAAGCAGTTTTAAACTTTGGAAGTTAGAGGCAACTACATATTTTTGTTAAAGGAGAAAAATACACAAGCCTAATTAACAAGTAATTAACTGGGACTTATAAAATAATGTAAAAATAACATTACAAATACTAGAGATACCTTTGAAAAATGGAATTATTGAAGAAATGGCAGATCAGGAAAATGTTTTGTTTTATAAGATATAAATAGTATCAAAATAGATCTACAAATGATAGGCTACAAGAATGATATGAAAAAAAGATGCATCACTGGCTATACAAAAGAAACCAGTTGATGGTTTAAACATCAAAAGGGAAATACAAATTATAAACTAAGAGAGTAAACTGGATAATTATTTTAAATTGGATTTACAAAAAAGGCTTGTTAAAGCTTTGAGGAATCTTGTGAGAAGAGACAAATAGTGAAAAGAAATAAAATTATGTGACATAATTTGTGTAGACTAAAGATTAAGACTGTTAAAAGCAAAAGTAAGGAATATATATATGAGCCAGCAGTGTGCTGCAGCTGCCAAAAAAGCCAACACAGTGCTAGGCTGCATTAACCGAGGGACAGAATCAAGATCACATGAAGTGTTAATACTACTTTACAATGCCTTGGTAAGGCCGCACTTGGAATACTGCATTCAGTTTTGTTCACCATGATGTAAAAAAGATGTTAAAACTCTAGAAAGAGTACAGAGAAGAGCAACAAAGATTATTAGGGGACTGAAGCCTAAAACATATAAGGAACGGTTGCTGGAATTGGGCATGTCTACTTTAATGAAGAGAAGGATGAGGGGTGACATGATAGCAGTGTTCCAATATCTCAGGGGTTGCTACAAAGAAGAGGGAGTCAAGCTATTCTCCAAAGCACCTGAATGCAAGACAAGAAGCAATGGATGAAAACTAATCAAAGAGAGAAGCAATTTAGAACTAAGGAGAAACTTTCTGACAGTTAGAACAATTAATCAGTGGAACAACCTGCCTCCAGAAGCTGTGAATGCTCCAACACTGGAAGTTTTTAAGTAGAAATTGGACAGCCATTTGTCTGAAATTGTATAGGGTTTCTTGCCTGAGCAGGGGGTTGGACTAGATGACCTCCAAGATCCCTTCAACTTTATTAATATTATTATAAAGTTGGTTTATTGATCACAATTAAAATAATACTTGTTATTGCTGATAAACTTCAATGGACCTCTTGCTGATACCAGGATTCAAAAGATAATGCTTTATGGATTTGTCTATAGATAAATGATGGGATATGGGATGAACAGATCATTGGTTACACATTAAGAGGAAGTGAAATGTTACAAAATTGTTTATTTGTTTTATTTTTTATTTTTTATCCCACTTTTATTACTTTATAAGTAACTCAAAGTGGTGAGCATGCATAATACTTCTTCCTCCTATATTTTCCACAACAACAACCCTGCGAGGTGGGTTGGGCTGAAACAGAGTAACTGGCCCCAAATCACCCAGCCAACTTTCATGCCTAAAGCAGGACTAGAACTCACAGTCTCCTGATTTCTAGGCCAGCAGCTTAACCACTATACCAAACTGGCTCCCTTGTTGTGATGAAGGTTGGAAGTCACTTTTTTATACATTTGTTTTCTCTTTCTACACTATATTCTTTCTATTTTTTTCATTTTTTTCTTTTCCTTTGCATCTTTCATTCTTTCTTTCTATTCTTCTTTCTTTTAGCTTGTATTAAATTGTACTATTGTAATTTAATACGCACACAAACAGACACACACACACAGTTTTTGCCCTCCAAAAATAATGTATACTTCTAGGAATTTATATATTTAAATTTAAAATTGACAATATATTATAATATTTTCATCTTATTTCAGCCCAAAACTTGCAGTGATTTGGGAGAATTGCACATGAACAAGATTCTATAGATAAAATATATTAATATATTGATATGGGTAAATACAAATTTTGGAATGTTAGAATTTTCAGTGTCTTGTTTAATAGAATTAAAATAGTTTCTTTGTGATGTAAGTATTGTTTCATTTTGTTTTTCTTGATTACAAATAAAATGTTTATTCATAAATCTGCCATAACACAAAGGATAAAATATTTATGTAGTTTCTTTTTAATGAATATAATTGATGCAAACATTGCTTAGACATTATAATTATTTCATTCATGGAGAAAATATTTTTTTGTTTTGTTAAAGTGATCCTTCTACTTTAGTTATAGCATAGCATGTTTTTATAGATGGGATTTGAAGAGTTAAATCTGTGTAAAGTATTGCACTGGATATGTGTTCAATATGTAGGACAAAAGGTTAATCCTATTAAATTGTCTGATGCAGACCTTAAATCAGCTCTTGACAGTGGCTTGTCTTCTTGACTTGATATATTATCTATTAGCAAATATAATTTTAATGTGGCCTGTAATATTCATGATTCTTAATTACCTTGTTAGTTAAGAAATACTCTGCTGTAGCCTATTTGACAGGTAAGCAACATCAGGTTTTAAATGAATTGGCTTCTTCCCAGGCTGAAGTGAGTGAGTGACAGAAAGATATTACCACTAGATCACACACGAATGTAATTGTTATACACAGTGCAGCCTATTGGTACAAACTGTTTTGTGGCAATAACCCTTATACTGAAAGAGGACTTATAAGGAACAAACAGCTAGAATAATATATTTCTGTTCATACTCTGTTTATGAACAATTTATACAATGTTCTGATTAATTGATTTGTTGGACTTCAGAACAAGAATTATGTTCTTTAGAAATAAGGCACATTATAATGTATGAAAGTATAGGAATTACACATTAGCCTACATACATTAGTGATCTGGTAGTTGTTTATTGGATTCATGCTTATTGAAGGAATGAGGACAAGTAGCAAAGTCATTGTGCTTACCTTATTCTGTTACTGATGACTAATGTACAGTATGACACAGATATGATGCCTAGCTATCTTCTTCATTGATTTACTTAGAGAAATTATGGCTGTGCATACGTTGACATTGATTTGAAAGAAGTAATTTGGACATTGTGCAATTGTAGCACCTTTCTCCTGTTTGTTCAAGGTGCCCCCCCTCCTTTTTTCAGGCTTCCAAGCAGCCTGAAAAACATGGTTTTCTACACTGAGAAGTAGATTAAACTTAGTCCAGATGGCTCCTTCTATTTTATCTTTCTAATAAAATGACTTCTAGAACTGAACATGTGAACACAACTGAAGGGCTTTCAGCTCTGAAAAGTAGTGGTATAACACCAATGAAGAGATTCCTCTATTGGCACAACATGGCTGTCAACTGCAGAAAGGAAATCTTTTACGCTGTAGTGCAGGGGGAAAAAAGCTCTTCAGAACTTCGTAAGGGAAAAAAAGCTCATGTTGTAGTCACAAACACTGACTGACTTGTGAGGTTAAGAAATGTTACCTGTGGTTAGATATGCAAATCTTGTACTATTCAATCACACTGGTTAAGACCTAGGAACACCACTTCATGTGTGTGTTTGGTTGTGGAAGTTTCCTGCATGACATTAGAGCATTCATTTTCTTTTAGTCTCATTAATCATACATAGTTGTTATTGGGGAAAAATTGAAGAGAAACTTCTCTCATTCCTTATGCAAGCTTCCTTAAGTTCTGATGGAAAAAAAATGAAATTTATATTGACAGCCTTTTAGTATTCAAGGAATGAATATATAACTTCTTTGATAACAATATTAATATACAAATTGTGATCATGTACTGTAATTATGGGTATGGTGCAAAGGTTGCATTGTTATTTAGCAATAGTAGTTCTAGTTTAACAATATTCAATGCCTGTGTATGATAGAGAAACGGAAATTATTATATTACTAAAAAGATAGATTAGATTGATTCAAGTGGAATTTCTAAAAAAAAAAGTGATTGGGAATTAAAGCCAAGGATCAACCATTCTCTTATGAAACTAAATCCAGGGCTGCCTACAGCTAAGGCAAAGTGAGCCCATTTGAAGTCCTGAATTATTAGCCAAAATAGTAACATCTTCGAGTGTCTCCAACAGAAACTGTCATATGCTCTATTGTGGCTAACACAGTAAGGTGGTTAGCTTATTTTGCACATTTTTGTGCATTCATACATTTTGTATTTTCATAAAATGGCAGATAAGTACATAATGATCAGAAATTAAAGACATCTGAAATAGTACGTGTAACATGGGATTCATTTTATTGTCAGGCAAACTTAATTTTGTTTTCATTGTTTACATAAAATGTATATTGGATTATATCCCTACAAAATCATTTTGAGTATGAAGCTCTATAAACTACTGCTTTTCTCTAATTATATTGATTAAATAATAATTGACTTTCATACATTTTGTGACTGTGCTAAGTGAGTTATTGTTGATTTTTAGTTGACCCTCTCTTTTCAAAACTCTTTTGTTGAAGGAAATAAATTAGAGAATATGAGGATTAATATTATTAAAAATATGGTTTATTAACACAATTTAATTAAAAGAATAGGTTCTACCAATCAACAGATCCATAAATATAGATAAATATAGATGTGCCTCTATTTTATTATGCAGGTACAAGTGAAAAAAGAAAAATAATATATAAACTGGACACTTTCTGTTTATAGTTTTAAAATGAATAAAATTTTCCTATTAAGATTTAGCAGTTTATACACAGAAAATAATTAAAAACATCATTTCATTGGTGGAATGATAAATTATGGAAATAGTAATGACTAGAGTCTAAATACAGCCTGATCACAATTGGGACCAGCAACAACTCCATTGCTAAGCGATGCGGTTTTTAAGAAAACATTATGTGATTTCACCAGTGTTACTTCAGTTCAGCTATGGTTGTTAAGTGAATCACATTTGGTCATTTAGCAGAATGTCACATGATCATGATTTGAGACTTACAGTTGGCTTCCACATTGATTTTGCTTTTCAGCAAAATGTAAACCTACATTTCAGCATTATTGTAAATTCAAATGGTTGTTAAAGTGGGTGAGGCAAGGCGAAGCAGGATTGAAAGAGTCAGGTGGTTAGCGAATTAGACCATGATTAGATTAGATTAGAAGCTACAAAAAATTGGAATTCCTTGACTCCCAGTTTTGACGTCACGGCGATGCAGGCGCAGGAAGATGGGGGTCCGTCTTTCGCATTTGGTTTCGCCCTGCTGGGGGACCCTGGAAAGCCGCCCCGTAGAGGCGGCAAGCAAGGAGGGGACTCTTGTTGATCATGGGGGGGCAGGCAGCCCTCCTGTTTGATCCAAGGAAGCCCTCCAAACTGGCAGGGGAAAGACTGGCTGCATTCATGTAGCCAGTCCTAAGCTGCTGACAACAGAAGTCAACAAGAACTACCAAGCAATTTTACAGCAACGTGGATGAAACTGGGTGAGACCTGATCCTTTCTTTATGATTTTAAGACCTCTTCCTGAAAATCTGACCAAAGTACTCCCCCCGATGAAAGAGGGAAAGGGAATTTCTGCCCCATTCCCTCAGAAAAGAAAAGCGGCAAATTAATTACTTGGGGAAAATGGCAAAACCCATAAGACCTATTTGGAATTAATATATACATACAGCTTGAAAATTTGGGGACTAAAAGTGTTTTTAAGACCTTTTTTTTAAAAAGAAAAAGACTTGAAAAGTTTACAATATAAGTTCTGGATCTAAAAACTGAAAAGCAGCATTGATGACATCTAGTGGTGAATTACGACACTACAACTTATTTATGCCTAAAAAAACCTGGCTTGAAGCCCAGAATTAGATAAGGCTTTGGCTGGCCTTGGAAGCTTTTACCACTGAGAATTTCAGCTGAGAAAAAAGGAAGAGTCTTGGGGGCTGCTTATCTGGGTGGCAGAGATGATAAATATTCTAAATTTGGCCTGTCTGAATTTTGAACATAAATACTGACTTTCAGAACGGTATTGTGGAATTATTTTCTTGTAGAAGAAACATATGGAACACTTTGAATTATAAATCTTGATTGTTGAACAACCTTCAGTGGTTCTTTTTTCTCCCTGGACAGAAAGGATATATTTCTTACTGGACAGAAAAAATGGAATTTTACCTATATCTCCCTAGGGGAGACTCAGGAGCAGACAGTTGGTTGGATAAATCTATAAAGACTACTTATAAAAAAAAAAAATGGATGTTCCATACTCAGTGTTAAATAGTAAAACATCATCTTTAATATCTGTTCCCAGTAGCCTTAACTTGCCATATCACCAAGAAAATACTGATGAAACACAGAAAGAAATTCTCTCCATGATGAAATTAATACAAAAAATAATTACTTTAGCTTGTGAGCAGGTTAATAATAACACAAAGGAGATAAAAGAACAATTTTCTAACCTAAATCTACAAACTCAGAAAACAACTACAAAGAAGGAACCAGCAACCCAGAAAATAGAAGGAAAACTAGAGAATGCTGACACAAATATTGATGATCTAAAGGAAGAAACTAATGATCAGACTCAGATAAATGAAAACTCAGAAGACACAACAATAATATTGGAAATGGAAAAGACATTTTATAAACCAAAGTTTCAGAACATACTGGATGACAAGGAAGGAGAGTTGATGGAATGGAAGATAAAATCATTAACAGAACTGTGGGGAACTGGAGAAGGAGGGAGGTGGGTTAATGAATATCAATGGGCTAGCTCTTCCAAAAACACTTTAACCAAATTGTTTCTCTTGTTCCAAATATTATATACAAAAATAGAGGAAGAATTATTTGATGATCCAAATGCACTGACTTGGAAAGTTAGTTGGCAAAGAAAGAAAACTAGAGTAAGATTGAAGGAGACAGAAGCTTGACCTGTTAGAGGGGATGCCATATTATTCATTAGAAATTTGAATATGGTTAAGAATAGATTGTTAAAAATAGAAGTATTATAACTAGATAGTTAGGATTTATAATTAGAATATTATATCTTGGTATGAAAAGGGAAATAAGAATATGTTAAGAATTTTGAATAAGGGATGCTTTTGGTTGCCCAAATACAACTTGTTTCAAAATTATAAATGATTGGGATACTTTGAACATGGATGGGAAATTAAAATTGAAAAAAGCGAAAATAGGATATGGATTAAATAAGTGGAAATTGAGTACAAATGTAATTAAGATATGCTTTGGCTAGAAAAGATATTTTAAACTGATATTATTGATATTATTAGAAAAATGTAACAAATGTTGATATGCAATTGTATGTTTACTAACAATAATAAGAATTGTATTTGCTTGATTGCTAGAAGAAGAGAGGATGTACTGGTGGGTGTAATAGTGGACTTAGTTGGAAGAAGCTTATATGTACCAAAGAATCACTAATGGACTCAGTCATCACGTGGTCTATTGAGCACTTGTATGTGGAAATAGAAAATTAATAAAACATTTATTTTAAAAAAGTTGGAATTCCTTCACAAAATAGTGTCTCTTAAGCAACAATTAATCTTCAGAGGGATCTGAAGGCATTTTTCCTCTTAATAGTTTTTTTCCCCAGACTGCAAGAACAGTTTCTATTCTTATTAGAAATTTAAGACATATATCCTCTTCACAAGTAATTATTTGAGAACAGTAATAATAAAAGTATATATATACACACACAACATAATAACACATTAGGTTACAAACTTAACAACAAATTTCACCAAGTGATAGTATTTACAATTCATATAATTACTTGGGAACAAATTATATAATTCTATAATACTATATTATGTACCATTATATTTTATATAATAAGTCTATATTATTATTTTAATATTATTATTTGTATCCAGATGAGCTTGAACAAGTGGACTATAACAATAGAAAAAAGTACAACAAAACATGTTTTCTGATTTTATGGGGTGGGGGGGAGGCATATTATTAAACTGGCAGATATATTTCTGAGTCGGTAAGATTGAAAACAGGAAAATCTATCATTTATCTATGTCTGTCATCTGTCTGTCTGTCTGTCTGTCTGTCTGTCTGTCTGTCTGTCTGTCTATCTATCTATCTATCTATCTATCTATTCACCCATCCTAACCTCTGCAACTGATAACCCATAAACAAAATTTATGTTTAAAATTTAAACATTTTTATATTTATATTTCATTTGCCAACAGTTAGTAAGTAGATTTTCATATATATCAGTAAAGAAGGCATATTTTTGTCTCCTGGGTAATCTGGGAGCCGTTATTTGGATAAATTATTGAAGCATGATACTTAACTCCCATCCCGAATAATTTTTCATCTATGGAAAGAAATATAACTTTCCATTGTGAAATAATAACTGTATTTTTGGCAAGGTTGAGATTAAAAATATTATTATTCTGGATCAGATCTCTAAGAATTAATTATGTTTATATAGACAGTATTTTGATAGGACTAAAATAGGCTGTCATAAACTCAAAATTTGCATATTTTAATACTTATAATGCTGAATTTTTCTTATACACTATAGTGTGTGAATTTTAATGCAAAGGCTTTTCTAAAATTTAAAGTTTTAAATATTTTATGTAAAACTTTCACTATGTTCTGATTCAAATTTAATTTTGTTTTGAAACTATATTTAATTACCATTATTAAAATTCTGACCAGGCTCTAATTGCATAATTGTATATAGTTGGCCTGAGACTCAATTGTTGAACTGAGTGGTCTTATGAGTAAAGGGCTTGAACCATACATGTTATACTCTGTGTGTGTGTAAAAACTTTGGTTATGAAACACACAAGTAATGTTTATCTCCCTCATTCCATCATCATTATCCATACTTTAAACTGAATCTATATTTCTTCTACAGCCTCTTTTTCAGGAGTCTGGTATGATCATGCCATTTTGCATACTGCATGCTCCATCATTTCAAATGATTTCCATATTCTCATAAAGTCTTGTTAGGTTTGGGGCAGAAACATTGGAATCTTAGAAAGTTTGCCAAAATATTGGGGCTATATTATGGGGAGCAGAGGGTTTGCAATGTTCTTAATTTCAAAAATGTTTGGGTTGTGCACATCTGCTTAACAATGATTTACTGAATACATAACAGTTATATTTATTTCTGGAACATGTTAAGATATAAACCATGTGCCTAGATGGTGGTAATCACTCTTAAGTCACAATGTATTTTATTTTGACTTTGTATGTTAATACTAAACAAAATAAAATTGTGACTTCAAGCAGTTAATATTGCTTATTAGAGTAACCCTGACAATATCAGTTCCATTTGCAATACAATTCCTATATTGCCACAGGATAAAAATGTGGGTTGTTTTTGCTGTCCTGATATTACATACATTGGAATGGGCATTATTTTGTTATTAAAATAATAGTTTGTATTTGGAATAAAGAACCACTTGAGATTATAGTATGGTTTTGAAAAAAACTTTACTCTTTTTTCATAACCAACTACATTGGCACATCTTATGATTTCATTGCATGACATATATAGATGATATGTCTGGACAGAGTTCTGACAGAGTTCTATTCAAAACCTTTTAAAGTGAGAAACAATTTTTGAGAGGAAACCTACCCATAATATGGACACTCTTAATTGTGGCTCCTGATGCAAACTTTTATCATGTCTATTTGATATATCTCCATATTTTGGGTTTTCCCCTTAGGGACTGTAATTTTCTGCTGCTTGATTTCACAATAATTATGGCAAGAAAGAATGGATTAAATATGTGTTGTCCTGCATGCAATCACTCTATCTTGGAGCTCCATTTCCCCTTCTTTCAGAATAGATCTTTGGGTAATTTTTTTTCTTCCTAGTGTTTTCTTGCAAGTGCAGGGTCTATACCATTTTCAGAACTGCCCAAAGTTTGGTGTCAAGATCTTCCTGATGAGTGAAGGTTCTTTGTGCTTGTTTGGGGAAAAGTCACATTGTAAGAACACTGGCATTAAACAAAATTATATAAACCTTTAGGAAGTTCTATGGTGTTTTGCATCTGTACATTTAAAAAAATTGGTAGATTCTCAGTCTCAAGCATTTGACTAAGTAAAACAGGTAATTTCTGGTTTGTTTGTTTGTTTGTTTATTAAAAATGAGAGAAAATGTTGAGCAATTTAAGTGTTAAGTGTTGTATTGGTTTCTCATTTTCAAAGCCCATTTTGAATAGATTTTAAAATGTTGTCTGAAAGCAATAAAAATCCTAGTGCTCTTAAAATCAATGAGAGACATGTCCATAAAGGTAGGCATATGCCAATAAGAAACATTATTTTTAAGATTTATCTGCTAGATTCTGTTTCTACCTATAATTTGTTAGTATAAAATTGATATTTTCTGAAAATCATGAGGGCAAAAATGAAATTTGAAATATTTTATCTTCATTTATGTAATTTATTCCTAGCAGTTAATGCTTGTATTCAGAGTAGCTTCCACTGATGTCAGTTAACTAGTTATACTGGTTCAAAGCATATTGTAGATTGCAAAATAGTTCTTTTCCAAGTGAGAAGAATCCTAGGATGTTGCAGAGATTCTACTTAAATAATATTAAAATCCACTTTGGCTTGATTAAAAAAAGATAATATAGAGTTTTATAAATGAAATAAAATAAAAGTTGTTCTTTTCATTTTTTCAGATAGAAAAAAATATTTATTTATTTGTTAGATTTATATGCTCACCATGGGGCTACTCTAGGTGGCTTACAATAATAAAAAGAAAGAAAATGAAAGTTTAAACAGAACAGAAGTAAATAATAGAACAATGAAAGGAACAATGAAAAAGGAACATAGGAAGAATACATCAATATAACAAGCAAAAAGATGGAAAAGTGGAGAACAGAAAGCAAGGGGAGGGACATGGGGTGTGCCATCAATGCAGCAGCCACCTTCAGTGTGGGGCTCCCCTATCTGGTCCCCAGGCCAACCAACAGAGCCAGATCTTTGGGCTCTTGTGGAAGGATAGGAAGGCAGGGTCAGATCTTACCTTACAGGACAAGATGTTCCAAATGGCAGGCAAAAAATTGACAGGCAAAATTCAGATATAGATATAGCTATAAATATATCCACACTTAATAAAATAAAATGTATATTCTGCCTTTCACTGATAGAGTTCTGAATTTTGATTAATAAATTAAGATACTATTTTCTTATACCACAATAGCGCTTAGACTCATATACCATTTCATAGTGCTTTACAGCCATCTCTAAGCGGTTTACAGAATCAGCATATTGCCCTCAATAATCTGGGTCCTCATTTTACTGACCTCGGAAGGATGGAGGCTGAGTCAACCTTGAGTCAGTCAGAATCGAACTCCTGGCAGTGAACAGTGAGTTAGACGGCGATACTGCATTCTAACCACTGTACCACCACAGCTCCTATGTGCACAGAGCATGACATTTTTGTTTTAATTTTAGGTTCAAATGCTGTCAATAATTCTGAGTTTTATTACACATACAACATTCTGCACAAAACAAGGACCAAAATTGCAGAAAAGGTTTTGAAGCAGTTCATGTCATTAAACTGAATCCTCTTGTAGAAAACCTGACTCAGAAACATTTTGACTTAATAGATTTAATACATTTTTCAATGAATTTATTATTAGTCTGATAATTATCCTGTAGTCAAGCTGATATATGCTTAAAACTTTCATTATGTGTTACTGCCAAAATTCCAAAGTTAGCTGTAGTTATATTAATACATTTTAAATAGCACGATACAACTGCTAGGATTTTTGAAGAAGCTGTGAACAGGCCAAATTGTTCAATCATTGTAAACTCCTTCCTTTTCCTCCATGTAGAAGAAAACAGATAAGTTGGTGAAGATAAGTAGGAACTGTTAGCAGACAAAAGAGACAATAATTGGCATCTCACCCCCTAGAAAAAAGGAATCAGGAGACTCATGATAACCTTATCTTGATTCTTTATGGTATAACAAGAGGCAGGGGGAAACTATGCCAGGCTTTCAAGATTCTTATTATACTCTACATCAAACTTGTTTTTGAAGTTGGAGATGGCATTAAAGTCTCAGGGTAATCCACTGGTCCTATTTCGTAATATCCTTGCAACTGACAATAAATGACTATACTATACAATTCTTACACAGTGTATCACAATTACATGTTCCCATTGTGCTGGTCACTGATTGGCTGCAAATATATAATCCAGGTGTTCCCTGTAAAGAAAGGACAATATGTTTTTCTCCATTTGCAAAGTTCCTATTGTCATCCTTCTTCCTCTTCTGTTCAGCTGAATTCTTTTCCTTGACAGAAAAGTACACAATTTTTTGTGATGTGTTTGGTGATTGCTTCCTCACTGGGCAGGTGTTTATATCATCAACTTGAAGCCAGGACTCCAGATCCATGCCAAAAGACAATACCCACTATCCACTTAAGAGTTAATCATGTTCAAGGGGTTTCTCGATAATAATCACAATATAGATCTTATTTGTCATTCTAAATCTGCACCCACCTTTTTATCATTAAGGTGGATAATTTTTTTAGGACCCTATAAAACTATATGCTCCTAAACAGCATAACCATTAGGGGTCAATACCGACTGCTTCTATTTTCAGATCTACTAGAATGCCTTCAAAAATCATGAATTTTCACAAAATTGGTCTTGAGATATGCATACAATTAGAATACACATCAATTGGTATGCAAGAGGATCATAATTAATTAATTGTGTTTTATATTAATATGGCAATTAGAATATACAGCAATGACTTTCGGATTGGTTAATTGTGGCCCAATCCTCTGCAGATTCATAACTGAATTATTTTCTAATATTTTGGATCAATTTTTACTGGTCTACTTGAATGACATATTTTTTTCTTCAGAAGACCCAATCCTGCATGAGACTCACAGCAGAATGGTTTTAAGAATGATTCCACAAAAAAAACTTTTTCCAAAGTTGTAAAATTGTTCATTTGAGCTTCCTTAACTGAACGATTTGGGTTACCAGGTAACTAGAAAAGGAATACAAATAGATGACGCAAAAGTGCAATCTGTACTCTTATGGCAGGCAACTAGAGATCTGAACCAAGTCTGGTGATTTCTGGGCTTTGCAAATTTTTATAGCAAGTTCATATCTAATTTTGTGAGGTACACAAGATCCCTTCTCTATTTCTAAAAAAGGTAATAATTTCAAATGGTCTGCTTAAGAGAAAACAGCTTTTAGGACTTAAACATTATTTTTTTGTCTTCCTAGCCACTGCAAAATTCCCATCCCTCTTGTCCCTTTTGTGTAAACAACTCCATTACTATATGTGCAGCATTAGCAGCTTTTTTCCTCCAAGCATCAAGAGAGAGAAATGAAGATCTTTCTTCATGTCTATTATTTCTGATTGCTGCTGCCCAGTTCAAAGAAACTATGACATTTTCAAGAAAAGGAATTGCTTATGATAAAGGTGTATTTCAGAAATGGAGAAATTTCTTGAGGAAGAAATGCACCCAGTGCAAGTATACACAGAATTAGGAACATACACAGAAAGAATAATGTTATGCCTTGTCAGATTTTTCCTGTTTCAAAGTTTATATTATTTACATTCCTTGCACACACAAAAACTACCTTACTAAAATTTCCATGCCCACATAAAATTAGGATTCATATAGAAAATTTCATATACTGTTGATGGCCTCCAAGGATTTTTGTTTGTTTGTTTGTTTTCAACAAAAAAGTACATACGGGATTTTCAGTCACTATCAAATGTAATGAATCTTTATTTAAGCAAACTAATTTAATTTTTTCATCTCTGATACTTCCATCATCTTCACCAACCATTCCTCCATAATGGGTGTTTCAGAATCTTTCCATTTTTATGCATCTCACAGTAGTGATCATATAGGCACCAAAATCTTCCATGGCTTTCTTCTAGTTATATGTCCATTAAACTCAACAAAAACAGTTCTGATTTCAGTTGAGTCTTAGTTTTCAAAAATTATTTACAGTAGTATACATATTTGAACCTACCAAGAATGATAAAATGACTCTTCATGTTGTCCATATTTCAAACATAAATTTGAGATAGCTTTATACACAAAAGATATTTTTCTGGTGTCATATATCAACAATACATCGTTGTTGTTGTTGTTGTTTTAAAAAACTCTTTTATGTTATCATTGGGTTTATTCAAGAGTTTTGCTGTGTCTTAGCCCTCCCCTTGTTTTCCCTTCTGCATCAGTCTATTGAGAGCTTAAATTGAAAGGAGCTTTACAAGGTTTTACTAAAGACATAACTATTTTAATTAGGAAATGCAGTGCTCAGGGGACATCAGAACACAGTCAAAATCTAATATGTTTGCTATTGCTATGCTTTCTGAGGTTTATCCTATTATTTTTTTACCATTTCAATACTGCATAAGAAAAAAATGTTATCCAAATAATCTTTTATTAAAAAAGAAATCAGGGTCAAGAATGCAGCAGTCAAAAGCATTATTATCTGTTCTCTCTAGAAAAAGGGATCTTCTAGAAGAAATTGCTTTTTGTAATCTTATATCTGAGTTTGCTGCCAAGAAAAATAGGTGAGAAAGGATAAATGCTATAATAACCTGAATATAATTTGTGGGTCTGTGAAAACAGTCAAACATTGTTGATATTCATGTTAATAGATGAAGCCAGAAAGAAGGATCCTTATGCAGAAGGCTTAAAAACCTGTTGCATTGGTATTAAATTGTTGTACTCTGGTCATTGATATTAAAATAATGAAGGCATTGTATAGATGAAAATCAGTTTTCACTAAACCAATGTTATATATCTTTTAATGAGACATATCAAGTTGTTCATTTTATTAATTATTCTGCTCCTTGTATATGCTGATATCATTAATTAATTTATGCAATTTTATTTAGCTAGTTTTATTTCTTATGCTGTTTTTTTAAAAAAAACAACAACTTTTGACTGCAATTAACTACTTTGCTTAGGTTTTGCAGTGTAATTATTTTTCTCATGTTTCTGTGCATGCTTATATTCAAAGAATATAAATCAGGCTGATCTGAATATAAAATTCAATGCACAGACCTCTGTGAATTGTTTGAAAGGAAGCATAGACTGAAGTACACCCATCTGAAGTAATTCTCACAGGTGATAGGATATAATTAGTAAAGTCTGATGCAATGTGATTCTGACCTAGTCCAAAGACATCTTGGTAATTTATTTTCTACAATGGTATAAAATGTCAAGTGTGAAGAAATAGCAACTGATGAAAAGATGTTTATAATTAGCTTGGATATAACTATTTTCTCAAGATGTTGCATACCTTTGTATGCCTTCCCCTGTCTGGTAAACAAGATCTTTATATTTGAGTATGGTGTATATTTCAACTGGCTGAATGAATGCCCCAAAAGTGTATTTATAAATAGTTATACATTGCAGTGGGGCCCTTTGTGCTCACTGACCTTGGTTGTTGTCTTACAGATACAATATGTCATTATCCAATCAGGTAACATCATATATGCTAGAAGGGAGTGGGATTTGCTCTATGTTTATATATAAATGGCTAATTTTGCCAGTTTGGTAGGTATTTCCTCCCTTTGTCACCTTTAGTGTTAAGGATTTCAGAGAATAGCAACTGCAGGTGGCAGTCACAGTTAGGAGACTGACTGATTGATTGATTGGATATGGATTGTGTGCCAGTTGCAGCTTCTCTTGGATCAGGAGTCCTGCACTTAGTCATTCAAGTCCTGGTCTTCTTATGCTTGGATACTGCAATGCACTCTACATGGGGCTACCCTTGAAGAGCATTTGGAAGCTTAAACTGGTGCACAGTGCAGTGGCATGGGCAGTATTTGGGGTCCCTAGAGTGAATCATGTTACACTGCCGTTCCGAGAGCTGCAATTTGCTTTCAGGTGCAATTCAAGGTGTTGGTTATTACCTATAATGCCCTGCATGGCATGGGTCTAGGTTACATGAGGAACCATTTCACCCCTATGGGAGAGGCCCACCCCCACCCATTTCAGTATAGGAGACATGCTGTGGATCCCATCAGTCAATGAATTCTGGCTGGCGGGCTCCAGAAGAAGAGCTTTC
Source organism: Azemiops feae (assembly GCA_023970755.1). Classification (NCBI taxonomy): domain Eukaryota; kingdom Metazoa; phylum Chordata; class Lepidosauria; order Squamata; family Viperidae; genus Azemiops; species Azemiops feae. The sequence continues at coordinate 353,376 of JALGBA010000095.1, forward strand.
TCTGTCATGGCCCCAGCCCCTTTGGAACATCTTGCCCTCTGAGGTGAAATTGGCTGCCACCTTCCTGACCATCTGCAAGAGCCTAAAGACCTGGCTCTGCTTGATGGCTTGGGGCCCCAATGGGGGAATTTCACACTGCAGGACGTTGATCGACTAATAACAGTTCCCACTTCCCCCGCCCCATATATTCTCCTCCCTTTCTCCCCATCTTTAGTTATAATGTGTATTTTATTGTAATATTCATGTGATTTTATATATTTATTCATATACTTATGGTTTCATTTTAATGTAAGCTGCCCAGAGTCACCCTGGTGAGATGTGTGGCAAACCAATTTAATAAATACATAGGTTAAAAAAAAATACAGGGCTTAGACTTATGGCACCTTACTTCTTTATTTATTGAGAAGCACTTTACAAGTACTCTTTGAGCAAACATTTTGAGTCAACTATATATTCACTTCATTTTCTTGCCTTCAGGACCAAATATGTAATAGGTCAAGCTATCCTGAGGTCAAAATATGACCTCAGGATAGCTTGAAACCACGACTAATTGAGCAAGGGAATGTTTGTTATTCTTCCTCAAATGAAGGAGAATGTCATCTAGAACAATGCTGTTATGCAAATGATTCAAATTATGTCTTTTTTCATTTTGTATGTTTTGTGTAAAGATATAATTTAGAATTGATCTAAAATGACAAAAATACACAGGAACTTTATATGTTGTATCTGAAATCTGTTGTCTTAAAGTCCATTCCTTATTACCTAAACTGAGGTATTATAATGTTTTCTATGAGAGCAGCAATTTAGAATCTAAGCCATCACTTTTATTTAGCATGTATAGATCAATGAGATAATGATAATCTATGGTTATTATCAAGGAGCTTTCACCCAATCATTTGGGGATAGGAGATATTTATATCCAACAGGATGAAAATAAATATCCATTAGGTTTGCCAAAGGGGGAGGGGTGAATTAGAAAGAAGTGATGAGGTTAGCAAACATGGTTCTTTCTTGACCTCAGAAGGTGGCCCTGGTTTTCTGAATGAAAAATAAAACCACATAAGTCTGTAAGATTATTCTTCAACAAAGGGATTTTTGGGGAGGTGTGTGTTGTGAACAATAATGTAGAAAATGTTTAGTGGTAGCCAATAAACCTTGATTTATCATATAAGCTATTCAAATATTGAACAACTTATAGTTAAGCCCCACTTTCCCTCTATATACTGTATTTGTTAGCCTAACTGTTTCTGCTGGATCACTTTACTTGGTTCCCTAATTGTCCATATATTCCACCTTCTGCAGTATACCATGTAGTCTGTTATAATGAAATACATGTAAACATATATTTTGATAGCTATTTTTAATGGTGGTCATTATTATACATAACGTTTTGTGTAACTCTTTCAAAAGCCTTACAAGGATGGTCAAATGATTCATATAGATAAATGATTCTGTGTCTTTTTTCTAACTTAGTAATGTGATTTTATGAATGTGATAGATTCAAACAATGGGGAGGGAGCAAAATAGCTTTTTTGTGGGGGGAGCATTCTTGTGAATTGTTGATTTCTATTTATCAGTTTCTTTTCTGCATTCAGGGTTTTATTATTATCTTCTAGTTTTTACTAGCAAACTCAAAGAGATGGAATAAATTAAAATTCATTGGCATAAGCTTGTCATTGTTTCTTATATTTCTTATATTATATTTCTTATATTTCTTATATTATATTCTTCAAAAGGATATCATTCAGTAGTTCTAAAAAAAATCCAAATAATTGTGGAACTGTATATTTGTTTCTATGGTAACTTTAGCTTTGCATATACATGGCATAAATTATGTTAGTGAGCTCGAGCTGCAGAGAATTTATATTCTTTTTCCTAATGCAGAGATTACATGTGTTTTTTTTGTTTTTTGTTTTAAAGGGACCAGAAGACCTTTTCAGAACTATTAATAGGCTTATAAAATAGCCTGTTTAGTGTGGAATAGCAAATCTTCCTTCTTTTGTAAATGATAAATTACTAAGCACATTTAGAAGCATATTGTGGTTAAGAAAAATCCTTTTTTAGAATTGTAGTAGCAACTCTTTGGAAGGAATCCAGATCACACATTTCTCAAGTGTACTTGTGAGAACAAATAATTCTCTTCATAAAATAATCAAATGCAAGCAAACGAAATGACCATCATATGATGTTGAAGAGTGGCCTAAATCAGGGTTCTACCTTTTACAAGTAACCATAATTGCTTAGTTTATTCTGGCTTTCTTTTCTGTCAAACTTAATCTGACTTTTGAAATCATATCTTGCATTCTATTCTTTTTCACATATAGTCTGAAGCACACAGAGATAAACTGTTCTGAGGATAACAATTTATTAAGAATGCACATATATTTTTTAAACGATAAAATAAAGCAGACTACTTCTTGCTGAGTTTAAAAAAATAATAGAAGCTGTTTATATAGATAGGATTTTCAATCGTTTCTAGTGCTGGAAGTTAATATTAGGTCAAATGAGTGGGAATTAAACCAATTTAACATTTTGTATGCCTCAGCAGGTAAAAGCACCTGCTTGACCATGTATAGTTTTGCTAGCTAAGCATAGACAAGACTAGTTAGTAACTGAATGGGAGACTACTAGGGAATACTGCGGGGGAAAATAAAAAAATATAGGAAGAAGTCAGTGTCAAAAGACTTCCTTACTGTTGCTAGGGAAACTGCATGGATATCTCCATGAAATCACTAGGAGCTAAATTAGACCTGAAGGAGACTTTAGTTTTTAACATTTAATACTTTATTCTGTTTATATAAAGACTTAGCCACTAGACTTGTATATTATACTTTAAGGTACTTTTCCAACATGGCATAAAGGATTTCATTATAATGTGAATGATGCAATAGTTTAGCACTATTTTTGAATATCATTTTAATGTTTGATTGCATGTAAATAGTTAACCAAGAAGCTTTATTTAATTTGTTGCAGTAGTCAATATCACATTACATTGAGAAAATTCATAAAGATTGAAATATAGATTTAGTAAATCAATTTCACTCTCTGTGGCCTGCATATCACATCTCCTGACTGTTATTTTTTAAGAAAAAATATCTACATGATGTTGAGATTATACAAAATGGTAACATTTTAAATAAATTCTAGCAAATAATTCCAGAGTTGTTAGTGTTTGCAAGCAATAACAATGAAGACATGTAGGCAATTTATTCCAAGCCATATTTTTGGCAAATGTTTTCCCAAGGTTTTCTGAGATTACTCTTTTTATATGAAAAAGTAGCGGTTTCAATCATTTGCTTCCACAGCAAATTCTAAGGAGCATCCAATCCTACATTAGTGAATTGACAATGATGGGAAGGATAGGATTATAGATTTGAAGATTTACTAAATTCTAAGGAAAACCTCCACCACATCCTTCACTAAGTTCTAAGTATATGAATAATTTAAACCTAATTTTGAGGATACTAGCACATGGAGAAATGCAAACATCTCTTTTACTTAATGCCACAAGGTTGATGGAAAACTTGTAAAACTTGGAATTATTGGAACATGTATTATTACCTCCTTTATGTTTACTGACTTATATAAAATCCATGCATAAATGGTAAAATGTGTAACACAAAGTTGTGGGGTGGTAGGGCTGTGCTGATGCAAATATGACTCATAATTGGCTAAACAAATGTGAATAAGTTTTGTTTCTAGAAAGCTTTTGTTTAAATAGACTCCTATAGAAATGTGATTTCCAGACATATTAGATTTTTCATTATAGAAAGGATAGTCATACAAAGGGGGGGGAGCTAGTCATGACCTTCTGAACAGATTGACCAATTATGCACAATGTGTTGTTTCTAAGTTAATAGCAACAATTTGTCCATCTTGGTGGTCTGTTTCAAATAGAAAACTTAATTTGCTACATTATATTCACTATTTATAGCATTCATTTCTATTTCCTTTCAAGGGATCTAGTGTTTCTAAACTCAGTGGAAAATGTAATGAGTTCCTGAATTTTTAATTAGCTTTAATTAAATCAGCATTAATTTTATAAACATAGCTTAAGAAGTAGAATACTTCTAGGCTTACAGAAAGGTTCAAGTGACTAAAGTAAGTGTTTTTTTTAACACTGAGTACTTTTTAAAATACTAGTGCTTTCTATTAGTATTAACTAAGGCAAGCTCATTGGCTAAATGGGTATTTTTGGCATCAAATATACACTTTTTCAGAGAGCACCAAGGACTCCTCACTTCAGTCCTGAGCTACAAATATTTTCTTTAGCAGAGACATTTTTCCCTAGGCATAGCAGATGAATTGATCTTCCACATATGCATGTTAAATAATGTAGTAATTTTTTTTTTTTTAAAAAAAATGTATTTCTGACTATGTATAACTTAATTGAGTTTATTTGTAATGCAAAGTGTGGATTACCTTGGTGGATGAGGCAAGAAATGCTGCCTAAAAAAAAAGGCAAGCTGATGGGGAGCCCCCAAGGGCTGAACAGTTAGAGAAAGAAACTTAGGAACAACCAGTCCTAATCGATCAGATGGTTAAAAGTGGCAATTTAATTAATGAATAAAATATAAGAATGTTATTGTGGGAATAATATATTCATTTTAGATATAATTATTATGTTAGGGAAAAGGGAAATGAGGGATACCCGAAGTGTTAGTAATATGTTTATTTAAGGCTAATTGGAATATGGTAACTGTAAATTAGTAAAGCTTAAAAACAGGATTTGGATCTTTATAATTGAAATGTGATTGATGTCTGACTGGATTGCTTGAATTCTATTTAGAAATGTATTAATTTGAATATGTAATATTATATGAGGGAAATAGAGAGGGAACTTATAATGAATTAATTTGAGCTATATATTTATGATTTTTCTTTTGGATGTTTGATGTACCCATCTCCACGTTGTTTTCTAAGCACCTTGATGTAACCTTCCCACCCCCTATAAAAATCCAATAATATATATATATATATATATATATATATATATATATGTTTTCTGAGGTTTTCACGGGTGTTTGTATGGAGGTCTTTGGTAATTCGGGTTTTCTCCCGTGTAAAATTGAAAGTGTCTTGGCGACGTTTCGACGAAGTCTCATTCGTCATCTTCAGGCTGGTGTCTCTTCGGCCTCGTGCTTCTAGAAGCAATGTGTGATCGCAGCTGTTTCTTCCTTTTAACTGCCAGTGGAGGTATGAACTGATTGGATGGGAGCTTGGCTGTGTTCTGATTGGGTGGAGGTGTGTTCTGATTGGTTAGGGGCTTGGCTGTGCTCTGATTGGATGGGGGGTTGGCTGTGCTCTGATTGGCGGGGTGTGTGCTCTGCTTGGGTGGGGGCCCTGTTGTGCTCAGATTAGTCTGAGTTGCAGGGGGATTTGAGATGGAGAGCTGCATTGCTGTTGTTTGGCTTCGCGTTCGTGGTCGTGCCACATCTTCAAGGTGGGTGTCAGTTTGCTTCACGTATGAAATGGAGGGGTTTAAAATGGCCAATGATGCAGCTGTGGTCTGGTTTCTGGTCCGCGGTCGTGCCTCATCATCGGTGCGGGTTTGAGTCTGCTTTTTGTGTGGATGTGTGGTGGTGACATCATGTGTGGTCTTCGTGAGTGTGGGTCCAGTGTTGCTCCTTGTGCTAGGGATTCGTCTGTCAATAAGGCTGGGTTTCCAAATGGCTGGTAGGCGGGAGGTATCATCTCGTTTATTCATGCTGTGTGGGCGTTTTTCTATCTCGATGGCTTCTCTGATTATTCTGTTGTTAAAGTGTTCAGTTTTGGCAATAGTTCTGGTATTTTTAAAGTCAATTTTATGTCCTGTGGCTTTGAGGTGTTGGACCAGGGAGGAAGTTGGTTCCTCTTTTCTGACTGAGTTCTTGTGTTCTTCAATGCGTGCACTTATTCTTCTGTTGGTTTGTCCGATGTATGTGGTGGGGCAGGCGGTACATGGGATTTCATATACTCCTTGATTTTCTAACTCAATTTTGTCCTTGGGGTTTCTTAGGATGGTGGATATTTTTCGGTTTGTGCAGAATGCTGTCTTGATGTTGTGTTTGTGGAGGATCTTGCTGATTTTGTCTGTGGTGCCTTTTATGTATGGGAGGAGGGCTTTGCTGTTTTCTTGTTCTATGTCTTGGATTTTAGTGGGGGTTTCTTTTTGGATTAAGTTGGTAATCTTATTTCTTTGGAATCCGTTGGATGTTAGTACATTAGTGAGAGTGTGTAGTTCGGTTTTTAGGTGTTGTTCGTCAGCTAAGCGTTTTGTTCTCGAGATGAGTGTCTTGGCTACGGAATTGATCTGTGCTGGGGTGGTGGTGTGAGAGTGCGTGCAGATAGCGGTTTGTGTGTGTTTTCTTCTGGTAGATGGTGTGTCCTAGGGAGCCATTGGATTTCTTGTAGACTAAGACATCCAGGAAGGGAAGTTGCTTGTTAGCTTCTGTTTCCATGGTGAACTGTATTTTGGGGTGTAGGCTGTTGAGGTGTGTGAGGAAGTTGTCTAGTTTTTCTTTCCCATGTGGCCAGATTATGAAGGTGTCGTCTACGTATCTGAGCCAGAGTTTGGGTTTATGATCAGATTTTTCTAGAGCTTGGGTTTCAAAGTGTTCCATGTAGAGGTTTGCAATGACAGGTGAGAGGTGTGATCCCATGGGTGCTCCTTCTATTTGTTTGTATTTTTGTCCATTGTAGATGAAGTATGTGTTGGATAGGCAATGGTTGGTCAGATCTAGGATGTGCTTGGGGGGGTTATATTTGTTTTGGATAGCTGTCAAGGCTTCTTTGATTGGCACTTGGGTGAAGAGGGAAATGACATCAAAGCTCACAAGTAGGTCGCTGGGCTGTAAGTTTTGTTTCTTTATGATCTCTATGAATTGGAATGAGTTTTTTACGTGTGAGGTGATGGATTCTGCATAGGGCTGTAGTTGTTTGGCGAGAAATTTGGCTAGGTTTTGTAGAGGTGAAAACCTCAGAAAACAAATATCGTACCTCTACGGGGACGAAATCTACCATCTGACCAGGACCTATGAAAAACTTGAAGTCCAAAGAGCTTCCATTTTATGTGACCTCACATTCTTACGCAACTGCCGAGATCAAAATTTAATCCCCACATGCTTCCAATTGAAATTCCACTCCAACTCTGCAGCCACCAAACGCATCCTGAAAAGAACAGAATTGGCTCTAATCAGAAATGAACTTCACACAAAAAGATTCCTCCTAGACCGAATCAACAAACATCTCCTCACACTTCACCTCAAACTCAGCAACAAGATCCACCCCGCACTTTGGGACAAATCCAAACAACTCGCCGTCTGGAGAGCCGAAACACAGACCACGCTCAAGACAGACACACACACCAACAAATTCCGAAGACTACAAGAATGCCAGAAACAAACCCCTCCTCCCTCACAGCCACACATGAAACAAACAGTGCATAACATCTCAGATAGGATCCTCACCAAAGCCGAAACCAATGTCCTTTCCAAAGGATTCAACTTTGCAGTCGCTCCCAAACACATCCCCACTGAAACCATTATATGCGGAGTTTTCACAGACAGCACTACTTAACCTGAAAGAAGACACCAGCATAATAATCCTACCAGCAGACAAGGGCAACAAGGGTGGTTATGAACGCATCTGACTACCAAACCAAATTAACCAACCTACTCCAAGACTCCACATACAAACCCCTAAACACAGATCCCACCACCTACCTGGAAAAAACCACTAGATCCAAAATAAAAACCTCCCCCATCAGCGAAGAGATCCAGCAAAGAATCATTCCCAGAGAAAAATCATCCAGATGCTCTAAGCTCTATGGTCTCCCCAAGATGGAACCCCACTTAGACCCATAGTCAGCTCCATAGGCTCACCTCTACAAAACCTAGCCAAATTTCTCGCCAAACAACTACAGCCCTATGCAGAATCCATCACCTCACACGTAAAAAACTCATTCCAATTCATAGAGATCATAAAGAAACAAAACTTACAGCCCAGCGACCTACTCGTGAGCTTTGATGTCATTTCCCTCTTCACCCAAGTGCCAATCAAAGAAGCCTTGACAGCTATCCAAAACAAATATAACCCCCCCAAGCACATCCTAGATCTGACCAACCATTGCCTATCCAACACATACTTCATCTACAATGGACAAAAATATAAACAAATAGAAGGAGCACCCATGGGATCACCCCTCTCACCTGTCATTGCAAACCTCTACATGGAACACTTTGAAACCCAAGCTCTAGAAAAATCTGATCATAAACCCAAACTCTGGCTCAGATACGTAGACGACACCTTCATAATCTGGCCACATGGGAAAGAAAAACTAGACAACTTCCTCCCACACCTCAACAGCCTACACCCCAAAATACAGTTCACCATGGAAACAGAAGCTAACAAGCAACTTCCCTTCCTGGATGTCTTAGTCTACAAGAAATCCAATGGCTCCCTAGGACACACCATCTACCAGAAGAAAACACACACAAACCGCTATCTGCACGCACTCTCACACCACCACCCAGCACAGATCAACTCCGTAGCCAAGACACTCATCTCGAGAACAAAACGCTTAGCTGACGAACAACACCTAAAAACCGAACTACACACTCTCACTAATGTACTAACATCCAACGGATTCCAAAGAAATAGGATTACCAACTTAATCCAAAAAGAAACCCCCACTAAAATCCAAGACATAGAACAAGAAAACGGCAAAGCCCTCCTCCCATACATAAAAGGCACCACAGACAAAATCAGCAAGATCCTCCACACACACAACATCAAGACAGCATTCTGCACAAACCGAAAAATATCCACCATCCTAAGAAACCCCAAGGACAAAATTGAGTTAGAAAATCAAGGAGTATATGAAATCCCATGCACCGCCTGCCCCACCACATACATCGGACAAACCAACAGAAGAATAAGTGCACGCATTGAAGAACACAAGAACTCAGTCAGAAAAGAGGAACCAACTTCCTCCCTGGTCCAACACCTCAAAGCCACAGGACATAAAATTGACTTTAAAAATACCAGAACTATTGCCAAAACTGAACACTTTAACAACAGAATAATCAGAGAAGCCATCGAGATAGAAAAACGGCCACACAGCATGAATAAACGAGATGATACCTCCCGCCTACCAGCCATTTGGAAACCCAGCCTTATTGACAGACGAATCCCTAGCACAAGGAGCAACACTGGACCCACACTCACGAAGACCACACATGATGTCACCACCACACATCCACACAAAAAGCAGACTCAAACCCGCACCGATGATGAGGCCCGACCGCGGACCAGAAACCAGACCACAGCTGCATCATTGGCCATTTTAAACCCCTCCATTTCATACGTGAAGCAAACTGACACCCACCTTGAAGATGTGGCACGACCACGAACGCGAAGCCAAACAACAGCAATGCAGCTCTCCATCTCAAATCCCCCTGCAACTCAGACTAATCTGAGCACAACAGGGCCCCCACCCAAGCAGAGCACCCCCCCCGCCAATCAGAGCACAGCCAACTCCCCATCCAATCAGAGCACAGCCAAGCCCCTAACCAATCAGAACACACCTCCACCCAATCAGAACACAGCCAAGCTCCCATCCAATCAGTTCATACCTCCACTGGCAGTTAAAAGGAAGAAACAGCTGCGATCACACATTGCTTCTAGAAGCACGAGGCCGAAGAGACACCAGCCTGAAGATGACGAATGAGACTTCGTCGAAACGTCGCCAAGACACTTCCAATTTTACACGGGAGAAAACCCGAATTACCAAAGACCTACATACAAACACCCGTGAAAACCTCAGAAAACATATATATATATATATGTGTGTGTGTGTGTGTGTGTGTGTGTGTGTACACATACACATATATATATACATACACACACACACACACATATATATAAAATTGGGACACTCTTCACAATTCTCATGTTGCTTTAATAAATAGTTCTAAAATGCCATAACGCTTAGTTTACAGAATATGTGTTGTGGGTGTGAGGCATTTCAATATAAAATCTTTGTTTTGCTGGTTTCAGATGTTTCATCCTGCAGTAGGCATGGTGTAGTTTTTAGAAAGTTTATCACACTTTAAAAAAAAAAAAGAATATATATTGTGGTTAGGAGAGAAATAGAAGGGGAGATTTACTATCACCAAGTCAGTAGCAAGCACAATATCCAAGTTAGTGAAGTATGCAATTTGCATTGGTCACCATTGATTCAGATTATTTATTTCATGTCATTTGCACACTAAAAGAATGGTGTGCATGATATTTCCTGGCCTTCTGATAAATAATTATGGCAACAGATTCACTCAGAAATTGAATAAATTTTTCTCCTTCTACTTCCAGCACAAATGTTAGAAATAATTTTGTGTGAAAGTGAATGAAAAATATATTTCCAGATATTTTTAATGATCAAAAAATGTTGGGCAGCAGTGAACAATGTAATTTTCATTTTGAATGCATGCTTAAACTGTAGCTAACACATAGATAAGTTCTCAGTGTTGAGGCTTCTTGTCTCTTGTATTACATTACATTATGTTTTTGTGTCAAAAGTTGTTGTTCCTCCCTCACTATCTCACACACACACAAAAATACAGACACATACAAAACATGACAGAACTGAGAAACACAGAATTTATGATTACAGAACAAGTGATGTAGGTTTGAGATTCATATTACTTAACTTCATATATCATAGAAAGCCTTAACATGGTTCGTTTGATTTTAGCCTAGCCCATTGTTTGAAACCAGCTTTTGTAATTTTGGTCAATTTACTATGGCTTAGTCCTTAAACCTTTTTTTTTTTTGGGCCAATATTCATATTTGACATTTTGACAGTATACTATATGCATTTGATATGCAAAATAAAAATTTAAATATAATGCTTTTTTTTTAAAAAAGGGAACTATTAAACTCTATATTGTTGTGATATCTGTTAATGTTTATTATAATCTTCATGGAGGTAGGCATGCAGCTTGCAGTAAGTTTTTCGTGGTTTGGTACCACGGAATGATCACTTGCTACAAAGTGGGATATGTTCTGACCTCAAGATGGAGAAGGAGCACTTTAGAATAACTGATTCACAGAAAGAGCTTCCCTGAATCTGAGCAGTTGTGGAAAAGTGTGGCCCATACCTTGTACACCAATTTCACTTGAAATACCTTCACATGCCCCATAATCTATCACTGCCATCAATAGTCAGTGGCTCCCAAGATGAAGAAAATTGTGTTTCCTGACAAGACAGATTCTCCAGTACCAGTTTCCATGTAATAGAAAAAGTGGGAAGGTCCAGCTTCATCTGTCCCCGTGTGACAAGACTTGCTTGTTGATTTTGGGGAACTGACAAGCAGGGATGTGGGGAATGAATTATAGAAATTTCTCATAGTAACATGCCTGGGATATTTTTACCTGAAGAAGGGAATATTGATTTTGATAAGAGGTGGTATAGAGGGAGACAGACATAATGTTGGAAAAAGAAAAGCCATTAATCCCAATCCTGATCCTATCCCATCCCATCCCCTATAAAACTCAATAAAAACCTTTACAAGAAGAAAAGATAAAGGAGACTCTAAGCAAAATCTCATCCCTGAGAATATAGTAAACATAAGAAAATGATTGAAACCTACTGTGATTTTTCATGATTTCTGAAAGAAAGGACAGAGAGTAACTCTAATGGCCTTTCAAGGTTTTGTTATACCTCACAACATTAAAATTATAGCAGACCTTGTGGTGTTTGTTTCCTGGTTTGACTTACATCAAAGGGCTTAAACTTGCTCAGAAAAATATTTTGCTGTGCAGTGTCCAAGAAGGAACAAAAAGCTACCTTAAAAAGTTCTTATCCACATTGAAACACTTTGGCAACAGCCTGCAAGATATTGAATCTGAAATACATGCTATTGTGTCTTCACAGTGGACAGTACCATTTTCTTCCAGGAAAGTGATTGCTAATACATTCCTTTTTACACATACCCATACAGGTACATTTATATTGCATACAAAGTTCAATTGAAATCATGCACAAAGCATCAAAAGGCAAAAACCTGCAGGCACACTAAGCAATTTCTAAAAATTGCCTTCTATTCTATTCCCCTATTCCAGTGGTGGCGAACCTTTGGCACGGGTGCCAGAGGCGGCACTCAGAGCCCTCTCTGTGGGCACACGCGCCGTCGCCCCAGTCCTAGGCCTTCCGTTGGGTTTTATAAAACCTTTTCGCTTTAGGCCTCCGCCACCGTGTGCAAAAAAAAAAAAAGGTTCAATCAGTCAATTTCAACTTCTCGCGGGGAAAAAAAAGATCTTGCAAAGTTGGAATTGATTGATTGAACTTTTTTAGTCCCACCCAGTCTGCCGTTGCTACCGCAGCCACGCCCACCCAATAGGCCACACCCACCCAATGGGCCACACCCACCCAATGGGCCACACCCACCCGGCACTCAACGATGCATAAGTGGGTTTTGGGTTGCAGTTTGGGCACTCAGTCTCTAAAAGGTTTGCCATCACTGCCCTATTCCATCTATTCCTATGCTGGAATAGCACAATGGTTGTGAGTTTTGCTTAGCATAGAGAAGGTTATTGTTTGGAAATCCAATATATAATAATAATAATTGTTGTTATTCCTATCATCATCGCTTCCCTGAAAGGCAAGTTTTTCCTCTGGAGTTCTTGTTTTGTTTTAAGAATTGAAGAGTTACCATTACTGCTTTTCCAGTCACTTGTAGTAGATTTGTTTGGATCCTCTGAGAGCTGGGGATGAAATCCTTCTAATTCTGTTGACTGGAAAAACATTAAGCCCCTAGATTTACGTTTTGGTGGTGTTTTTTTTTAAAGGAGGAAAACTAGCTACACATGAAAAGAAACATCAAAACAATAATTTTAAACTATCAATCCTCTCTATGCTAAGCAAGTATTTCAATTACCATGCTATTTCAGCTATGCTAATAAAAGGAAATATAGAAACTATATAACTATATAGATATATAGATATAGTTCGGAAAGAGCATTGCTTCAGTTGGGCAGTCTTTCCCTAGCAAAGGAGCTAACAAACAGCTATAAGCCTACAGAAAGCCGAGACATTTTGAAAGTGAAAGAGGGGGCTGACAACATCCATTTCTACAGTTGCCTGCCTTTTCTGGTGATGGGCAGATAGGCACTGCAAATAAGTTCTTTAAAACAACAGAATAATAGAAAGCAATAAAATAATTGGAAATGACAGAGAAGGAAATGGACTGGAGGAAAAAAAGTAATTTGAGGAAGAAGGAACTAGTATGTCTGGAGGAATTTGGTTTTATAAAATGGGAGGCAGAGAAATGGGAAATAAAGGAAATTTGCTTCATTCCTTAGTTTTACACTTTTTAAAAAGTATTGACTCCTGATGGCTCTCTGGACAAGTCCCTGCAGTTTTCTAGGCAAGATTTCAGAAGTGGTTTGCCATTGCTTTCTTCCTAGGGCTGAGAGAGAGTGACTGGCCCAGAGTTACCCAGTTGGCTTTGTACCTAAGGCAGGACTTTAACTCACAGTTTCCTGGTTTTTAGTCATAACCACTACATAAGACTGGTTCTCACATGGCTATCGGTTTTATACATGGCTAGTATTTAATTCAAAGTAAAACAAAATATCAGAAATGTTCTACTCTTGTTATAAAAAATTGAAGAATATATAAAGCGTAATTCCTCTTTGCCTTTACTGTCTTGACAATGTAAACATTTACAGAATTATCTGTATCTCACGGATAGAACTGAACTGTTGGTGCAGAATATTTAGACAAGCTCCTGGCATCCACGTGTAAGCATGTAAGAGAAATACAGTGAGAGTGTAACAAGGAATAGATAATGAACATTGAAACACAAAGTCTGTTTCATATGTACTTGCATGTGGTGCAAGTACAAAAACATGGAGCTTTCATTATGATATCACATGCACATTTTGTCACCGGTGTCATCATGATTAGATATAGCTGCATATAAAGAATTGCACAGGGGAAATATAATGAATGAGAGAAACTGGCACTGAAGGAAAACAGTACAGAAGTTGCAGAGTTCTATAGAAGTTAAATTAGTATAAAAATCCAGTTTTTTTAATTTAAACTGGTCTGGGCTTTTTTTTTTAATTGAAAACATATTCCACTTGAAACAAAGGACTCTAGAATACTATATTCTGTTTCAGTTTGGAAAGTACATAGTTCATATAGTAGGATATCTAATTTGAGATAAGAATCACCACTGAAAAAATGGAATTGCATTCAACTACAGTATTTAAGAGCATTTGATTCCTAAAAGTAATTATGGAGATTTTTTTTAAGTATTGCACCTGACCAAAGTCAGGAGTACAATTGTATAGCAACTACAGGTAGTCCTTGACTTAACAACCATTTGTTTAGTGATCCTTCGAAGTGCACTGGCACTGAAAAAAGCAACTTATGACTGATTTTCATGCTTACAACAATCGCAGCATCTCCATGGTTACATCATGATCAAAATCCAGGCATTTGGCAACTAGCATGTATTTATGACAGTTGCACTGTCCTGGAGTCATGCTATCACCATTTGTAAACTTCCGAGACAGCTTTTGACAAGCAAACTCAATGGGGGTGGGGGGGAACCAGATTTGCTTAATGACTGCATGATTCATTTTACAACTGCAGTGATTCGCTTAACAATGGTGGCAAAAAGATCGTAAAATGGGACCAACTGGCTTAATGTTGGAAATTTTGGGTTCAATTGTGCTCATAAGTCAGATACTTCTAGCTCTTTGGACAAGTGAATATGTTTTCAAATGCCTGTTTAAAACTTTGGTTTTTTTGTGTGCAGATTCCGAACAGTGGTACTTTTCTGGCAGAAATTAAAGCCCCTGCTGCTACAGTCTAAGTGGTTTTCCTGATTTCATTGGAGTGGCAATACTTCAGTTTCCTTAGGAAATGCTAAACGTAATTCTAGGTATGACTCTAAAAGTGATATTTCCCAGTCAACACGCAACTTATGGTAGATTTCTGTTGAAATTCTGCCATGTTATACTGCCAGCAAATGAGAGCGGTGAAAAATGTTTGGAAGAGTAATGAAGGCTAAAATAACACAAAATAATAATGCTGTCATCGCTTGTTTCCTAGGGTGTATGCAATGTGAAGATTGTTAAATATCCCTGAATTATTGCCAATCATTTTCAAGCATTAGTTTTTTGCATTCTGTGTATCAGTCTGTGTGAACACACATACACACACACACACACACACACACACACACACACATATTGCTGTTGTTAAGCAAAGTTCACAAGTTATTAAGCAAGAACATCCATGCAACTTCCTACCAGCTTCCAATAACCAAAGTTAATGGGAAAGCTGGGAAGAAGTTGCAAATCCCAGGTAGTTCACACGTAGGCTGGTTGGCAGATAAGTGAGTCTGCAAGATGGGGGACTCTGGCATTCAAGGTGCCAAGGTGATGCAAGTACAGCAAAGCCCCAAGGTGGAAAAACTAATCTGAGCAGCTTGCAATCTTTTCTGCTGGCTTCCCTATTTGCTTATGAAAAGTCAGCAGCGAAGGTCTCAGATGATGATCACATGACTATGGGATGCGGCAACAATTGTGAGAACTGGTTGCCAGTGCCCAGATTGCAATCACATGACTGCAGGGGTGCTGTAACAGCCAGAACTTTGAGGACCAGACTTAAATATTATTCTTTCAGCACTGTCATATGTTTGAATGCTTGCTGAATGAGTGGTCATTAACTGAGGACTAGTTGTATTCTTTCTAGCATTCCCATTGTTTTAATTTTATTCAAAATCAATTCATCACTAGGCTATCTCAATATAACCATAAAGAACCACACTGTAAAATACATTCAAATGTTTGGGCAAACAATGCCACAAATTTGTAACAATAAACCGTGGTAACCCTGGCAATTTTTAAATCCATGTCTTTAAAATAAACTGCAGATGCGGGCCTTCAATCTTTCACAGCCTATAGATTTGAAACACTGATTGTAGTCTTCTGAATTTCTGCATTATAAGCATGTCTGCTTATTTGCTGAATAAAATGCTTTGCCCTTTGTTCTGCATTAGGAATTTTAGAATTGATTCTTTCAGGAATTTTGTTTCCTTGGGCATATAGTATTTCACCAAGCCAGATTGGGGTTTCCCCTTTTTCAAACAGATGTTTGAGAGAGAGAAGGACATGGGGGTTTCCCTTCCATTTGGAAGAGGAAGAGATTGTAGATGGTTACAAGAGAGAATAAGGAAAATGCCTTTGCCGCTGTGTTTATGAAACATTCATAGTCAAGCAGCTGTAAACGGAGCAGACTCAGGGACTGAAAGAACCTTCTGGAAAGTAACTAAGGGATGTCTACTGGCACGACTCGCCAACATTTTATATCCATGTAGTAGAAGCAGTTTCCCTCAGGAGAGACCAAAAAATGTTTGGTTTTGATTTTGTTTAACCCTTAGCCTGACTACCTGACGAGAAGCCAGAGACAGATGGGTACCAGTCAAGTACAAGGTCTCTCAAGGCCAAGCAGCCCCGATGGTATGTAAGGGGTGGAAAGTTATCATTCAACACCACCTTGCAAGAGGGACCACGCTCTCTTTTCCAGCAACTCACCTTGTCATGTTTGGCTAATGCAAGGGCAGCAGTAAGTGAAGCCATTTAAAAAGCTGTTTTTAAAAAAGGCCAGACACTGAACTAATACGAGGTGCTGGGCTGTAGCTTAATGGACTGGCAACATAATTTGCATACTATGATCGAGCCGAGTCCACTCCATTCACTGGTAGTGTGAGGAACGACTTTTGTCTGAAAACTGCTGCCAGGTCATATACTGTAACCATCCCTTCTTATTCAGAAGACCAACGTTTTAACTCAACACAAAAAAGCTTTTTTTTTGGAGATTTACCTGATTTCTACCAGGCTTTCTACAATACAATCAGTTGTGGGCTTTCTATTCAGTCAAAGCAAATTTAAAAACTGTGAGTATCCTAGGATACAGACAGATTACAGCAACTTAGGTTCAAAGGCAGCTATCTTACAAATACATATTATAAATCACATGGATATTTTATAAAATAGATTGTAAAATTAAAATTTACAATAAAAATGAATGGTAGATTTTAAAAAAAATATAAGATCAGAAACCCACACCAGATACTATACATTTATTAAAAACTGACCTAAGACAGTATGCTATGCTACAAATGTAAATGAGCTCAAAGACTCAGTTAAATGTTCATTCTTAAATCATCATTTAAAAAGAGTAAGAATGGGCATTTGTTCTTGGGGGACTCTTCTCTGGTGTGGATGCTCGGACAGCAAGGTCTCTCCCTCATCAGCCATTCTTTTTTGGCGAAGGGACAAGGAAACATTGAAGTGATAGACAAAAACCTCAAGCACCTTGGACTTCCGGTTTGCCATCGCGGTGCTGCGGATGCAGGAAGATGAGCTCCGTCTTCCGCGTCCTAATTCGTTCCACTGGGGGACCCTGGAAAGGGTCAAAAGTCACCCTATAGGGGCGACAAGCAAGGAGGGGACCCCTGTTTGATCGCGGGAGGGCAGAGGCCCTTCTGTTTGATCTGGGGAAGCCCTCCAAACTGGTGGGGGAAAGACCGGCCATACCAATATGGCTCGTCACTAAGCTGCTGACAGCTGAAGTCAAAATCACCACCAACAACTTAAAGCAACGTGGATGAAACTGGGTGAGATCTGATCCTCTCTTTAAGATTTTAAGTATTTTTTCCTGTAAAAGCTGCCCAAAGTATTTTTCCCCCTGTAAGGAGAGAGGGAAGGGAATTTTTATCCCACCCTCTAAGAAAAGTGGTGACTAACTACCCAGGGGAACAATTTTAATCTAATTGGATGTATTTTCTTTTGAAACTTGGGGACTAAAAGTGTTCCTTTTCTCATTGGAGACGTTTGTTTTTATTTTTTTAAAAAAAATAAGACTTGAAAAACCACCATATAAATTTTGGATTTAAAAAGCTTAAAACGGCATCAGTGACATCTTGTGGCAAAGTATGGTATTACAATTTGTTATTGCTTAAAAGAGACTTGGCTTGAAGCCCAGACTTTAGATAAAATTTCTTTGACCTTGACAGCTACCACCTGTGAAATACCCAGCTGCAAAGAAGGAACTTCTGGGCGGCATATCTAGCTTGCTGGAACTATGAATGTAAACTTTTATTGACTCTCAGAGCTATACTTGGGGAATTGCTTTCCTATTTCTTTACATGAGAAGCATATGTTATTAGATGATGGAACACCTTGGACTATAAACTTTTACTTGACAAACAACTTCTACTATAAAGACCGCCTATAACACATGAAATAGATTTCCCATACCTAGCTACAAAAGACAAAAAACTATTTTTATGTTTCATTCTAAAGTCTGCAACTTAACATACTATTAAGAGAATATGGATGAAGACCAGGAAAAAATCCTTTCCATGTTGAAATTAATACATGAAACCATCCTTTCAGCTTGTGACAAAATAAGAAGCAACATAAAGGAACAAGATGCCAGCTTAAATATACAAACCCAGATCTTGACTACAACCAAAGAACTAACAATGCAGGAAATAACAGGAAAATTGGAATAAATAAATACCAAGACAAAGGACCCAATTGATCAACAGACCCAGCCAATGGAAAAATCAGAAAAGGGAGTGACAACATTGAAACTGGAAAAGACTTTTTACAAAAATCAGAAGAAATTTGAGGAAAAGGAAGAAGAAGACTGAATGGAAGATAAACCTATCAGGACAATTGTGGGAAATTGGAGTAATAGAGAGGCGATCTAACGAATACAAATGGGCTTGTTCTTCCAAAAAAACTTCAGTTAAATGGTCTTTCTTATTCCAAATAATATATATAATAATAGAGGGAGAACTATTTGATGATTCAAAGGCACTGACATGGAAGGTTAGCTGGCAAAGAAAGAAAGCCAGAGTAAGGCTGAAGAAAATAATGGCTTTGATTTATTAGAGGGGATATTATATTACTAATTAGAGGGTTGTATATGGTGGAAAATAGATAACTTTTAGAAAATATAATTGAATAGCTAAGATGTGTAACAAGACTATTAGGCTTTGGTATGAAAAGGGAAAAAGGGAGAAGTTGAGATAAGGGAAATTTTGATCACCTAACATAAAATGGTTGGGAATCATAAATAACAGTGGTGTTTTTTTCTTTTCTTTGAATATTGATCGGAAATTAAAGTTTATGTATAGGCTAAAAACTATTGATAAATGTAACAAGAATGTTTTTACTTACTTGAAAATAAGAAATTTGTTTGCCCATTATGAGATATTTATGTATATTACTGAATTATTGGTTAACCCAGATAACACATATAATGGTTTTGACTTATTAGAGGGGATACTGTATTATTAATTAGATGGTTTAACATGGGGGGGAAATAAATAACTTTTAGAAAATAGAACAAGACCATAATCAAATAGTTAAGATGTGTATTTAGAATATTAGAATTTATTATGAAAAGGGGGGAAAGGAAGAAGTTGAGATAAGAGAAACTTTGGTCACCTATATATAAAACACTTGGAAATCACAAATCACAAATGTTAATTTGAATATTGATGGGAAATTAAAGCTTGGGGGGGGGAGTAATAACAGGACATTGATTGTATATAAGTATCGAATTCAAATGCAATTAAGATATGTATAAGCTAAACAATATTGATAATTGTAACAATTGTTTTTATTTAGTTGATAATAAGAACTGTATTAGCCTAATATGAGATAGTAGATATTAAGGGAAAAAGAGAGGAAAGATCTGATGCTGTAACACGAGGTTTATACTAAAGATTTATGTATGCTATTGAACTATTGATTAACCCAGTCATCACGTTGTTTTTTAAATACTCAATTGTAAGATGAGAAAATTAATAAAATATTATTTTTAAAAAAACAAACCTCAAGCACCTTTTGACAGAAGAGGAAGGAGATGTTTATGGCTTAAGGTAGAAGAGTAAATGGTGCAAACCATGATGCATAAAATCCATAGCTGGTTATTTTTGGCATCTGAGGTGGAAAATCCCACAAGCACCTTTTCTTGTTTCTAGAAAGATTTTTTTTTTAAAGCATAATCTATTACTAATAATATGGTACAACATTTTCGCACCCTGATTCAAAAGTCAACTGCCTGGGCTTCTACCCAACTCTAAAGATGAAGAACTGTGGGAAATAATTTGTGAGATTCAGAATGTTCTAGATTAGCTTTCAATCATCTTGGCTACATGGCAAGATGTTTGGTTTGTAAATGAAGCTGAAAGGTCATTAGTAAGACAGATGTCTATAAATTAACTAATGACTTCTATATTAAACTATGGTTGGGGAGGGTCCTAGTAAATGGATTATTTACAAAACCAGAAAAATAAAATAGGGTTAAAATACATTGTGTAATCTGAAAAATGTACACTTTTGAATAATATTCTCTTTTAAGTAGTAATGGTTGAACAGCTTTTTGGGCACTCAGAGCCTCATAAAGAATACAATAATTTGTAGGATAATGTTTTCTTGCTGCCAGATAGAAAACCTATATTGAGGATATATCACCCATAGCATGAGTTTAACATGCAATTTGTAGCGGACCATGGTTTTCAATTAATATATTCATTTTTTTTATTATTCAGTCTATTTGTATCTAGTAATTAATTTAAAATTTTTAGAGCATATTTCCAAACCAACAAATATCTCGCTATGCTATGTATTCTGCTATGTATTTTGAATTGAGTCTTAGGGGTGCCTTAAATGCTAGAGAGCATATGAGCTCTTTTCTATGCAACCCAAAGACTTTTGAGCGTACCAGTGGAATTCATGAAGGCAAAGGCCAGAGAATGGTATACCACTCCTATCATTTAAAGCACACATATTCAAAAACAGGCTTTATAGAATTTTTAAAGAAAAAAAGGAAATTTCTATTACCCAAAAGCCCATGAAAAAAATGGAAACTTTCGGTATGTGATCCCACTCATTCTCTACTTCATTAGCCTATCCTTTGTGAATATTGGTTTGCCCTAAAATTTTAAATTATAGCTCATAACCACCCCTATCTTAAATCTTTTTTCTTGCGTAATGCTAGAAAGAAGTTTGACAAAAAAAGACAGATGTGATCCCTTTTAAAGCCGAAAATATCAACAACAGATGTACTTTCAATTTGTTCTCTTAAGTCATATTAAAATTTATTTATTTTTACAATTTGCCTCAAGCAAATTGAAATTTGTTCTGCATATTTAAGTTCTGTCTATGTGCACAAATGCAATGTATGTTTATCCTTGAGGAGAGAAGACTTGGGGGGTATGATAGCACTCTTCAAATAGTTGAAAAGATGCTGCAAAGAAGAAGGTCAAGATCTGTCCTATCTCATTCCAGAACACAGGACGTAGAAGAATGGTTTTAAGTTGATGGGATCCACTTTATTGGTTTTGTACAGGTGAAAGCTACACAACCATCCCTTTGGAATGCTTTCATTTGGATTCTTCCTGGATAGGAAATTGGGCTCAGTGGCCAAATTGGCCTGTTCCTAATAAATCACTGTATGATTTCATACATTGGATGTGCTAAAGTCCATTATATGGTGAATTGTTTTCAGTTAATGGGTCTTAGCTTATACAATTATGCAGCATTCCCTTCAAAATCTATGTACAGTAAGTGGATTACTCTCAATGGACTACAATCCAATTACATGTCATCACTCCCATTTCAGGTCAGTGAAGGGCAGTAGAAAGAGACTTGTCCTTTCTCTCAGCAACCACTACATACTGTACCAAATCTGCTTCAGAGATTTAGAAGATCCTCTACACAGCATTGAGAGATATAGAAAAAGAAAGTATTTGTGTAAGTTGTTTCCCTCTACCTTCCAATCACCAAAACTATTAAGCTTTCCATGAATGGAGGATCATACCTGGCTGAAGTCCAGAAATGAGATTGTTGGCAGCTGCCAGCATCTCATGAATCCCATTCATCAATAAACCAAAGAAATATACATTTTCTGTGAATACAGAACATTTCAGGAAAAAGATGAGTCTGTGTGCCTGTACATTTATACCCGATTTTCAATGATGAGTAACACCTGTAGACAACACACATTTCAAGGTCTCTTCAACCTCTATTTGCCATGAGTCTAGGAGTGCTAAATATTTTGATGACACTCATGCTGGATCAAGATGCTATGTTTTAGCAGAAAGATTGCTGAAGCTTATTGATTCTGCTGCATCTAGCTTGAAGCCAAGACTTCTCCTTGAGTTTCAATTAATAGACAGTTTCAGATTTATATTTTGTTGAAATCCGTGCAATGATACAATACTTTGGAACAGGTCATAGGGCATATAGATTTAAACTTGTGCCAAGACTCTGGACAGATGAAGTTAATTAGCAAATGAAGGACAGCTGCCTTTTATGTTTCTACACCTCTTTGATCTGACCTATTCTTCAAAACTCTGTGGACAAGGCAGTTAAATGCAAAGACATCATGGCCCTCAAGGGTGATAGTCCACGCAGCCATGAGCTGTTAGCTTTATTCATTAGAGAACTTTAAACCTGCTGAAATCAGACAGACACACAAAGAACTATCCCTGCAGTCATTTCAGTTTCAGCATAGGAGGATTAAAACGGTTTTGGAATATATGCTTCAGCAAATGTTTAAAAAAGGTTTGCTCTATCAACTGAACAATACTATATTGTTTATTGATAGGGACTTATATATATTAGTTTAATGTTTGGGTTTTTCAAATTTGTAAAGCCCTTGTGAGTGGCACACATAGAAAGCGTTTTGACTGGGGGTGGGATTCACCTGAACCCTAAGACTCTTAAGATGCTACTGGTCAGAGTATCTTCTTCACCAGGGAATCCTTGGTACTCTCTGAGCTCGGTTGTTTCCTTGCAGACATTCCTTTATCTGAATAGTGCCTGATAAGAAGGTAACTTCTTCACTTCCTGGTAAGAGAGTTACTGGAGGAAGCCTCCGTCAGTACCATTTGCTTT